>CM053583.1:259794069-259808696 GCA_028627135.1 Pseudochirops cupreus | reverse complement strand
AAAACCTAGCAGCAGAAACGTTAAAGGACCACAGGTCTTGGAACACAACATATTGAAGAACAAAAGAACTGGGGCTCCAGCCAAAAATATCATACCCTGCAAAGTTCTAAATTCTAAAACAAAGATTAAAAACCAAGGATATTTATAAAGTTTTTAAAAACTAAGCAAAGTGCTTGATAAACCTATTAAACACTATTATCTTGAACAAAAAATGGACATTTGGTAATGAAAGGGTGCCCCATCTTGTTCAAATGAAATTTTTAAAATTATTCAAAATTCACAAAACTAAATAAGTGTAAAAGAAACCTAGATAACTAATCTTTCAAATGATTTTTGTATATTTGTAACTTTACATTTTTGAAGTTATTAAAGCTTAAAATTTCAAATAATTTTTTGAGACACCCAGTACATGAATTGTACATCTTCAATACCTCAAGAGATTCATGATTTCTTCAGTATGAGTAATTTTTCTCTCTATTCAGTTGGAAAACCCCTCCATAGTTTAATAAACAATTTCATGACCAGGCACTGGGGTAGGGAGATCCATCTTGCCCTACCAGAAAGTCAGAGGGGTGATGGGGGAGGATATAGGAGAGAGCAGATTTGGGGAGGAGGTTTACAGTGGGATCACTGTTTTGGGATGGTGGGTAGAGGGAAGATGGGGAGAAAATTTGTAACTCAAAATCTCGTGGAAATGAATGATGTAAACTAAAAATTAAAAAAAAGTTAACTAAAAAAAATAAAAATAAAAAAAAACAATTTCATGAGCTGATCTCCCATCCCACTCCACCCCCCCAAAAAATCATCAGTGAATGGCTAACCTTCAGGTGAGAAGCCTTCCAGAACTTAGCCAGACTGATCCTGGGATCCTGGGATCCTGGGATCAAGACCTTTCAAATTGGTGGAAACTGTCAAAACTCATACTCCATAGGCAAAGCCTTTAAGAACATTGTATCACTCTATGTTGGACCTGGAAGACCTGAAGTTCAATCTCACCCTAAACCAGTGGTTCTCAACCTTCCTAATGCTGCGACCCTTTAATACAGTTCCTCATGTTGTGGTGACTCCCAACCACAAAATTATAGTAGCAACAAAAATAACTTTATGGTTGGGGGTCACCACAACATGAAGAACTGTAATAAAGGGTCACGGCACTAGAAAGGTTGAGAACCACTGCCCTAAACCAAAGGCTCTTAACCTTTTTTTTTTCTCATGGGCATCTGGGGAAGCTTATAGACCTCTTCTCAGGGGAATTTTAAAATTTTTAATGTGATGTAAAAAGAAAAGGATCAATGAAACTTTAAAAATTGGCTATTACAGAAGGATCTTGGTCTCCTTGGCCTTCTTAAGACAATATTAAGAAGTCTGTCATCAGCAGCCTCATCTTCCCTTTCAATGACCTTTTATCCTCTCTCCTCTTCTGAATCTACAATTCATGCTATCTCAAGTCTTCTGCCCTGTTTGGCTATAACTTGTGCCAGAGAAGTCACTTTCTTCCCCAAATCTCAACTTTCATCCCAACTTTACTGCCATACACCATTATATGTAAAATTGATAAGCCTACTTGGAACAGTTTATTTGCCTTGGGTCAGGAGAGGAGGGGGAAAGTAGGAAGTTCATCCAACATTCACTAGTAATCCTTCATCCTGTCACTGACTGACTAAGCTGTCAATTACCATCAGGACAGCTAGAATTATATCTTAATCCATTAAATCTGGCTTGCTGATTGAACACTCAATCTGTAGCATGAGGTAGGAGAAACCTCAACCTTCTCAATATACATTTTGATTTTCCCCAAAACTACGGTACCTAGGGTATCACATTAGTGCAACACTCCAACATATGGTCCTGGAAATAATCCTTGCCCATATGGTTTCTGTGAAGATTGGTTTAGGTTTATATAAATCTTTAGAGATGCAAAACATAACTAGTAGATTCTATTATAACCTTTATGTTTTTGTAATAGTGACAAAACTCCTGCCATACATTAGTAATTAGAAAAATCAGGATCTTAACATTTTGTATTGCATCTCCCTTCTCTGGCTTACCAGAAGGGTAAGGGTAAATTTAATAAATGTCTAAAATACTGACAGTTGCAGATGGACTATATAAAAGTTTTAATGAACAATCCCTTCATAACTTTGTCTTCATTACTTTTGAATCCATTTAGGAAGACTGATGTTTCATCAATGTTCAGTTATTGACAGAATTAGTGTCTGCCTACCAGTGTTTAAATGCCTACCAATACATGCTTAATGTTTATAATATGGTAAAATTTCCAAGCACTTAAGAAATGGTTTATCACATTTTCATCACCTCTTCCTCTCTGAGGATGGCAAATAGATTGCTCTTTTTAGCCTACTGGGTCAAACTGTTTACCCAGATAATATGGCAAGCATGTGGAACTGGGAAATAAACTCTTTATCCTCTCAGCTCCTAAGCTATATAACCATAGCTGGAGAAAAAATAAAAGAAATAATAGGAAATAATATCTAATTAAAACTTCAGACTTATAATAACAGGATATGCTGAGGAAAGCAAAGCTTTCATCATGTATTCCAGCAATACTGTGTTACCCTAAATGTTTACACATCAGGAAATGAGAGGGCAAGGGAGAAGTAAAATAAAAAGGAAAGAACCTTTCCTTTTTTTAAAAATAAAATTTTATTTATATCTTTTTTTATATTACCTGAATTTCTCCTTGTGTCCCTCCCACCCCCCCCCCACCCCAAAATCCATCCCATACAAAAAAATGTTTAAAGAAAGAAAGAGGAAGAAGAGGAAAAATATTAGGAAAACAAATCATAGGAATGGGGATGAGGTTGTCTTCTCATATCTCATATTTAGAGTCATGTTTGTTCTTTGTAATTTTGCAGTATTATCTTTTGATTTTTGTGTGTGTGGTTCTTGTTCTTTCAATTTACATCGCTATAGTCATTGTGTATTTTGTTTTCGTGGTTCTGCTTACTTTATTTCATATCACCTCATGCACATCTTTCCACATTTCTCTGATTCTTATATGTTTGACATTTCTAACAGTACAATAATATTCCATTATGTTTATGTACCACAATTGGTTAAGCCATTACCTAATAACGTATCTACTTTGTATTCAGTTCTTTGTGGTTACCAAAAAAAATGCTGCTATAAATAATTTGGTGTATAGAAAAAGGTCTTTTTAGAAGTAGTTAGGTAGTGCAATTGATAGTGAAATTGAAGTCTGGAAGACATAACCAGCTTTCTAGCTGTATAATCCTAGGCAAGTCATTTAGCCTCTGCCTTAGTTTCCTATTCTGTTAAATAGACTTAATAAGAATCTACATCCCAGGTTTCTTGTGAGGATCAAATTAGATATGTAATGCACTATATGAATGCTATTAGCAGCAGCAGCACAATCAATTATTTTCTTGGGACACATGCCTAGTAGTAGAATCTTTGGTTCAAAGCATATGAACATTTGAATCAACTTATTTGCATAATTCTAAATTAGTTTCTAAAATGTTTATAATGATTCACAACTGGAGAACAATTTATTTTTTTATTTTTTAAAATTTATGTATTTACTTTTAGTTTACAACATTCAGTTCCACAATCCCTTGAGTTCCAATTTTTCTCCCCCTCCCGCTACTACCCTCTCTCCGTGCCCCCCTCTCTCACCCCATGGCAGCATACAATCAAATATGGGATCTACAAATACCTTCACATTAAACATTAGTCAGGTTGTAAAGAAGGATTATAACCACTGGAATGAACAACGGGAAAGAGGAAACAAAACAAAATTTTTAAAAAAGAGAGCAAGTAGTTTGCTTCAATCTGCATTCAGACTCTGTACTTCTTTCTCTGGATATGGATAACCCTTTCAATTATGGGTCTTTTGGAGTTGTCTTATAACCTTGCATTGCTGAGAGGAGCCCAGTCTATCAAAGTTAGTTGTCACACATATGATATGTCTGTAATCGTGTACAAAGTTCTCCTGGTTCTGCTCTCTTCACTCAGTATCAGTTTATATAAATCTCTCCAGGTTATTATGAAGTCCGTCTGCTCCTCATTTCTTATAGCACAATAGTATTTCATTACATTTATATACCATAACTTGTTTAGCCATTCTCCAATTGATAGGCATTCCCTTGATTTCCAACTCTTTGTCGCCACAAAAAGATCTGCTATAAATATTTTTGCATATACAGGTCCTTTTCCCACTTCTATGATCTCTTTGGGATACAGTCCCAGAAGTGGTATTGCTATGTCCTTTGGGCATAGTTCCAGATTGCTCTCCAGAATGGTTGGATCAGTTCACAACTCCACCAACAATGCATTAGTGTTCGATTTTCCACATCCTCAACTGGAGAACATTTTCAAGCAAATTTTGAAATCTTACAGATTTCAAAAGCCTCAACAACTCCAATAAATAACATCAGGAAGAATGGTAAAGATTTCAGCTAAGTTAATATCATTGAGCTTCCCAGAGAAAAAAGGAAACAGAAAACAGCCTCCTAAAGGTGTTTCTGATCATAGTATTTATCGAGAAAATGTCATAAAAATAGTTACAGATGAGATGGAGAGGGATATATTGGGTTAGAAGTCAATAGCAGCTGTTTAGTTTCTAATTGCCCAGTATACTTATTGAATTCCATAAAATTTCTATCCTTTACTAAAATCACAAGACAATAAATACACTATATATCTGGAAGGGACCCTACAGGTCATGTGATCCAACTCCTTCATTTTACTGATAAAAATTATAATAGTTTACATTTACATAGTACTTTAAGTTTTAAAAAAAGCATATCACAATCTCATTTTGTAAAGTAAACCTGTGTGGTAGATGCTATTCTTACCTTCATTTTACAGACAAGGAAACTGAGGCCAAGAGAGGTTAACTGACATGCCCCAATGTTACACAAGGTAATGAACCTGGCATTACGATGACTTCAGTCCCTACATGTAGAATTGACCCAAAATGTGTTTTCTTGCAGTCTCTTTTCCTATGCACTGTTCTTTGCTTTTTCTTCCTTTTCTTCTTTCCCAGCATTTTTTATGATAGTGATCTAGATGGACAGGTTCATTGGAGGACAAAGTAAAAAGGTTCACTGTGACCAAAGTTACAAATTCTCTGAATTCTAGTCTACTCAGTTCATCATGCTTAGTAGGCTACAACAACTCAAATCAAATATTCGGTAAAGCCATTTCCTCAAAATCATGCCCACTATTTCCTAGATCAGAGGTGTCAAACTTGCTGGGTTTGACATAGATTGACATAGATTATGTTAGTTCATGGTCTTTTAAGTCAATTTGCAGGTTATAAATATCAGTTTTTATTTGAGTTTATCACCACTGTCCTAGATGGTTTGAGCTCTACAGAAGAGTGAAATGGTAAGTTCCAAGGGGAAAGTGATCATATACTCCATTTCACAAATTCTATATTTTCCAGCAGGAATTTTACTTAGATTTTTTTTCTCAATTAACCAATCAACAAGAATTTATTAAACATCTGTTCTGCACCAAGCACTGTGTTTGGCATGGAGAATACTAATACATAAGCAACATTACCAATTTCCCTCCCCTCTTCTCCACAAATTCTAAAGCAAGCTGAGCTGTAAGTTTGCATCTGAGATAAGCACCACAAAATCCTTCAGGGGCAAACAGTTTAGGGCAGGGAGAAGGGAGAAAACGTGAATCTTGGGACACAAAGTCCTTTAGGGAGAGGGAACCACTGGAATTAGGACTGGCCTCCACGGACATGTTGGAAACCCTGGGACACATCAAGACTGTGACTAGGTGAGAACTACATGTAGAAGGATGAAGGCAGGCCAAGTAATCGGGTAGCTTCCTCTTTCAGTTCATTTTTCTTGCTGACCTAGCTCTAATCTCTGTTACCATCTCCTGGAGTACATGGGCCGCTGAGTTCCAGTCGCACCAGCCTATTAATGGCTCTGTTCCCAAGACCATCGCATCTCCACAAAACAAAACCAAAATTTAGGATTATCAGAGAATCCCAAAGTTGGGAGGTTCTCAGAGGTTATCTGCTCCAACTCCTATTTGAAACATCATTCCCTTCCTCTGCGTCTCTGACAAATGACCATTTAGGCACTTCATGAAAACCTGCAGTGATGAACTCCTATCCTTGTAGTTAATTTTATTGTAAAACAGCTTTAATTGTCAGGAAGTTTTTCTCTCTCAGATTACCTTCCATCTTCTCTGTATTTATTTTTTGTATCCTTAGTTATTTACATGATTTCTCCCTCAATAGAATGTATGTTTCCTGAGAGCATGGGCTTTTTTTTTTAAACCTCTCTTTCTATACCAAGCATGGTCCCTGACATATAGGTAAGAGATTAATAAATGATTACTGACTGCCTGGCATATATTGAACTGAAACCTGTCTCCTTTTACTGCTGACCAATGTCTAAATCTTCCTGCCTGCTGGAACCAAGCAGAATAACTTTATTCTCTTTTTCATGGGACAACTTTTCAGATAGTTGAAAACAGCTATCATCCTTAAATGGGAAAGATAATCTGTTGCTCATGTTTTATTTTTAAAGTAACCTAAGTCACAGTTGTGTGCGACAGAAATCCTTAACCCAAATAATACTCAGAGGCTTCTCAAGGTAGGAAGCAGAAAAGAATGGTTTATTATGATCTCGAGAAAGGGTCACCCTCCTGAAAAATGGTTAGGGAGGAGAAGCAATTTACAAAGGGAAATGGCAAAGTTATAAAACCCTAAGGTGGAATTCTCCCCCACCCCACTCCTGACCCTTTTCTTCCATCAGCTAGAAGTCAGGTGCACAATCTAAGAACGACAATCTACCTCAAGTACTGGAACAAGGAAACAGTGACCACCCAATGTACATTTGAGAAAGCACTTCTGTCCTTATTTGGCATATCTTACACTGAGGTGTCACTGAGGAGAGGGGTGACTCCCTACTGCTCTGAGTTTTGAGTCCTTGTAAATCATATGATCTCTGGTGAAGAGGAACTTGGGCCTGTTTCCATGAAAAGCTTTACTAGATTTTAAAGTATAGTCTGAGAAGTTTTCACTTCTCTCACTCAATCTCTCCTCTCATTTTCACTCCCTGAAAACTCACACCATTGTTGATAAGCCCCTTCTACAATCTCATCTTCCTCAGTTTCTAGACCCTCAGGATTAGGCCTGTCCTCCTGGTCAATTGGGGTCTACCCTTGTCCTTTTAACACCATCAATTGTACAGTCCCCTCAGCTGTCCCTTCTAGCCTTATCATTTTGGACCAAGTTTTCTGGACTATTCCAGTAATCAAAACTGTTTTTGGTATTCTCTTTGAGTACACAGGGAATGGGGGCTAGCTGGACAAAGGGTATACTGACCAGGAGCATAGTTAAGGTAAATCCCATGGTATTACACTCTTGTTACAAATAAAAGAATTATGCAAAAGGGTTAGAGACACAAACAAGGATTCCAACCACTAGTATAGTTATAACCAGAAAAAGAGTTACTATAGGTAAGGGTTCAGGGCTCATGAGCTCAGACTACAGGCAGTGGCCTTCGCCAAAGATGCAATTTCAGTTCCCCTGAATCTTCTAGGTCAATAGTTCATTCAGCAGCAGGATTCATGAGTCCCTTTACCTGAATATGGTGTGTCTACCCACGTTCTTTAGTCTGGACTGCCATATCTGAAGTCAGTAGGATCTGGAAAGGTCCTTCCCAAGACAAGGTAAGCTTTTCTTCTTTCCACACCTGGATCAATACCCAGTCTCCAGGCTGGTATTGATGCACTGGGAACCCCAGTAGCAGAGTTTGAGCAATCAAGCCTTTGCTTTGTAAGGCATGGAGATGTTTTACCAAAGCATGTACATAATTTCTAAGAAATTTGTCTTTGCCAAACTATTGTACAATGTGAAAGTATTTGCAGATCCTATACATGATTGTACGCCACCATGGAGGGGGGGAAGGGAGGGGAGAAAATCTGAAACTCAAGTGATTGTGGAACTGAATCTTGTAAAGTAAAAGTAAATGAGTAAATAAAAAAAATTAAAAAAAAAAAGAAATTTGTCTTTGCATTCCAATATAGGATCCCAGTTTTTTTTTCCATTCCCCCCAGGATATGGATATCCATACAGAAGTTCAAAAAGAGATAGTCCAATGTCTTTTCTAGGCTTAGTTCTCATCCTGACAAGGGCTAGTGAGAGGCACTTAATCCATGGTAGTTGGGTTTCAATTGTCAATTTTGTGAACTGTCTCTTTATTTCCTGATCCATCCTTTCTACCTTGCCAGAAGAGGAAGGGTGCCAAGGAGTATGTAGCTCCCAGGTAATTTCTAAGGTCTGGGTCACAGATTTACGGACCCTGGCAGTGAAATGTGTCCCCTAGTCTGAGTCTATCCTCTCCACCATCCCATATCTCGGAATGATTTGCTCAAGCAGGATTCAGCTAACTGCCTGCACAGTTGCTCATGGCATGGGAAATGCCTCCACCCAAGAGGTTAGGTGATCTACTATGACAAGCAACTATTTTAGGCAGCCTACTGGAGGCAGTTCTAAAAAATCTGCCTGTATACTCTGGAATGGCCTAATTCCCGGGGGCCTTTCCCCAGCCAGAGCCTGGCGCTGGGCAGGCTTATTTGTCCTTTGACAAACAAGGCAGCCATCCACCAATTGCTGTGCTAAGGTATGTAGGCCTGGAGACACAAACCAGGTCAAAACTGCGTCACAATGTTCTAGGCATCCCAGTGCCTTCCCTGGTGTAAGTATTGCAGTACCTGCCTCCTACTTGCTTTGGTCAAGACCTCTCCACCATCAGGAAGGAACCAGTGTCCATGTTTATCCTCTTATGCCCCAAGAATTTGGGCCTTCTGTTTCTCTTCCTGAGAAGAGAAGGGGGAGGGGAGACTGGAAAGAAAGGAAGGGATCAAGACCAAATTAGGATCTTCCTGCCCTGATCCTTCCTCTCCAGTACTCTTAGCTTCCTCATCTGCAAGGCTGTTTCCTTTGACCTCAAAGGATTGTCCCTCACAGATGGCCATTAACACGTATAATGGCAATGGCTTCAGGCAACAACAGGTTTTCCAAAACTTTGCTTAATAAGGTAGTATGGGCCAGTTCCTTTCCTCTGCTATTGGTCCTTCCTTATTCTTCTCATATCTTCCCAAATACATGTGCCACTCCCCAATCCTATTTTGAATCTGTATATATGTTCCCTTCCCTTCTTTCCAGTAACTTTAGGGCACGATTTAGTGCGTGAAGTTCTCATATCTGGGCAGACCAGGGTTTGAGTAGTCCCCCTGCCTCAATGAGAGATCCTCTATTTCCATCTTTTATAGCATACCCATTTTTCTGATTCCCTTCAACCACTCTAGAGGAACCATCTATGAACAGATTTACCCCTGCCAGGACAGGGGATTCTTGGAGATCTTCCCATTCCTTGGTTTGGAGATCAATTATGTCTAGGCAGTCGTGTTCAGACCCTGAACTAGATTCCATGCTAGCAGCAAGGAAAGAGGCAGGGTTCAGGTTATTATCTTGGGCTAATACCAAATCATCCTTGTCCAGTATAATAGCCTCAAATTTCAAGATCCAGGAGTCAGTGAGCCACCCGCCTGCTTTCTGATTATCACCCTCACCTGGTGTGGAACATTCACTATAAGGCTCCCCCCAAAGATCAACTTTCGACTATCCTCAATTACAGTGGCTGCAGCAGCCACAGCATGAATACAAGTGGGCTATCTCCCGGCAACACAATCCAGAATCTTGGAGAGGAAGGCTACTTACTGGTCTTCACCACCCTCCTCTTATTTGTGCCAGTACTCCAAGGACTACTCCCTTTTCTACATTTACAAAAAGATGGGAGAGCTTCTCTAGGGAAGGGAGACGCAGTATTGGAGGGGAAGTCAGGGCCTCTTCTAACTGAGCAAAGCTCTTTCTACTATTCTAACTCCACATTATATGGTCGAGTTTCTCTTCCAATAGGTATTGATACAGAGGTTTGGTCAGGATGGCATAGGAATCAATCCAGTTCCTACAGTAGCCCACCAATCCCAAGAATTTCCAAAGCTCCCTTTTTGTTTTGAGGGAATGGAATCTGGAGGATTCCTGCCACTCTTCAATTTTCTGTAACTTTTTATTAATGTCTGGCCAAGCATTAGTAACAAAATAGAGCTTTAATCACTCTTGGGCCATAGGATCATCTAAGAGAATTTTCTGATATTTTCTTTCAGTCTATCAAGAAAGGCATATGGGGCCTCGTCTTTCTCATGCTGTACTTCCTGTACTTTGTTCAAACTCTGGTTCTTGGGCACTGCATTTCGAATTCCCTGGATCACCATGTTTCTAAGATCTTGTAGGTGTCCTCTACGTATGGAGTTATTGTGATCCCAGTTGGGGTCTTGGAGAGGAAATTTTTCCTTCCCTCTCAGACCCTTTTGAGCCATAGACTGGGATTCATCCCAAGCCTGCATAGCAGCCCACCTAATCTGTCTCCTCTCTTCCCCGGTAAATAACATATCCAAGATTAATAATAATTCCCCCCAAGTATACAAACTGGGTCCTAAAACTGATTAGCCTGATCAGCAACCCCTGAGGGGTCCTCAGTTAACTGCTTCATTTCTTTCTTAAAAATTCTAATTTCAGTGCTACTTAGGGGACATTCACATAACCTATCCCCTGGGCCCGCAGGACCTTCCCGAAGAGGGAAAGCTTTAGAAGCTTCTGCAGTCCCAGGGACAGGAAAACTCTCTTGATCTTTTATTGACTGTTTCAGTTCCCTCTGGAGAGAGGTGTGTATGGGTGTGCCTGTCCTAGCCAAGTCAATCAAGTCCTCACCCCTCCATTTCCATTCAAGGGCACAGAGGGCAGGGAAAGAGGAGTACAGGTTGGGCCAGGAAGTCCCCATGGTAGAGGAATGTAGGTAGAAGGAGGTCCTAGGGATGGTGCCTCTGTTCTTGTTCTTCTGATTTCATATACAAATTTAGTTGTTGGCACATCCAGTCTTCAGAGGAGCCATATTTTGGCCAATATACACCTCCTCCTAGTGGGATGCCAGAGGCTGGCCCAAAAGAGGCAACAGTATTTTATCATCTTCCTTTGGTCTTTTCTCTTGTATTTTGGTAAATTATCCCAGTTAGCTAGTCTATCTCCAGAATGTTAGGAAGGTATTTTGGAAGGGCTGTTTTAGATTGTTCTTTACCCAGAGTTTTAATCTTATCAGGATCTATTAGGCCTATCTAACTTTTTCCCAGGCAGGAGAAATCTTTCACACTCAGACTGTCTCCCACTCATGGCAGGAGAAATCTTTCAGACTTGAACGGCTTAGATTGTCTCCCACCCTTGGATCACCCAGGGACTTGCTTCCCTGGCTTTGTGTACACAAAGTTGCGTGATCCTCTCCCTGCCGGCGGTCTTCTCTAGCAAAACCAGAATTTCTGCTTCGTACCGAGTCCCTCTCTTCGGGTCATTACCCTATCAGAGTCGGATCTCACAGACCAGTTCCAAGGACCCTCATTTGGCGCCTGGTCCTTGTTAAGGGTCTGTGGGACCCTCTCATGAAAGGATAAATCCCGAGTGAGCCCCCCCAAAATTGTGTGCACCCCAAAAGTGTATGTGACAGAGATCCTTACCCAAATAATACTCAGAGGTTTCTCAAGGTAGGAAGCAGAAAAGAATGATTTATTATGATCTCAAGAAAGATCCACCCTCCTGACTAATGGTCTGGGAGGAGAAGCAATTTACAAAAGGAAATGGCAAAGTTTTAAAGCCCTAACGTGGAATTCTCCCCCATTCCTCAGTCTGACCCTTTTCTTCCATTGGCTGGAAGTTAGTGGTATAATCTAAGTGAGGCAATGTACCTCGAGTACTGCAACAAGGAAACAGTGACCACCCGATGTACATTTGAGAAAGCACTTCTGTCCTTATTTGGCATATCTTACACTGAGGTGTCACTGAGGGGAGGGGTGACTCCCTACCGCTCTGAGTTTTGAGTTCTTGTAAATCATGTGATCTCTGGTGAAGGGGAACTTGGGCCTGTTTCCCATGAAAAGCTTTACTAGATTTTAGATTATAGTCTGAGAAGTTTTCACTTCTCTCACTCACAGTAAACCTCTTTTCTTCCCCTTAGTTTCTATTGAACCTGGCCATCTTGATCATTTATTTTTCAATTGTTCCAATTGACCAGGAGTGGAGAACCAGCAGCCTTGAGGCCACATGTGGCCCTCTAAGTCCTCAAGTGTGGCCCTCTGACTGGATCCAAACTTCACAGAACAAATCTCATTTATAAAAGAATTTATTCTGTAAAACTTGGACTCAGTCAAAAGGCTGCACCCAAGGACCTAGAAGGCTACATGTGGCCTTAAAGCTGCAGGTTCTCCACCCCTGCCATGGACTATAGCATGCCAATACTATCTGTGGAGTTTTCTTGGCAGAGATACCAGAGTAATTTGTCATTTCCTTCTCCAGTGGATTAAGGCAAACAGAGGCTAAGTGACTTCTCCAGGGTCACATAGCTAGTAAGTATCTGAGTCTGGATTTGAACTCAGGTCTTCCAAACTCCAAGCCCAGCACTCTATCCACTGACCCACCTAGCTGCCTCCAATCTTGATCACTATTGTTAAGGATTCAGGAAAAAAGGGAAAGGAAAGGAAAGAAAAGGATAGGACAGCACATGAAAGAAAAGAGAGAAGGGAAGGGAGAAAGTCTCCTTCACTTCATTCCTCACCTTTCTCCTTGAGGCAGTCAGCCTTCTTGAAACTAGAGTGTAGGTGACTAGAGACTATCTCTACCAACACTACATGTTTTCCTTAGATAAAATTTTTCGTAAATTATGAGGTAGATACATGGTCTAAGGAATAGAGCAGTGGAGTTGACATTAGGAAGAACTCAAAACCTGCCTCAGACATTTACTAGACATGTGATCCTGAACAAGTCTTTTAACTATTGCCTCGGTTTCCTCACCTACAATGACTCATCCCCCACCCCTATGTTGTTGTACCAAATTGTTGGATCAGTTTCCTGAGATTTCATTTTGCTTTGGTATGGCTGTCAGAACCAAAAAAATGGAAGGTTTTCAGCTATTTCAAGATTTCAGCTATTATCCAGCTTAGTGCCCTGCCTCTGAAAATCATATAAAACTTTCGTTATCTTAGTATAGTGAGAATAGACTGGGGAAGTGGATAGAGAACTGGTCTTAGTGGCAAGAAGACCTGCTTGACACCTACTAGGTATGTAATCCTAGGAAGCCAATTAGTGTCTCAGTGTTTCAGGTGATTCCCTCAGACTATTCATCACAGAAGGTGCCATCCTGCATTTATAGAAGAAGTTCCTCACCTGGATCTTCTTATACCAATGCAATCAAAAGTCTAGTCAGAAAGGCTTTTCTATTTTTTTTAAGTATGCTTATTAGCTTTGATAAGCAACAATGGAAAGAATGATGAACCAGGAGGTAGGAATTCTGAGTTCCAGTCCCTTGCACATACAAATTGGAAAGGAGGGACTCCAAATGCAATCCTGGAAAGAAAACACCAAAGAAACCCATCATGATTTCAGCAATGTTTCTCTGAGTTCGTCATGTCTGATTCATTCACTCATTCAACAGACAACACCTCAGTAAGTGCCTGGTGAATGGAAGATATTAGAATCTTGCCTTCAAGATTACCCAGAAGTTCTGGGTATAAGTCCTCAAAAAGGCCTTCCTCCGCTTGGTTCAGTGCTACAAAGCCTGCTCCTGTACAACTCACAAAATGATATGGTTTCCCTAGAAATTTAGGCATGTGACAGGAAAGTGTTCCACATGGCGTAGAATGTACCATACAGTGCCCCTGGGGCACCAATTATGTGAGAGCAATGACTGAGAGAGAACAATGCAGGCCAATCAATGCCAAAGATCTTGGGTAACACCTATATGGGGCTGTAGGATTAGATTATGTCTGAAAAACTCACTTATGGAGGGAAGGAGGGGTAGTGGGAAGAGCTCCAGACTGTGAGTTTGTGGGGAAGTAACACACATTCTTTAAGCATCTACTGTTGAAGAGGTGTAAGTAGGGGGGACTTCTATTGAAATCCTTTCTAGGTTTGTCCTCTGAAAAGAATTACTGGACTCAGCTGTCCTTGGCAGAGTTACAAGAGTTTATTGTTACACTGAGGCAAAGGGGCTAGAAAACCTGCAAGCTGACAGGGATTTAAAGTAAAGTTACCAAGTTAGTGTGACACTCTTCAGCAGGTGGCAGCGGGGAGAGGGAGTAGAAAGAAAACCTGCTAGAAAAAGCCTGCAAAGTGTGATACTGCAGCGGGCAGGAGGTGTGATTAGGAAAAAGCCTGAGAAGTTCTAGGAGATTTCGTGTGACACTCTATGGCAGGAAGATAGCCTGCAAAGTGTAGGAATTAGGGTTAAGTGTTACGCTCTGCAGCAGGCAGATGGCCTGCAAAGTTCTAGGAGATTTAGTGTGATGCTCTACAGTGGGCAGATAGTCTGCAAAGACAAGGGGCTAGAGATGCAGTTTTTAAAGACACAAAACTGTCAGTCAGTTTATTAGGCTAACTAGGTGTACAGAGGTGGAGTTAGGAAGGGGCCTGGGAGGAGCCAAGGAGCAACTAATACTTAAAGGAACACGCACCCTTCACATCAACTGCGCATGTGTTTTGCCCATAATTCACTGGGAGAAACTCC
>CM053583.1:259783288-259793969 GCA_028627135.1 Pseudochirops cupreus | reverse complement strand
GAATTCATTATCATAACTATAGAGTAAATGGTTTCAGAGGAAATACCTCTAGGCTGGGGGCAGGGAAGGGACAGAGTTAATGCTTTATGGCTTTTACAACTTAAGCTGATGTCACAAACTGATGGTACATACACAAGACTGAAGTTACAACAATGTTTCAAAATTATAAAATTACCCCAAAAAATATTACAAAGGCCACTCAGCACTGCCTCACTATGAGCCAGATGCTGTTCAAAGTGCTGGGGATACAAACAAAGGCAGAGGCTAGTCCCTTTTCTCTAGGAGCTCACAGTATAATGGGAGAGACAGCATGTAAACAACTATGTACAAAGAGCTAACCGAGGAAAGCACTAGAAATAAGAGAGATTGACAAAGGTTTCCCTGAAAAGGTGAGATCTGGAGGAAGCCAGGGAATTGATGAACGAGGGTATTTTAGGCTTGGAGACAGTTGGTGAAAATGCCTGGAGTCTGGAGATGGAGTAGTTTGGACTTAGCAAAACTGCCTCAAGCTTGGGTGGAAGCAGGATCTTGCATTTTTGCATCTTTTCTGTTTGAGAAACACTATGTAATTGGAATAGCATTGAATGGGAAGGGCTGGAGCAGAGAAAGAGCTTGAGATCTGAAATCCTCTACCCTATGTTCCCTATCCTGCCAGACAGTTTCTATGTGACTCTGAACCCATACTCCATTTTTATTCCGTGATTTTCTTTTCTGACAAGAGCTAATAATACTGGATGGAATGGAATCTAATACTAATCTAATCAAAGCAGGAAGTATTTGCTACAGTCTCATGGACTGTATTTTGTTTTTGACAAACAAATCTCAAATATTGCAAGATAGTAAATTTCTTGTCTCTGTAGAATCTGCATCCTGCCTTTGGTTTCTTGATTTCTCTTGGTTTCATTTTTTAATTTTTTTTTCAATTTTTGAGGGGGGAAGGCAAGGCAGTTGGGGTTAAGTGACTTGCCCAAGGTCACACAGATAGTTAAATGTCAAGAGTCTGAGACCGGATTTGAACTCAGGTCCTCCTGAGCCCAGGGCCAAAGCTCTATTCACTGCACCACCTAGCGGCCCCTCTTGGTTCCATTTTTAACAGATGTCAGTCAAAACACATTTACTGAACAATCACTATGTCCCAGGAGATATGTTGAACATTATCTTTTTTTAAGGAGTATACATTTTGATGGGAGAGGCAACCTTTGAATAATAGATGCAAAATACATAAAAGGCAATCTTAGAGGAAAGGCACTAGCAGTGATAAATAGTGGTGGGAAAGGTGAGCTAAATTCTGCTGGGATTTGAGTAGAGACTTGAAGAAAGATAGGGAAGGTAAAAGGTGGAGGGAGAGTATTACAAGCATGGGGAACGGCCAATGAAAAGGCACAGAGTTGAAGATGGAGCTGCAATGTGATGTGGGAGGAGAAGCAAGGGCTCCAGTGCAGCTGGACTCTAGTGTGCTTGGAGGGGAGTAATGAACAAGAAGAGTGGAAAGGTGGGAGGCGGCCAAACAGAGGGCCTGATATTTGATTCTGGATGTTATAGGGAGCAGGAACTTTCTATGGTTATAGAAAATTAGAACTAAGAGAAGTCTGAGAGATCCTCTAGTCTAATTCTCACTTTGTACATAAGGAATAAGGAAATTGGGTTCCAAAGAGGGGAAAGGATTGATCCATCATCTGTTCCTCATTGTCACATCTTAAGCAATCTTTTAATTGGACTGGGATAAGAGAAGTGGAAAAGACAGGATGCCTTGCTCAATTTAGGCTTATATACACAATTCTCCTTTAATTTTATTATTACATGTAAAAAAAATTTAACATTTAAAAAAATTGACTTCCAAATACTCTCCCTCCTTTCCTCTTTGAGATGGCAAGCAACATAGAATGTATATGTATAGTCAATATATACCCAACTCTTAAGGGGGCCAAAAAGGCAGAGAGAATTCAGCAGCCAAGCCAGCCCACACCCATTGGTGCTGATTCCTTAAAGACTCATCTTATGACCTCGTAGTCACGCTGAAATCCTTCCAAATTCCCTCTCTAGTTTGGCCAACTCTGTATCAAGTTCCTAGTCATATGATTAAGCTACATTACTGTAGGTACACTCTTTCAGCTCTCAGAATCTATCATCTGAAACTTAGTGGAGATGACAGCAAAAAAAAATAATAAAAGCATACTAAAGTTCAGATCCCAACTCCACCCTTTATGCCACTCTGCCAACAAGGACTTATTAAGCTTGCCAGGCATTGTAATAAGCATTGGAGATACAAAGAAAGGCAGAAACATTATCTCTGCTCTTAAGGAGACAATATGAAAAAATATATGTAAATTTTAATTTAAAATTTATATATTTAATTTTAATTTAATATATGTCTATTGTATATGTACATATATGCATATATAAACATACATACATATATATACACATACACACACACACATGTGATATAACAGAGTAGATAGAAGATAATTTCAGAGGAAAGGCAGTGGTTGGGAGTAGAGAAGGGAGAGATCATGATACATCCTGAAAGGTTTCTAGGTTGATTTCTCAAAACTCGGATCAAATTAAACAGGTGTCCTCATTGGGGGTGGGGGTAAGGGGTGGAGCAGGGAGATCTCTTGTATAGGAAAGTAAATAAGGCAATCTGGTCATCTGGCCTGGCATGAGGATAAATTAAGGTTGCCTGACCTGGAACCAGATGCCAAGCCTCTACATTCAGACATACATACATACCCCTAGTCATTCTATCATCTTCTGTTTTTCCTTTCCCACTGCCACTACCTATATTCAATCAATTTCTAAGTCTTAACAATTTTCTCCCTCCACAGCATCTCTCAAGGAAGGCATCATGGAACAATAGAAGTGGGATCAGTCTTTAAGTCAGAAAGACTTGGGTTCAAATTATCTCTCCGTGCAAACACAGGCAAGTCACTTAATTTCTCACTATCTTCAAGCAACTTTCTAAGACAGTAAGTTACTGATTGACATTGTTAGAAAGAACTTCCGCAAATGAAAATCCTCAGATTGATAAAATCACAGAGCTTTTTCCCTAGATTCCCTTCCATCCCAGCCTTCTCCATCTAATTGGTGGTTATCACCTCTCTAATTCAGGCACTTATTATCTCTCACCTGTATTATTGTGATAGCCTCTTAATTGGCTCCTCTGCTTCAATTTTCCCCCTCTCCATTCTATCCTCTACACACCAGAAAAAATGATCCCACTCTCTTGCTCAAACAATGTAAAATAAAAACTGTATTATCTGACTCAAATCAATCTTCCCACTTTTATTTTACACTAATTCCTACCATCCATGTTCTGCTACATTTTGCTGGATAGTTTTCCCCTATACTTCACATCCTATTTCCAAATCCATGCATTTGCAGAAACTGTCTCCCACAGCTTGAAATATGCTCCTTCCTCATCTCTGCCTCTCAAAATTTCTGTTCCTTCAGGGTTTAGCTAATATGTTTCCCTTGATTCTGTCCTATTATCAGCATTCTCTCCCTCCTCAGAATATCTTTTATTTCTTTATCTGTGTCCATGCTGTATTTCTCTCAACAGAATGTAGCCTCCTTAAGGGCTAGATCTATTTAGCTTTTGTCTTTGTATTTTTGCACATAATAGATTCCAAGTAAATGTTTGTCAAATTGAATTGAACTAGAATGTTTTATGTGTCTCTAATAGTGAATAAGAATGGTTTGTTTTGGAAGGAGTCTATTTGGAACCTGTTGACAACAGAAGACTGCTTTCCATTGGAGAAAAACAGTAAACATCACCAATAGAATCTTAAAGCTAGAAATGACACAGGAGGTCAAGGAGTTCAAGGAGTCCAGGAACCCCAATAGCCAGAGTGCCTGGAAAGCAGTCTGGAATGAATTTACAGACTCAAGGTGAGTCTGTCTCAGTCTCTGAGTCAAGGTGGCAAAGATTTATTGTTATACTATACAGCAGGCAAGAGTTTTTAGGGAACTGCAACCTGAAAGAGGTACAGTTAAAGTTTTTATAGGATGATCTATAAGTAGAACCTGTACCAAATATGCTAACGAGGTGAGTCAGGGTGGGATTAGGGAGGAGTTAAGGAGTGGTCAGTTCTTAAAGGAACAAGCACTTTTAATATCTACTGAGCTGGCATATTGCCCAGAATTCACTGGGAAATAGCCCAAGGTGGGGAGGGCTACATGGAGGTGTGGTTTTAGCTAGCGGTCAGGGCTGACCAAGCTGCCATCAATGTCATGTTTGACAAGATGGATGTTGAGAACATACGTATATCCCAAACTAACTAGGGATTCAGGATGTATATAATGAACTAGGGAGTATACATATGACTGAATCTAGGTTACATATGATAGATATGACCCAGTGCACAGTGGCTTCAGCCAGTACACAGTTGGGTCAAACTACTAAATTCTATAGGTGCAGCTGGCCACTGTATCGGGAAGAGAAATAAGTATTTTTTTAGGGCATGCTGCCCTTGAGCTAGAGAGAAGCTGCCTGAGACCGTGTTTTGAGGCTAGGGAGAAATGTGATTTTGGAACTGGATGTGATGTTACAAACTGGGGTTCAAGCACAGGCACCCAAGCACCTCATCAGAAGGAATCTGAGATCTGGTGACACAAAGGTGTCAAATATCCCCTTGCTCCACTCCTTACAGAGTGTGGCACAAAACTGATTAAAATATAATTGGAAAACATTTAACAAAATGAATAAAAATAAATTGTTGTGCATTTAGCCACGTCTAAATAACAAGTTGTTCTCTCATTCCTAAGAAAAACAATTTTGAAAAACCAGTCAACACTTTGGAAAAAAAAATCTGATATCACATACAATTAATTATCAGCCTTTGTAAAGCAGTTGGAGAGGAGGGGGGGGGACACCTTCTCATATCTCTTTTGGGCCAAGTTTATTTGAAATTTCACAACATTAATTTTTTATTGTTTTGTTGTCATTATTCTTTCCACCATATTGAGGTTTCCCAGTTCTTAACTTCACTAGCGTAGGTCCTTCCATGCTTCTCCATGTGAAAAATCTTGATCATTTTCGCAGCACTGATAATGTTTCATTCGAGTCACACACTGATTTGTTTAGCCACTCCCTATTTGATGGGCATCTATGTTTCAACAAGCTTTTATTAAGTGGGTAGTCATATGCCAGGTACTAAACTCCAGAGATTCAAAGATGAAATTGAAATTTTCCCCAAAGAACTTACAATCTAGTTGGTGAAGACCACATGTAGGATATATATACATATAAGACAGCTACAAATTAGATGCAATTCTATTTTGTATGGGAAGTGTGAGAAGCATGTCTGTAGGGATCATAGGACTTCCCAGCCAGGGTCAGGGAGTTAGCTCAGACCAGCTTCTGCTAGGCACTGCTTCCCTGGGAGGCCTTAGGAATATCCACATGATATGCCCCTTAAAACAGCAAACCCCTTCTCACTGAGAGAAGTCAGAAACAGAGTGTGCAGAGGAAGGTGTTTATTATGCTTCTGGAAGCAGGTGTGGTGCTCACTAGGGACAAACCCACACTGATACAGAAGCAGGAGTGAGATTCTACAGTTCTGTCCTTCTTGGTAGACTTAGGGTTGGTCAAATTCCTCACCTTATTTCCCTACATTCCCTCTTTATATGCAGATTACATAGGCAAGGTAGTGAGGATACTTGTGACCTGTAGTGACCTCTAAGGTCTGAGCTGTTTGCCATACTCCCACCTTTCTAGTTCCCTCTGGCCATTGTCTTAGTCCAAGGTAGGCCATTGTCTTAGTTCCAGGTAGGCCATTGTCTTAGCTTCCCCACAGCTAACTTCCAATAATTTTTATGGGAGCAAAAACAAGATACCATAATATCCCCTCTTACAGAAGGCATTAGCAATAGGGGGTGTGTGGGGGAGTGGAACCAGAAAAGCCTTCCTGGTGACATTAGAGTTGAGTCTTTAATATTTTATTTGAGTCTCATTCTTGCCTTCCTCTCCCTCTCCCTCTCCCATTCCCTCTCCCTCCCTCCTCCCCTCTCTCTTTCTCCCTCTCCCCTTACCTATTTATTTCACTCTGAAGCTCATAGATTGGACCAAGAGGTCCCTGCTCAAGCTCCACTTAATGGGTATATTTTGGGACCTCCTGCCTCAGAGTGAATGTCAGTGGCAACTGCCTCTCTTTTGACTAGCAACTCGGAGGATCTTCCCCTCCCAGTTTGATTTTGTTTTCTTTTTTCTAATTAAAGGGGCTTGACTGACTTCCTAAAGAGGCCTATTCACTGAATGAGTGTTAACCTCACTCCAAGTAAGAACCTGAAAAGGCCTTAGCCTAAAAGGGCCAGAGTCTTCCATTGCATCCTGGGCCATCTCCAGTCATCCTGATGAATATCTGGTCACTGGATCCAGATGGCTCTGGGAGGAGAAAGTGAGGCTGGTAACTTTGCTGGTGACCTCACTCAAATCAAAGCCAATTGCAAGTCATGTCATCATTTTCCTGGTCTCATAGTCCTCTTCAAAAACAAGGACAAACACAACAATATAGCAATTCTGGAATGTTTTATGTTACTTTTTGTTACCATACTACAATGCATATTATTATCTCTATTTTAAAACCAGGAAAACCCAGAGGTTTATAGAGGTTAAATAACCTGTCCATGGTCACTGAAGCTCATAAGATCAGAGGTAAGAATTGAATTCATGTTTTCCTGATGTGTACGCCCCAAAACTGTGTGCAACAGAGATCCTTACCCGAATAACACTCAGAGGCTTCTCAAGGTAGGAAGCACAAAAGAATGGTTTATTACGATCTCGAGAAAGGGCCACCCTCCTGACAAATGGTCAGGGAGGAGGAGCAATTTACAAAAGGAAATGGCAAAGTTTTAAAGCCCTAACGCGGAATTCTCCCACACCCCACTCCTGACCCTTTTCTTCCATTGGCTGGAAGTTAGGTGTACAATCTAAACATGGCAATCTACCTCAAGTACCAGAACAAGGAAACAGTGACCACCCAATGTACATTTGAGAAAGCTTCTGTCCTTATTTCGTTGTGTCATTGAGGGGAGGGGTGACTCCCTACTACTCTGAGTTTTGAGTCTTTGTAAATCATGTGATCTCTGGTGAAGGGGAACTTGGGCCTGTTTCCCACAAAAAGTCTTACTAGATTTTAAGAGTATAGACTGAGAAGTTTCCACTTCTCTTACTCACTGACGTATATGTATTCCCACATTCTCTCTGCTACTCCACACTGTAACCAAGATAAGATAATATCCTTTTTTTTTTTTTGCTTTTTTTTGCAGGGCAATTGGGGTTAAGTGACTTGCCCAAGGTCACACGGCCAGTAAGTGTGTCAAGTGTCTGAGGCTGGATTTGAACTCAGGTCCTCCTGACTCCAGGGCCAGTGCTCTATTCACTGCACCACCTAGCCACCCCAATAGGATAGTATCCTTGATGCCACCATCAGCAGAAAAAAAAATGTTTTAAGGAAAGGGTGCCAAGGATGGTACCTCATTAAGGTATGTCTCATCAGGAAAGAGCTCTGATAGCAATATATGAGGTAAAGCAGAGATGATGCCAAACTTGAGGCCCGTGAAACTCCCCAGTGTGACTGGAAGCAGATTAAAATGTAATTGGGAAATGTTTAACAGAATGAATAAAAATATGATACAACATAGATAATGTTAATTTGTAGTTTTCTAAGTAAATCGGCAGCCTGCTTTGAGTTTGACGCAACTGAGTTTTTATTTATTTAGTTAGTTATTTTTCAGCAGTGTGATTCCTCAGGACCCATTTTGGGATTTTCCTGGCAGATTCAGTAGTGGTTTGCTATTCACTTCCCCAGGTCATTTTACAGATGAAGAAACTGAGGCAGACAGGGTTAACTGACTGGTACAAAGTACCATGATATAATTTACACAGGGCTCTTTGTAAACTCGAGGATCTTCAGTGGAATGTAAAGAATGTTAAGGATGTTTGGCTGCAAGGCCACACAAAATAAGTCTGGAAATATAAAAATTAATTAAGTGCATTTATTTGCAAGAAACTCTACTTTACCCAAGAATTTGACCTTAAGGAAGGGGTGTTCTGAGGTTCAGATGAGATAATGGATATAAGGCACTTTGTAATCCTTAAAGCACTTTATAAATGCCTACTATTATTATTATTATTAACCAACCTCCAGTCCCCAGGCCTCGGGTCTGGTAGTGACTGCACTACTGCTGAGCTCGAGCAATTTTTATAGAGCACTATAGGGTGTGCTGGTCAATGTTTAATGGCCAAAAAAAAGTATGCAACACTTTAAAGTTTAATGTTCAATAGCAACACTTTCTTAAGTCTATACAATCAACAAAGGAATAAATCAAGCTCCTGTTTATATCAGTTGCTGATTTCTGGGGTACAAATCACTTAGTGATTGGATTTAATAATCACTTCCTGAAGTTACAGCTGGCTGGAGCACACTCATGTCTGAAGGTAGCTATAAGTAGAATTGGATGCTGTCAGGGATTATTTGAGACACAAAGGATGGAGGAGGAGAAGCTATGATGTGCTTGGGAAGCAAGAGGTCTTGCAAGGGTCAACAAAGCTGAACTGGGCTTGAAGCTGTATATAAAATAATCAAACAGTACAGATGCTAACATTATAAAGTGGCCCTGGGGGTCATGGCTATTGTTCAGTCATGTCAGACTCTTTGTGACCCCATTTGGAATTTTCTTGGAAAACATACTGGAATGATGGACTATTTCCTTGTCCAGTTCATTTTACAGATGAAGAAACTGAGACAAACAGGGTGAAGTGATTTGCCCAGGGTCACACAACTAGTAAGTGTCTGAGGCTGGATTTGAACTCAGGAAGATAAACCTTCCTAACTCCAGGCCCAGCACTCTATCCACTGCCCCCCTAGCTGCCTGACTATCCATCAGGACACTGTGTTTTCTACTCTTCTACTCTGCTTTCTCCTTGATATGTTTTCTTCTTTTCTCCCTCTGTTTTTAAATTTATTAAATGCATTTACATAAAAAACTCAATATAAAATTATAAATGATTTATTTCACTTCAAATTATCTTCTAATCAGACAGTGTCTATTCATACATTTTTATTTAATTTTTATATTCAGGTTCCACTCTGATGCTTTCCTATGAGCTGGATTATACATGGGGTGCTCTAACGCTAGGCTAATACAGTGCGTTACTCAGAAAGACTGACCATATTTCAGTCCAGGCACAGGCCTGGAGATGGACTATGAGGTTGTGATCTGATGACTAGCTTAGTTAGGTTCAAAGAAACTCACCACCAAAAAGTTGGCCATGACTTGACTTTTTTTAAATTTTGTATTTTTTGCCAAAGTAACTCATGCAAACTATCTCCTGAGGCACGGAAAGGTCATTCTCTGTTTGAGCAGAAGAAATACTCAGGAATGAAAACACTAAAATATTTATACCACTCCAGCTGTTGACTGGATAATTTTACCTAGAAATCTTGGAACCTGTATGTCAAATCTAACCTGCCTTGAACTGAACCCATCTTTGTCTCTTTTGGCCAGCACTTTCATCACTTCTTCCCTGGTACATTACAATAGCCTCTTAATTGATCCCTATTGTCTCATATCTCTCCCCTCTCCAATCCATATTCCACATGTGTCCCTTCAGTCTTTCTTCCTTGTCAAACTGATATTTTTAAATCATCAGTCTGACAATGTGACTCTCCCACTTGATAAATTACTGTGGTCCCTTGTCACCCTGAGCAGAACTAGCCTCTAACCTGTGAATGGCCAGAACTGAACAAAGCAGGCCACAGGTAGGTGTGTCATGAATCAAACAGAAGTTTAATTAATTTCAGAGTGAGGAAAATATTTGCAAGTAGAAGCCCCCCTTTCCCCGTGCCCTTCCCCCTTGCCAAAATAAGCAGTTAACATGCTAGGACAAAGGTGGGGCTTATATGTATGAAAGGGGCTGGACCACAGCACAATCATTCTTATGTCTTGAGTAAGCAGTTCCCATGGTTGACATTTCTTGCACTTGGGTCCCATGCAAACAGTCTCTCAAGTCTTAAGGGTTGTGGAGCCTTGTGATCATTCAGTAGGATACAGAACCAGAGTTAGCATGACAGGAACAGGAGTGCAGTACCTGGTTCAATTCACTTGGCAGTTACATAAGCACAGGGATTGTGAGCATATTAAGAGATGTGATGGTTGGCTTTAGGCTGCAGCATGTTACCTGTTTCTGGTTCTGAGGTCCCTGGGAAATAGGGGGAGTCCCAACAAATCTAAACAGATATTGAAAATCATAAATCCCTCAGTGTATTCCTGGTGCTGGTCAAAATAATAGACCTTGCCAGAGGGTAAGATCATCCAGAATACAAAGGATTGTTGTTATGCCAAGCTCAGAGCACAGTCTGCTTCTTGAGCTGTAGCTCTGGGAAACAGGGTGTCTCCAAAAATCTTGACACTCCCTATTCCTTCCATGATCAAATAAAATGAAAATAGCTTGCATTTATGGAGAGTTTGAAGATTTGCAAAGAGCTTCACAAATATGATCTCATTTGATCCTCACAACAATCCTGGGAGGTAGGCCCTATTATTATCATCCCCATTGTGCAGATGGGGAAACTGAGGAAAGCAGAGGTAAAGTTAGTTGCCCAGAGTCACTCTGAACTTGAACTCAAGTCTTCCTGACTACAAATCTGGCACTCTTTTCACTTTGCCACCTAGCCCC
>CM053583.1:259756778-259782788 GCA_028627135.1 Pseudochirops cupreus | reverse complement strand
TATATATATATGTGTGTGTGTGTGTATGTGTGTGTATATATATATATATCTATATACTTAATGTATACCTAGCCTTGGGCTACGGTAGGGAGTTGTCAGGACTAAAGAAGGGTCCTGGCATTTCAATTACCTCAGAGTCTCTGCTATAAGTTTTTCTTGTACTTTGGCTCTGTATGAAACAAATGGCTCTGTAATAAACAGACTATCAAATACATCCCCGTCTCTCTCCTTTATTCAGCTGGTTGCTGGGCCATATTTCTGTGCTGGTCACAGCAAACAATTGCTATTTTTCTTCTTGAAAAATACAACAACACTTTGCCAATATGATGGATATAAGGTTTCAACCTACAGCTACTTTAGCTATTTTAACCTCAGGTTGTTTTAATTTATTCTTCTCTAATTTTTAGTGATTTGGAGCATTTTTATAAGGCTGCTGATTGTTTTAATTTTTTCCTGTTAGAATTATCTATTTATATCCTTTGACCATTTATCTATTGGGGAATGATTGATTCTTATCGATTTTTATAAGTTTCTTCAAATAGACCTTTATGACACGAACTACAAATATTTCTCCAGTTAATAGGTTCTCTTCTAATTTTACCTAAGCTGGTTGTTTGTGGAAAAAAAACTTTTTAATGTTATTTAAATTTTTCCACTGACAAATTTGTGACCTATTAAGAGTTTTGCTATTCCTGGTTTAGTCATGAACACCTCCCCATCCATAATAGCTAACTGTAATTTCTTCGTTACTCCCTTAATTTTTTTTATGATGTTACTTTTTGTATCTAACTACATGCACTCGGTAGAGAGTCTAAACCTAATTTTTGCCAGGTTGTTTTCTAGCTTTCCTAGGAGAATTTGTTGAATTTACCCTAGTAGTTGGGATCTTGGCCCTAGTTCAGCCACTCATTGAGATGTTAATACTTATCACTTATCACTCACTGTCTAACCCCAATGACCTCAAATTCTGCCCGGCCCTTCCCTGAACATAATTTCCTGCCATTTCTTCTCTCCCTTTACCACTTCTTTTAATCCCATTTTCCACTCTCTACATGTTCTTTCCACCTGTCCCTATGCTCCCAGTATATCACTTCTCTTTTATTCTCTCCTCCACATTCTTGACCCTTTCATTCCACTACGCGCTACCCTTTAGCCTTGAATCCCTTTACCTTTTGTTCTCTTTCTACTGTCCTCCTCTCCTCTGGGTCATCCCCACACTGAATTTCTCTACTCCCATTCCTATGCTGCTGATCATTGCTAGCCAGTCATTAATAAATGTTTACTGACTGACTGCTAAAGAATGTCATATAATCATGCCAAATAGTTCCATATAAATTCATAGCATCTAATCTAAATTGGGCCCTCATTGTTGCTGAGAACTTTTATTCCTCTCTGATTTACTCTCTGCCACATTTGTCACAGTGACTAGTCCAAACCTTCTTACCTCTTCTCAGGTCTCTCACCTCCACCCCTCTCTCATAACAAATGACCCTTAAATTTTAATTAATTAACTTGATTAATTAAAATTTAAAGTCTTTAAATTCCCTATGAAAATTGACCATCTCTTTTGAGCTCCTTCGTTCCCCAACTATACTCAAGGCACAGTGACATCTGCATGTGTCCTTTCTTCAGCTTTAGTCTCTGAGAAAGACATTTATATAGCACTTCATGGTTTGCAGAATGCTTTGTGATCTGCTATCATCCCTTCTCCCAGGTCCTGAATGCCAACCCCTCGGTGATTACTTTGGTTCCGTTCTCTAGACTTGTTTTTGAAGTTGAGGTTTCCCAAACTAGACACCAAACTAGAAACCAACAAAGAAGCCTGATGCTCTTTGTTAGTAAGTCTTTTACCCCTAAGTAACTAGGGCTCCTATATTTCTCATAGGTGCTCAGAATCCCACTCAACCCCAACTTCAAGATCTTCTCTCTCTTTCTCCCCATCAAAACTTAGTTGTTCTCATCTAGAAACAAATGAACATAGTAACATAGTGTTTGATAAACCTCAAAATCTGAACTACTAAAATTTGATCAAGACTGCTAGAAAAATTGGAAAGCAGGTCTGACAAAAATTAAATCAATACTAGCATCACACATATGTGCCCCAGTAAGCTCAAAATGGATACCTGACCTACATATAAAGGGCCTACATAAACAAATTAGAAGAGCAAGAAAGGAACCACCGTTTGCATCTGTGGATAGGGGAAGAATTCATGGCTAAATAAGTAATAATCAGTCGACAAGAATTTATTAATCACCTACAAAGTTCCAGGTAGATAGAGAATCACACAAAATGAAATAGTTTTGAAATCAAAAGGGTTTTCCCCCACAGATAAAACAGATACAGCTAAAATTAGAAAGGAAACAGTTAACTGGGCAAAAAATATTTGCAGCAAGTTTCTCTGACAAAGATCCAATATCTGGATTTGAACTCAGGTCCTCTCCAGGGCCAGCACTCCATCCACTATGCCACCTAGCAAAAATCCTTCATCCTGAGCCAGAGCACTTGTGCCAGAGGTTCAGGGGAATCCAACTGAGTTCCATAGGCTTGCTCATTCAGGTCGATCCCCGTGCTCTATGGAATATGCTCTAAATAGAACAAATCAGAGGGAGTGGCTACTGATTACCCCTATCACACTGTAACAAAGATTACAAAAGAAAAAAATCTTTTAAAGCTACTCACCATAAGCAACACACCAGTTGGGTCTGATCCATGCAACACTCCATACCCTTGGTTCCTTAGCTTTTCTATGAAGGGAGATAGGTACATTTTCTTAAGTTTTCTTCAAGGCCAATCTTGGCCCAATAATTCTTTTTTTTTTCCACTTAGAAAAGTCTATCAAGTTATTTATTCTTTTATTCTACATTATATACAGATCAAGCAAGGTCACAGCAGTTTTTCAACATATAAACCCCTTTAAAAGTGGAGGGCATGATACAGACAAGCATGAAAGTGAAGGCTAATAATAAAGACATAAATGCAGCGCAGTATTTCTGAGGGCAAATAAAGCAGACACTAGGGCCATTCTTATTTAGCTTCATTCTTATTAATAAATTACAAAAAATCTTTTTCAGGAATTTGGTAGACTAGTCATCATTGGGCTATTGTCTTCTTGTAGGATATACAGAAATGCATGAGTGGGAGCAAGACGTATAATAGTCTGGTCCCACAGTTTGTTTTTTCCATTAAATTCTAGCCATAGGAAACTTTCCAGAGGGAAAGGCCCAACCCTCTTTTGACTAACTCCTACCTCACTCTTCTTGCCTATCAAAGGGAAAAAAAAAAGAAAACCCTAGCATCTCATATACTTCCTGTTTCCTCATGCATGTTCAAATGAGGGGATGCAATCATCCTTAAATTTGACATGGAAGATTATTTTGGTGAGAGGAGCAGTCCATTCAAATAAACTGGAAAACAAAAACCTCTCCAAAAATGGTGAATGAAGGAATATTATTTGTGTGCAAGACAAGCATTATTCAGTCTTGCTGGAATTTAATCTTCTGGGTGGGTCCCCTTAATCTTTCATGACTAGGGGATGGTAACCAAAAATGTATTTTTGCGGCTTGAAGTACATTTCCCAAGAAACCAAAAGCATAGGAATAAGAAGACTAACAGATTTGAAAAGGAGGATAGTAAATATTCATGATTTTTTTATATTTCTGAACTTGGCTAGAAATTTCAATAAATCTGTGATCTTGTTGATATAGGTACGTACTTCCTTGTCATAGTTCCAGATTCATGATAGTTATAGTTTGCATTCATATGATACTTTAATATTTGCAAAGCATTGTACATATACTATCTCATTTGATCATTACAACAACCCTGTAAGGTGGACAATATTATTATTTCCAGTTTATAGATCTTCCCAGGGTCAGATAGCACACATCCAGGTGGTACAGTAGAAAGAGTGCTGGACCTAGAGTCAGGAAAACCTGAGCTCAAATGTGACCTCAGACACGTACTAGCTGTGTGACCCTGGGTAAGTCACTTAACCCTGTTTACCTAAGTTTCTTTATCAGTAAAATGAACTGGAGAAGGAAATGGCTAACCACTCCAAGAAAATGGCAAACCATTTTGCCAAGAAAATACCAAATGGGGTCACAAAGAGTCAGACATGACTGAAATGACATTTGAGGGAGGATTTAAACTTGGGCCTTACTCCTAAACCAGTTTTCTAATAACTATGTCATGCTGTCCAAACCCAACCATGTCTTTGAGATGAGGAAAATGAAGCCTAGAAAGGTGGACTAACTTACCCCAGGAGCTGGCAGTGTCAGCATTTTAACTCAGCTCTATGAATCCAAGTTTAGCCTTCTATATATGATATATTATATACTACTCACGCTCCCCATGCTTGGAGAGAACTCCATTGCCCTTTGGTTGAGCCACAAGGTTAATGCTTCAGAGACACTGATGTTCTATGACTCAAAGGTAGACAGTTTTACCACAAGGGTCTTTATTGATGTTAAAAGCTGGGTCTTTGTTTCAGGGAGAAGCAGAGAGTCATTAAAGGCATGGGGCAATTTCCCAGAGGCAATCCAGACTGCTCTCAGTTTTGCTTTAACAGATCGTTTTAATAACTAAAATAAAATAATAAAAACTAGGACTAGAGAGGTGTCTTTGCACTTTGCGCTGTACTCCTCTGCTTCGGTCTTGCTGTCAACCCAGTGTCAGAGTTTCTTTCTTCTCTGGTAACTAATTCACAAAAGGAAGTAATTTATCTTTATTACTCTGCACTGAGGAAAGTGGTTCTCTTTAAGTAGCAAGAAAGACATTTGGGGAATAGGCTCTTTTGGCTTGGTCACGGATTTACCTGGAGGGAAAAGTCGAGGGACAAGGGAATTTTACAGCTGTTTGCTTAACACATCCTCTTCTTCCTGGCCTGCTCAAACTATCATACTCCTGCACAGTCAAACTTTGGTTCCAGGTCAGTGAACTGAGCTATAGCCAGTTCAGCCAGCCTGGGCTTCCCGTCTTGACAGTGTCAGCCACCAAATGCCCTTCTTTTATACCCCATCCTTCATTCTGACCCCTTTCCTTGTAGGGCCTTCTTGAAGACTCAATTGGGGTCCATTCCAGTTTTCACCCTTCCCTCTCTTGCTGGCACAGACCTAAATAAATCTTCAATCATAGGTGAAGTAGATAAAGGAGATATAAGTGAAATGTGGGACTGGATAGAGGAAGGGGTAATAGCTCAAGGTTGTGGCCATTCACATTCCATTCTACACCTTATGGATTGGTGGAAGAAGAGAATATCTCACAATTTTACCAAGATAAACTAAATTACTATGGACTTTTGAAAAGCAAACATTGCTGTAGGTCAATTATTAACTCTCTTAAGGAAATAAATGAATGACTAACCATTCGTTTTTGTTCCGTTTCTGATATCATAAGGTAACTTTTACACTGTAATCGCTGTACAGAGATTAGTTTGGGAGACTGTAACAGAATTCATACAACTTTCCCAGGAGTCTTTTTGGCAACGTCTTGATCTGTTGGTATAATTATATGGATTTCTCTCCCTTGCCATTTAAAATATTTATTTTCTCTTATTGATAGCAGAAACAGTGTAACATAAGAGAAAGAGTACTAGCCTAGGTATCAGGAAACCTGGGTTCAAATACTGTCCACCCGGTATCCATTTAGGGCCCTGGGCAAGTCTTTTAACTTCCAATGGCCTCATTTGTGAAATGAAAGTGTTGGACCCAATAATCTTCTACCTCAGAATTTCCATCCTTATTTCTATGTCTCTCATATCATTATGCTTGTGAACATACTTAATTTTGATGCTCTTCCTTTTGTTGAATGGCTAGGAAGGCATAAGGAACAAAGGATAAATCCCAAAGGAGGATTCAAGGAGAGAACACACCAGGGGAGAAGAGAGAGAGGGAGAGACAGAGACACACACAGAGAGACAGACAGAGAGACAGAGAAACAGAGAGGGGAGAGAAAGGGAGAGATACAGAGACACACACACAGAGACAGAGAGACAGAGAAACAGAGGGGAGAGAAAGGGAAAGACAGAGACACACACACAGAGACAGACAGAGAGACAGAGAAACAGGAAGGGGAGAGAAAGGGAGAGACAGAGAGAGATGGGGGTGGAGAAAGAGAGAGAGTGTGCACCTGTGAGAGGTAGAGAATGAATCAAGAAACTAAGAAGATTAAGGAGAAAGAAGGCAGTGAAGGACATAGAAAGAGCCCAGGCTCTGGAGTTAGAGAACCAGAGTTACAATTCAATGACATTTATTGCCTGCCTGATTTTAGACAGTTTACTTACACTCTGTGGCTCTGTCTCCTCATTTGTAAAATAAGGCGTTAGCCTGAATGGCCTCAGAACCTTTTCTGCTCTACATTTGTTGCTCTGTGACTAAGAGTCAGAAGTTTGTTGTTGAGTCATTTCAATCATGTTCAACTCGTCGTGACCTCATTTGGGGTTTTCTTGGCAAAGATACTGGAGTAGTTTGCCATTTCCTTCTCCTGCTCATTTTACAAAAAAGGAATTGAAGCAAATAAGGTTAAGAGACTAGTCCAGGGTCATAGCTCTAGAAAATAAGCTAGGTTTGAACTCAAGGAACATGAGTTTTCCTAACTTCTGGCCTAGCTGGGTCAGAAGATCCATCTCTAAATTCTGACTTTGCTTCACTTGTAGTGCCTTAGTCATATCAGCTAAACTCTCTCTAAATCTAAACTTCTACATCTGTAAAATGGAATTGCCCTACCTGCCTCATAGGGGTGTTTTGAGGTTCAAATTAAAAAACAAAACGTGCTTTGTAGCTTTAAAGCACTATATAGATAAAGGTCATCTAGTACTAATGGTAGTAGTAGTGGTGGTAGTAGTGGTGGTGGTACGAGGAGGAGGAGTAGATGGTGATTGTATTATTATCGACAGTAATAATAGACAATCAGTCCCAGTTGGCAGCTCTCATTGAATAAACTCAGCTACCTCAAAGGAACTGCTTTGGGATAAGGTCTAATTCTATGTCTTTCTGTATTAACTCTTCTGCTTTCTTCTGGGCTGAGCTTTAGCCCCTTCTGATTTGCCAGAAGGACAGTAGCTCTTAAAACCATAGGAGTGAGGAGAGAATATTATCGTCAAGTAATCATACCAGGAAAACCAATCTGTTAACACAAGGAAGGAATCATAGCTTCACCTTGGCCCTCTCAGCATGGAGGGGCAGAAGGCAGAGAGAAGAGGCTGGATTGTCAGTGTCTACAAGTGACCTGGCAGTTCCTTTAAGGAGAGGCAGTATGGTGCAGGGCAGAGGTGTCAAATATGCTGCCAGCAACCTTCCCTAGTATAGACTAAACTGGATTAAAATGTGATTGGGAAATAGTTAACAAAATCCATAAAAATACAATAAAACAGATAATGTTAATGCGTGGTTTTCAAAGTCAACATGTTCCCACAAGGATCTTTATGGATGGCTTAGTGGTCCTTTTCTATTTGAGTTTGACACTGCTGGCGTAATGGCTAGAGAGACAGCCTTGGAACCAGAAGACCTGGGTTCGTGGTGTGTCTCTGGCACATAGAGACTGTGTAATCCTGGTAAGTCACTCAACTTTTTTTTTTTTTTTTGCTTTTCAGAGCAGGGAGGGCAGGGTAATTGGGGTTAAGTGACTTGCCCAAGGTCATACGGCTAGTAAGTGTGAAGTGACTGAGGTCAGATTTGAACTTGGGTCTTCCTGACTCCAGGGCTAGTACTCTATTCACTGAGCCACCTAGCTGCCTCACTTAACTTCTTAACATTCTAGGCCAGTAGAAGTAAGAGCCACTAAACCATACATAAAGCTCCCTACAGGTATATATTGACTTAGAAAACTACATATTAACATTATCTGTGTTTTATTGTATTTTTTTGTTTTGTTAAATATTTCCCAATTACATTTTAATCTGATTCAAGCCCCTTGTGGAGTATTCTGTGCTGCATCTAAGAATATAAGTTGCAGAGAAGGCACTGACTGACCTGAATGGTTGGAAGCAGTTTGTTTACCTGGAAGTCCTCAATGTGAATGAATCACTGGTACAGCCTACATTCTTATCACACTAAGGAGAATTGGCTGCTATCTCTAATGTAATCCAATATTTCTCAAAAGTCATGAGGAAAAGTCATATGATAATGATGTTTGATGATATTACACACAAACCTTGTCCACTGGGGTGAGCAATAACGATCTTGACTTTCAGAAGGCTGTGAGGGAAACTCAGTTCCTTATACAGGGAACTGGCACTTAGGGGAGAAAGTGATTTAAGTAAATGGTATTTCCTTCTCTCTATCATTTGGTGTGAGGAGTGGCAGAGACTCTTGTAATTATGGATAACTAGGGGACTGCTGACCAACTAACTGGTTGAATCTTTTCTTAATTTATATTAAGAGGTAAAAGAATATAATCTTGGGCTATCTGCCCAGACCCCACACATGAGTGGGAATGTTTTGTTGTTTTGGGTTGTTTTTTTGCCAGTTTGTTGGAGGGATATTAGGTGGAGCGGGGTTGCTAACATCTCAAAATTCATTAACTCTACCAGAATTCACTTCTATATCACACACCTAGGTAGCCTTTGGAAGGTCACTGAATCTCTGTGGCTCTCAATGTCCTCATCTGCAAAATGAGGGAGTTCAAGTAATCGGCCTCTTGTGGTACTTTAGTAGCAACTTAGTGGGCTTGGTGCTCCAAAATGTAATACCTTGCTGATTTTGTTGGTTAGCTATCACATCCACTGAGAGGAGGAAGGCAACAAAACCCTTAACCTCCTCTTGTCCTCAAGGGCATTCAGAAGAAGGACAAATGGCAGTCAGCTGCTCAGTGAAGATATTTGGGCTCCAAGGGGGCAGTGGCTGCAGCTGGTAAGCCTACAGGGGTGACCTTACCCAGACATTCACTCAGCATTCATTCAACCAATATTTATAGAATCTGTGAGTGACAACAGGAAAAACAAACGGAGAGGGAGACTCCTAATATTCTCTTGGATGAACAGCAAGAACCTAGTGGAAAAATTCTACTGTGAAAAGAAGAGGGATCCGGCTGGCTTCACCACTTGGATGAATCATTTCACAGCCTTTGCCACCACATGGGGTTTATGCCACCTACTTTGAACTACCACAAAAGGATATTGTGATGATAAAGAGGACAGAATGCTCAGTGTGGTTTTGTCAACTCTGGGCATCACTTATATTCCACTTGTTTTCCTTTTTCATAGAATTCAGAGCTTAAAGGGACTTCAAAAAGCCAGGAATTCCCAACCTTTGCCTCTACCGTATACTCTTGGGCTTTCAGCAGATTTTTCGATAAACTTCTTCAATATGAAAGGCAATCAACTCTAGAGTTTCCTATACATATGCATAAAAAAAACAAAATTAATGAATTTTTCATAAAGAAAAGTTAGGCTGGGTTATGCTTCTCATAGCTTTATTGAGTGGAAATAAACTGCAAAAAAATCCTTGGGCAAGTCACAAGTCAGCTGATCTAGTTCCTTAGGTAGAAAGAGGGATAATAAAAGCACTTACCTCCCAGAGTTGTGAATATCAAATGAGATAATGTTTATAAAGTGTTTGGAAACTTTAAAGTGCTGTATAAATGCTAGCCATGATTACTATCCTCTGGGAGTGTGTGTGTGGCAGATTGGGAATTCCTGATCTAGTCCAATCCCCTCACTGTACGGAACTGGAAACTGAGAATCAGAGATGAAATGACTTGCCTCAAGTTGCACTGGTGGTAGAGCTGGGATTGAAAGCTAGGTCTTTGACTTTAGAGCCAGTGCTCTTTTCCCTCAGATAGGCTGCTACCGTGATTATGATATAGGGTGGAGGTGAAACGTGGGCAAGCTAAAAGAAGCAGGATCATTAGTGTAAATAGAAGTACCACTGAAATCCTTTCCAGTGACCACAATGAGTCAAGAGTGGGGAATTCTCACCCATAACAATTTACATTCTCCTCGGTTGTTTGCAAAACTCTTGACACAGTCCATTGAACTTCCTGCTTCACCTTGGGAGGTATCTCCAGGAGCATTTCCGTCATGGCAATGACCTCTGCTGGAGCAGCCCAGCATGACATGCTCCATCCTAGAGCAAATCTTAGAGCAATTCCAATCAGTTCTGGCTGCTTTTCTTGAAGGGTTGGTGAATTTTATTTGTTTATTGACTTGTTTTTAGTAACAGTCATTGCCCCATTTGGGTTAATTGATTTCATAACGAGAAAGCAGTATATTTCTATATATTTTTAAAAAGAGAAATACGGAATTTTCTACTCATCTGATTTTCAAAGTCACTCAAACAAATTATTTTATGAATAGGAATCTTGGTTCAGGAAGATGAAGGTTTAGGCAAGGGTGTTATGCACTTTCTATTCATCTCTACCTCTTGGCTTCCCTGGCATCCTTCAAGTCCCAGCTAAAATCCTACCTTCTGTAGTAAGCCTTTCCCAATCAATCCCTCTTAATTTCAATGCTTCCCCTCGGGGAAGCATTGTTGATTATCTCCTACTTATCCTGTGCATAGCTTGTTGTACATGGTTCTTTGCATGTTGTCTTTCCCTTTAGACCAGCGGTTCTCAACCTGTGGGTTATGTAAATTTGTAACAATGAAAATATATCTTGCATATCGGATATTTACATTACGGTTCATAACAGTAGCAAAATTACAGTTATGAAGTAGCAACAAAAATCATTTTGCGGTTGGGGGGTCACCACAACATGAGGAACTGTATTAAAGGGTCATGGCATTAGGAAGGCTGAGAACCACTGCTTTAGACTGTGGGTTCCTGGAGAACAAGGACCATTTTTTCCTTTTCTCTATATTTCCAGGGCATAGCACAGTGCTTCAGGCACACAGTAGGTGCTTAATAAATGTTTATTGTCTGACTTTGAAGGATACCTTAGTAAAATATTGATATGGCCCTATGCCTGACACAACATACAATCTAATTGAAGAAAACCTAGTAGAATTAGCAGACAGTTTAGTGTAGTGGAAAGAGCTAGAAGGGATAGCCACAGGGAACCATAAGTTCCTTGATTTAAGTCATTCTCCAGGGAAGAAACTCCTTTTACCAACACAAGTCAGCACCTTCTCTGCAATTTATAGTCTTCGAGTTGCCTAGAGCAGTGAGAAGTGAAGTGACTTGCCTAGTCACACAGCCAGTTTGTGTCAGAAGCAGAACTTGAATCCAGTTCTTTCTGGCTTTCACATTTCTACCATGTAAAAAGGCTTTGGGTTCAAATCCTACCCCTGGCGCTCACTAGCTGGGTGAACGTGCCCAAGTCTCTTTCTATCTCTGAGTCTCAGGTTCCTCATCTGTAAAAAGGGGGTTTACACCTGCAGCGGATGGGCCTTCGGGGCTGCTCCAGAGCAACATCAAGCACAACAAGCAAGCGTATGGCGCTGAGCCCGACAAACTCAAGGCCCGAAACTCATTCCACTACAACGGGCTGATCCATCGGAAGACGGTGGCCATGGAATCGGCCACTGACGGCAAGGGCATGTCGTGCTGCTGAAGCAGAGGGCAGGTCCGAGGAAGCCTGCCGCTTCCTACATGAGGACCACAATCAACAGAAATGTTCGGCCACACTCACCAGCGTCTGGAGCGTCATCCTCAAGAATAGCTAGCGGAAGGAGCATCTAGGTGGCGCAGTGAATAGAGCACCGGCCCTGGAGTGACGAGGACCTGAGTTCAAATCCACCGTCAGACACGTGTGACCTTGGGCAAGCCACTTAACTCCAATTGCCCTCCAAAAAGCAGGGAAAGAGAATTTTAAAAAAAGAATAAATAGCAGGAAAGATGTCCCCATGACCGGGCCAGTGCCATCCTGCAGAGCCAGGGGTGGTGAAGAAGGAATGCAGTGCTGGGAAGTGCAATGAATAATGCACGGGCCCTGGAGTCAGGAGGGCCTCAGACACTTAACACTTACTAGCTGTGTGACCTTGGGCAATGCCATTCTAAGGAGCTTATTCTGGGAGTGGTATATATAAAGTTTGTGACAACAGAGTGTACTATGACCAGTATTTAAGAATCAAGTAATAAGGACAAAAGTGCCAAAGCTCCCAGCTATCCTGGGTAGCACCCAACAGCAGAAGTGTCTCTGGGATGTCAGCCCATGACCTCACAGTCCTTTGAGGTTCTCAGTAAGGTAGCTCCCATTTGAATTTTGTTTCCACTCTTTTGAGGGTTGTGGACTGAGCTTGACTTAGATTGGACCCTTGGTAATTTAGGAATGAAATGAGACATTCATGGGTCATTGCCACAGTTAGTAAAAGGAGATTTACTTAACCATAGTATAAAAAAGATATGCAACAAGGATGCATTACTCAGCTGTAGTAGATGTGGTCATCCTTTGTCTCTACTCCTTCCACTCAATATGCACCTGGGTCTGATTATGATGACTGGGAATAGACTTGGGACATCTGGCATGTCTGAAGTGCCCTGATTCCATGTGATTGAAACTTTTTATGCCCTTAGGTGACCAGAAAGCCACATCGAAAAGGCCTGAGGCCATCAAGAAGCTGTGTCAATTCAGACTTGTTTTGAACTTTAGCCTCCTGGGCCAATCAAGTCTTGATGACAACTTTCTTGTCTTTTAGGAAAGGAACTAACTCCTATGTTGTGTCTCTAATCAGTTCTGCTGATGTTTTTTTAAACCGCTATCAAATGACTTTACTTATTACTGCTTTGTGGTCGTACTGCTGGTTTGAAATCTGGTATTACCAGGCCCTCTTTATTCACATTTCTTTTTCATTATTTTTCTTAAGGTTTTTGACCCTTTTTTCTGTTTCAAATGAATTTTTAAATTTTTTTTCTAATCCTATAAAGTCATCTTTTGGTAGTTTTATTGGTATGCCATTGAATAAGCAAATTAATTTATATTATATTGTCCTTTTTTTAAAATCTTATTGGTTTGTCCTATCCATGAGAGAAATTATTTTTTCTAGTTATTTAGACTGGTATTCCTATAAACATTTGTTTATGGTTGTATTTATATAGTTCTTGTGTATATATCTTGGAAGGGAGACTCTCAAGTATTTTATACATTATGCAGTTATTTTAAGTGAAATTTCTCTGTCTCTTCATCCTGGGGTTATATTGTTATTACTCAGTTATGCTGATGATTTGGGTGGATGTGTTTTATAACCTGCAAGTTTTCTGAATTTGTTTAGACTCTTTTTTTAGTTAGCTCTAGGGTTCTTTAAGAACATCATCATGTTGTCTTCTTTACCTATGGTTATTCTCTCAATATCTTATTCTGTTTTATTGCTATAGCCAGCATTTCTGCATTTATATCAAACAAAAGTGGTGACAATGGACACCTTATTTTACCCTTAATTTATTGGAAAGAATTCTAATTTCTCTCTGTTATAAACAATGGTAGGTTTTGGTTTTAGATGTATATTAGTTATCATTTTAAGGAAAAGTCTACTTATTCCTATGTTTTCTAGTTGTTGTTTTTACAAAAGTGGGTGAATAAGTTGTGGGATCCAAATGTGATAGAGTACTATTGTGTGGTAATAAATAAGGAAATAGTTGATTTTAAAAAGACATGGAAATCTTATTTGAACGGATTTAGAACAAAGTAAGCGAAAACAGAACAATTTATATTATAACATCTGATATTATAAAACACCCAATTTTTATAAACTAATGAAGAATGAAATGAGCAGAGCCAGGAGAACAATATATGCAATAATGATAACACTGTAAAAACAAACAACTTCAAAAGCTGTAAGAATCCATGATTCCAGAGAATTGATGAAGAAACAGAATAAGACATACATATTTTTATATATAGCCACTACTAAGAGAATTTGTTTTGCTTGACGATGCATGCATATTTTTTACAAGAGATGTGTTTTTCTTTTCTTTTCCAATAGGGTGGGAGGTGAGAGGGAAAGAAAATAGATTTCAGTTCATTAAAAAAAATAGATATGGGGGAGGTTGAAATATTATATGTACTTTTAGGTGAGGTCACTGTTATTAGTTTTACTTAGTTGTTCTACTTTTTTTACAAAAGACTTCTCCCAATATGGGAGCAATCTGTAAATGTTAGTAATATTAGACATATCAATAAAACAAATTTTGCTTTTTTTTTTTGGAGGGGGGAAGGCAGGGCAATTGGGGTTAAGTGACTTGCCCAAGGTCACACAACTAGTAAGTGTTAAGTGTTTGAGATCGAATTTGAACTCAGGTCCTCCTGACTCCAGGGCTGGAGCTCTATTCACTGTGCCACCTAGCGGCCTGCAATAAAATAAATTTTTTTAAAAAGGACTAGTTAGACCTACATAGCTAAGGATAGGATGGTAGTAAGCTAGAGAGACTGGATCCTAGCACAAGAGTAGAACCTTGTTTCTCTTTTTAGTCCAGATTTTGGTGGATTATCTATGGCTTGGCTCCCATCTAATTTAAGGAGTTCTTCCCCTACTTTCCATCGCTATTATGCTCCTATCAAAGTCCATGCAAATACATCATTATATAGAACTTTTAAATCAGAGTATTAGAAATGAATAAAAGCCAATAACATCAGTGGACATTCCAGAGTCCTAAGCTCGTGTGATCAACTCGTCAGTGATAGGCAGGCCAAGACCCATTATGTTCAGTCTCTCCTTCCCTATACCTCACAGCTCTGTGGGAAGTTGCTAAGGACATTTGTCCAGGGATTTTTCTTCCTGCATAAAACTCCATACTGGGATCACTGTCTATATTTCTCTCTGTTATGATTCCCATAGATGCAACACAGAACAATCTGAGCACTTAGTTTGTCTCTCCCAAGGGTGGCACAGGTCAAGCAGATTTGTGTCTAGAATTGGCTTTGCTCTCAGTCTTCTGATCTCTCTGATGTGTGCTTTTAATTCTGTCTGTCCCTTTCATACCATCCAAGCCTGATGGGTAGAATTCCTCCCATAAGAAAGAAACTACCTGTGTCTCACAGTCTAGCCCAGGCAGAGGGAGAGGGATGATGGTAGGCTCTGCCAGTTGGGTGGGTACCATCTGCTCTTCTTTCCATTCTCCTGCTCAAAGTTAGTACTTTTAAAATGTCTCATCCCACTTTCTTCTGTCAGCACAAGATTATGTATGCTCTTTGACTATACCCAGACCTGGAGATGTATATGGAGATGTTACACATGTGTTAGAGAGTCAAAGGAGGCCGGCATGAAAGTTATCAAGCAGTGAAGTGATAAAGGCCTAGGTCAGGTTAATAACAATGAGAATAAGCAGGAAAGGGCAAAGACAAGAAACTTTTTAAAGGAAAAAGTTATAGGACTAAAAGTGTGGCTATAATGGAAGAAGATGAGAGAAGAGTCAAAGATAATTCTAAGATTCCCACATTACTGTTCTGCCTGTGTCATTTGCTATAGGTATGGTCCTGGCAAAGTTCCTTAAATTCAGTCTCTGTAAAATGAAAAAATTGAACTAGACTAAGAATTCTTAATCTTTTTTTGGATCCACAGACTGCCTTGGCAACCTAGTGAAGTCTGTAGACCCCTTCTCAGGGTACTTATAAAAAATGAATGAAATAAAAGACACAGGATTACAAAGGAAATCATGTGGTTATCAGAATAGGGTTTAAAAAAAAAAACAGTTCACAGAGCGGAGGTTAGGAAGCCCTGATGATCTCCACAAAACTAGAGGGAACTTCAAAACTCATCTAGTCCCAAATATTCATTTTACAGATAAGAAACTGAAGCTCAAGGAAATTATGAGTGACCTTCCCATTATATAAGTAATAGGATTCAAAGGAAGAATTTGAATCTAAGTCCTCTCATTACAAAGTCAATATTCTTTCCACACTAGTATGCCCATAAGATGAGAAGAATGGTAGTACAAAGGATAGAAATGAAATAGTTGGGAAGGGGATTCCATTTGGAGCAGAACAGGAAGATGATCATTTAGTTTCAGATATGTTGAATTTGAGATGATGGCAGGGCAGCCAAGCAAAATGATTTATGTCACCACTTGGAGAGTTCAGGGCCGGAAGTTCTTTGTATGCGGGAGATATTTTTGTGGCATTCATAACTCAAGGTTGTCACTAAGCTTGATACTGTGAGTTTTCATTATATATTTCAGTTTATATATATATTATTATATGGATATATACATATAATATGTAAACTGAGTTTTCAATGTATATTACATTTATTTTACATTTTCAGTTTATATTTATATTATACAAATGTGTCACAAGCACAAAGAAAGGATGAGATCCCATTCTTTTTAGCACTATGAAATTTCAGAGAGGGTTTCTATTTGAGTATTAACTCAACCTAAGGTGCCATCTTCTCTTCCCTAGTTTGAAATCTCACTGTCATAACTGCAAATTCCTATAGTGGTGGTCCTAATGGTGGGGGGCAGGGGAGGGAGAGATAGAGAGAGACAGAAAGGGATAGGGAGAGGAAGAAGGAGAGGCAGAGGGAAGAGATGAGAGGGAGGGGAGAAAGAGAAAGGGAGGAGGTCAGGTGTGGGAAGAGGGGAGACAACAGAACACTAAAGGACTAGAATTGCAAAAAGTATTCCAATCTTGGGGTGGGGGTAGGGAAAATAAGAAAATTTAGAACTCAAAATCTTGTGGAAATGAATATTGCAAACTAAAAATAAATAAATAAATTCTGGAAAAGTTTTTTTTTAATGGCATCTCTGAGAGGTGAGGAAAAAAAAGAAATTTACATGATAATTTTGTTATATATTTTAATTTAGTTGTATGATGAATAGAATAGCAAATTGTGTGTAGTAGATTTGCAGTTTTGTGTATCATCATATTTTTATTGTACTATATTATGGAAATGCTCGTTTTGTTCCATAAATTAAAAATACAATAAATGACCCCTATAATGGTAAGGGAATTTTAAGATCTTCCCTGTCCCGTAATGGGCCTTACTTGGAGCCCAACAAGAGACGCTTGCTTAGGGGAGGCTTGTTTCTCAGGAAGGCACATATCTTTTGTTACTTTGTAATTAGGCAGTGGGTCATAAAGGTTGTGATGTCCTCTGACCCTGAAGAAGGCTATATAAACTCTAAGGTGAGGTTTTGCTTCAGGGCTCACTTATGGGAAGAGTTGTGAGATTTTGTCAGACTCTGGGTAGCTGATGAGCCCCCCAGCTTTGAAAACCCAGATGTTGGTACTTCTCTCTCTGGTAATTATGTAGGTATGTGGTGGTCAGACAGCTAGAAGCCCTGTCTGTTGATCTGGTGAATTGTGTTATTTTCTCTGTCTGTATTTTTTGTCTGCTTATAATTTCTGTTTGTGTTTTCTCTAAAGTTCAGGGTGCTGACTTTTTCCCGTAAACTGGGCAAGTTATATATATATACATATATATGTATATATATATGTATATATATATATGTTTGATTAAAGTAAGATTGTTGACCCTTTTAGAGTTGGTTTCCTTTAGAAAAGCAGGTCAAAGAACCTGTGCTAGCAGTGATCCTGGGTATGTTGGGGGGCTTGCTGTTAACAGTACCTCCCTCCACAAAAAAGCGTATTCATAGGACTATATGAATGCCAAAAATAACAAAGCCTTGCAGAAGCTTCTACTTTGGATAGTCCTCTCAATAAGAATCTCAGTCATTGGGGTGGCGAGGTGGCTCAGTGAGTAGAGCATTGGCCCTGGAGTCAGGAGGACCTGAGTTCAAATCTGGCCTCAGACACTTGACACATTTACTAGCCATGTGACTTTGGGCAAGTCAGTTAACCCCAATTGCCCTCCAAAAAGAAAAAAAAAAGAAAAAAAAGAATCTTGGTCATTTTGTATAAAGTAAATATCCAGTAACTGTGTATTTGTTCTTTATCATATAATCACAGAATATTAAGAGTTGGAATGGACCTCAGAGGCCTGTAGTCTAACATGTCATTTAATAAGAATCTGTTCTCCAACATACCTGATCTTTGCTTGAAGATTCTTCATTGAGGGTGCATGCACTACACCGTTTTACTTTTGGATGCTTCTAATTGCATCAAACGTAGAATTGCCTCTTTGCAAGTTCCACCCATGATCTTTAGTTCTGCTTTCTCAGGTCAGGCAGAACAAATCTAATCCCTCTTTATCTGACAGCTCTGGAAGTACTTGAAGATGGGAATAATATTAATTATCACCAGCATTTATATGGCATGTGCTATCACTATCATGTGCTATCACTGCTAAGAACTTTACAAATATGATCATGGGAGGTAAGAGCTATTATTAACCCCTCTCCAAGTACTTTAAGGACTGTCACATGGTTTGCTAACAAGGATCAAATTAAATGAGGTAAGGCATGCAAACTTAAAGGTGCCATAGAAATGTCAGTTTTCATTACTTTTATTATTTCTCTCAAAGTCATCCAAAACTGTGCTCTCTCCTTCATCTTGAACTCTAAAAATTCCTCTCTGACTATAACATTCCATCTCTTTCTTTGTCTCAAACCTTTAAATCTCAAAACCCCTCTAAACCTCCGTCCTCTCAGACTCGAAACCTCCACGAAATCCCTAAAATTTGTCTTCAACCTGCACCTTTCCTTGTTCTCCTGGTCCATCCTCTGATATGCCAGTCTTATTTCCTTCCTTCCCAGCCTCAAAAATCACAAGTATATGCTATTCTCCACCTTTAAACCTTTTGTCCCAGTGTGCTTTCCTTGTTGCTAAACATTTGTTGCTAAACACCAGCCTGGAGATGCCTCCACTATCCCACCCCACTCCCAAGCTGTGGAATGCTGCTAGAAATAGTCAAACCAAAGTCCTGACTGGCTACACTTCACACTGATGTCATCTTATCTCAGCTGGGCCATCCCCTGGTGTACATGAGTCCTTTTATTCTTCTCTTATGGAATATTGCCATTCTCCCTGTTTAAGTGAGAAGCAACAATGAAACAGTGGGAACGGAGATTACTGCTCCAAGGCAGCTTAGAAGTCATGTTAACCAATTAAGGTAGTGTGAAGGGAAGCTTTTATGGGGGTCACATAGTCAAGGAAGGCCTACAGAGTGATAAAAATAGGGAGTAGGGATTGAATTTGCAATTTCATTGGTACAGGGAAATGTCAGGTGAACAAAATCCACCTACCAAGGCAGGTTGGCACCTTCGCTGAAACTTATAGTCTTAGAGAGTTGCCCACAGGACTGAGAGGTTAAGTGAATTGTTCAAGGTCACATAGTATGTGTCACAGGTGAGATCTGAACCCAGATCTCTTAAACCCAGGGCATCACAGGTGGAAAGGAAACTGAGGATCTGGGATGGCAGTATTTGATGAGTCAGGAAACAATCATTGGCTTGGGGTTTGATTTATCATTTTGTTTATTGTCCAGACTTAACGTGATAGAGGAAATTTTAATAAAGCAGACTAAACTCAAAAATGTATTGAGTGTACAAGTTTGCAACTTTTCCTAATAATTTCTCAGAGTTCCAGACTCAATCTGGGATGAATTGGATACCATTGTTGGATGAGTAGCACCACCACCACCATCAATTCATTCATTATCGTTATTATTCATTGAATCCGTAGTGTCTCAGGTTACAAGGTTTTATTATCATCTCTATGTCAATGATTTACAGATCTATATCCAGTCCAGGTCTCTCCCCAGAGCTTCAGTCTTAGATCACCAAATGCCTATTTGGTCAAATTAATGTCACAGAGACATTTCAAACTCATCATGTCCAAAACTGAACTTGTCTTTTCCTCCAAACCCACCCCTCTATGAAATTTTCTGTTCTTCTTGAAGGTACCAACATTCTTCCACTCTCCCAGATTCATTACCTCATTCTTAACATTGATTCCTCACTGTCCCACACCCTATATATCCAATCAATTGCCACATTACGCCATTTCCACTTTATAACACCTCTCACATCCAACCCCTTTTCCCACTCACACAGCTGCCATCTTGGTTCAGGCCTTTTTCATCTCTCTCCTAGATTATTGCAATAGCCTAATTGGTCACTGTGTCTCAAGTCTTTCACCATTATAGTGTTTCCAAAGTATTTTCTTTAACACAGATCTTACCACATTACTCCCCTACTAAATCAACTCAAGTGAATATATAGATCATATAGTTTTGGTCAAGAAACAGCAGATCTTGGAGGATCTTTGGAGGATGTTCTCAAACTTACTAAAACTCCTACCTTTAGGGATTTCAGAAAAGGGGGCTCTAGGAAGTAAACAGCTGGTTACTGGTCTCTGAGGTTGGATTTCAACTTGTTGATTTAACTTAAAGTACCTGGATTAGAAACTCTTTGTCAGTGCTGGTAGAACTAAATTTGTCTAGTTTCTTGGGCAAAGGGACAAGGGACAAGAAAATGTAACAAAAAAGGTATTGAGTTTAAAATGTCAAGTAAGGTGAAGGACCCCTGCCAAGTCACAGTATGTAAAATACAATATGGAAGGAAGACTAGAGAGGGCAGTTATGCTTAGGAGACAATAAGCAAGAAAAGAAGCAACAAGAAAATCTTCGGCCTCAGACATCTATAGAGAAAATGAAAGTATGAGCAACAGACATAGGAAACTAGAGGTCTTAGCACGAGGAAGTGAATTTATCTTCACAGGTATCAAGGACGTTTGGTGTGGTGGCACTGCATATACCAAAGACCACCTGAAAGGAAGGAAGAAACAGATGTTCTGACATCCCAGTAGCCGTAGATCAGTGCATGTGCCATATCCCTCCTTGGTTTGTCATGCTGATGATACCTTGAGAACATGAATAACTGGCCTCCTTTCCAATGGGTATCCTATTAAGCACCTGAGATGCAACAAAAGAATAATCTCATGACACTGATAGAAATCTGCTTCAATCAGTAGCCTGGGAGCTCTGGAAATTTTTCTTTCTTTCTTTCTTTCTTTCTTTCTTTCTTTCTTTCTTTCTTCCTTTCTTTTTGGAGGAGGTAAGGCAAGGCAATTGGGGTTAAGTGACTTGCCTAAAGTCACATAGCCAGTTAAGTGTCAAGTGTCTGAGGCTGAATTTGAACTCAAGTCCTCCTGACTCCAGGGATGGTGCTCTATTCACTGAGCCACTTAGCTACCCCAGGAAATATCTTTCATCTCAAAGAAGCCAAATCATTTCTGCTGTAATAGGAAATTTACCATATTTACTTTTGTAATTTTCCCCATTTCCTTGAATCTGCTTTAGAATTGAAATTGCTGCAAAGGAGAGGATAGAATGGTGATGGGGAAACTGTGAGGCAATATGACATAAATTTTGGCAATTTGGCATATTCATTATATAACCATTTAATGTTATAACTATTACATATAAGGAGACACAAATCTAACACTGTAATCACAGAGTATAGGGCTTACTGTTGTACCATTAACAGCTGCAGTCTTCTTGGGAAACAAGCCTTCAAAAACTGACTGAAGGATGTGGGAAGGGTGCAAACAGTGACTGGTCAGTTTTCCATTTGTTATCAATAAACATAACTTACTGACTCTTCCACCACTTTTACCAGACCTGCAGATCTGCAGCTGTTGAAAATGATAGGCAACCAGTTTTTATTTGGGGTGAAACAACAATAACAAATCTTCCCTCCAAAGAAGCAAGCAACTAAAAATGGGCTGACAACTTAGCATGCCTGATACACATTATTCATGACCTATATTTTCTCTAGCTCAGCTCAAAACTTCAAAACAGGAAGGCCAAAATTCCAGATTGGAGCCACATCCTGAACCACTTTCCTTAAACGAGTTCCATCAGGTTTGTTTTGGGTGGTCAGTTGAAAAGGAAATTCAAAACCCCAAGAGTGTGACTAAATATCGTGGATTTTAAGGAGGGCATTTTCTTTCTTTTTTCTTTTTTTTAATTCTTTTTCTCTCTGATTTATTTATTTTGGCCTTCAAAGATGACAAACACACATTTGATGCCCATATACACAGTTTCAAGAAACCCAGTTTGGAAAGTGAATAAGAAAAGCAGTCAAAGGGGTGAAAACATTCTCTCCAAACAAATCAGTAATGTGCAACACCATGGTCATGAGTCTTATGAGATGCCTGGTCTCATGGAGGAACCCAAATCAGAATCTTAAGGTGTTTTCTCAGTGCATCCTGGGAAGTGAAGCATTGCTTATTACAATGGGTGTTTTAAACTGTTTAGAGGCAGTTGGTCATAGCAGAAAGTCCACTGGACCTACAGTGAGAAAACAGATTTGAGGAGCAGGTAGGTGGTGCAGTGAATAGAGCACTGGCCCTGGAGTCAGGAGGGCCTGAGTTCAAATCTAGCCTCAGACACACTTACTAGCCGTGTGACTTTGGCCAAGTCACTTAACCCCAATTGCCCTCCAAAAAGAAAACAGATTTGAGCCTGACTGTCTCCTGAATTGGACAAATCACCCAACTGAGTGCTGTTTCCTGACTTGTGAAATGGGAGTGAGAACTCTTGCATGACCTACCTCACCAAGTTATTGTGTCACAAAGAATGCTGTGAATTCAGACAAAGTAACAAATCACTGGAGGGGAATTAGATTTTCAGAGACTGCCATCGCTGTTTCATTCCATTTCCCACCTCCACTACAGAGAGATCTGACAGGGGGTCAACTTCACCTGTCTAAATGACACATTGAAGCTGTTAAATCTGGAAAGCATCTTTACCTCCTGGATACTCCCCTAACAGACCTGCTCACCTCCTGTCATTCTAATTCCTTAACTCTTGGTATCTCTGTGCATACTCCTAGGTACAATACTAAGAGCTAACATTTATATATCACTTTAAAGTTTGCAAAATACTTTGCATATACTATTGCATTTTATACTAACAACAAACCTGTGAAGCAGATGGTATTTTTATCCCTATTTTATGGATGGGAAAACTGAGTCTGATAGAGGTCACACAGCCTGTATATGTCTGAGGCAGGACATGAACTCAGGTCTTCCTGACTCCCAAGTTGCCCCCTATCCCCATATTACCTAGCTGCCTCCAGTCTTCTCCTACTGCTACCCTTTCTTCCATTGTACTGGGAAGTCACAGAAGTTTGTTTTGTGGTTTTATTTTGTTTTTTTTTTTTTTGAGATTAGCAAAATGATGTGGGGGCACCTAGGTGGTGCAGTGGATAGCGTGCTGGGTCTGGAGTGAGGAAGACTGATTTTCCAGTTCAAATCTGGCCTCAGTCATCTACTAGCAGGATGACTCTGGGTATCACTTAACCATACCCGCCTCAGTTTCCTTGTCTGTAAAATGATTTAGAAAAGGAAATGGCAAACCACTCCAGTATCTTTACCAAGAAGACCCCAAATGGGTTCACAGAGTCAGACACAACTGAAACCACTGAATAGCAATAATAACAAAAGGTTAAACAAGCCTACACTGGCCTCAACTTGTCTTGTTTGTTTGTCCAAGTGGTTTCTCACCAAAAAGCCTGCTTTCTGGAGGGAAGGGAGGGGAAAAGCAATTTGCAGCTTACAATTTTAATAAGATAACTTTTCATCTCTCTCTTTCTCTCTCTCTCTCCCCCTCCCTCCCTACCTCCTTCTCTCTTTGCCACTACACCATGCTGCCTTTCCTATTTTTCTGTGTGTGTGTGTGTGTGTGTGTGTGTGTGTGTGTGTGTGTGTGTGTGTGTGTGTGTAGGCTTTTTGCAATTCTTGTTAGGTTAATGCTTAAGCATTTGATATATTTTGTCACTATTGTACATTATATTCCTCTTCATTTAAAAAAATTTAATTTCTACCTTTTGTCTGAACCCTCCTTTGTCTTAAATTTTTTTCATCACTTCCCTACAAATCATGGATTACCAGTGATAGTTGATACAAATATTTTCCCCACCTTCCATTTTCTTTTTTTTTTTTAATTTTCTTTTTTATTTTACCGGTTACCAGCCTCCTTAGGTGTCTGAAATCTAGTCATCACTTTTTCTTCAACTCTGCTCCTCCCTGCTTTGGACCATGCCTTTATTTTAGGACCAGAAAGAGGCTGGTTTCAACACTGACACATGCCAGTTTAATGATATTTCATGGATGGCAGTGGAGTGTTAATATTCCCTTCAGTGTAAGGACAGCCAGGTGGCACAGTGGATAGAGAGCCGGGCTTGGAGTCAGTGATTTCCATTTTCTATTGTATGTGTGTGTATATTGTTTATGCACAAATTTTTTAATTTTTTCTAACCAAAATTGTCCATTGCATTTCTTATGGCCTCCTATATTCTTTGTTTGATTAAGAAATCTCTCCCCACCTACTGTTTGAAAAGTATCTTATCTTGTTCTCTAATTTTAGAGGTTGTGAGGATCAGAGAAAATGTTTAGTCTGCTAAGTGTGGTCTTACTGCTCACTTGATCCTAATTCTAAAACAATGTTACCCGTTACATTTAGGTTGCATGTCCATTTTGAGCATATTGTACATAAGGTGTTGGTTTAACCCCAATTCTATTAAATTGCCTTCCAGGGTTCCCCCAAATTTTTTGTTGGCTATGGAGGACTTTATCTAGCAATTTATCTCATAGGATTTATCAAACCTGGCTTACCACTTTGATTGCTTTTATCTCTTACTTATTGGCTTTATTCCATTTTTAAAAACTAAGTAATTCTAATGGTTGCTATTTTGTAATACAATCTGGAGTCTGGTCATGCCATGTATACTCCTTTTATGTGTACTTTTTCTCATTATTTTCCTTGAAATTCCAAATGTTTGTCTTTAAATGAATTTTGTTGTTGATTTGCTTAGTTCTATGAAGTATCTGGGACAACTAGGGGACACAATGGAGAGAGTGTTGGACCTGAAGTCAGGAAGACTAATTTTTCTGAATTAAAATCTGGCCTCATACTAGCTGTATGACCCTGGGCAAGTCACTTAACCCTATGTATCTTAGTTTCCTCATCTGTAAAATGAGCTGGAGAAGAAAAGAGCAAACCACTCCAGTATCTTTGCCAAGAAAACCCCAAATTGGGACATGACTGAAAATGACTGAACAACAAAAATTAAGTATCCATTTGATACTATTTATATGGCACTAAATCTTTCAATTAACTTACCTTGTATTGATATTCCCCCCTCAAATGCTAATCTACTATAGTACAAATGTTCACATTAATAGCTTTTGCTCTATTGATTCTTTTAGCTCATTGATGCTCTGTGTTCCCTCATTGTTGCTCAATGTGACATTTATTTAAAAAGAAATTCAGGTAATAAACAAAAAAATTGCCCCTTCACACGTTGTTGGTCTTGCCCATCCCCAGTCATGTGAAAACAAATATTTGATTTCTTAGCTTTTCCCCCTCATTTTAAAGTCAGTTCACATGTTGAATAACCTGCTCAACTCTGGATTCTTGGAGGAATGACTTGAATTCTTCCCTTTTGCTGAATGTCCAATTATTTTCTTTGATGCCTAGGCTCCACATGTAGGTTTGCCAACCAATGTTCTTTTATTTTTAGAATATTATATTCTAATTTTCTTTGGTTTCTTATAAACAGGGAGTTACCTTGTTTTAATCTAACACAAGTTAGTTGTCCTTAGAATGTAAAAGGAATTTGTTGTTTGATGTTGTCATTCTTAACTTTGATTCTATTTTGGTGAATTAAATTTTGGATTTGTTTCTGTTGGTGAGATTTGAGAGTCTTAAATTATCCTTCTTCCTGGTGGGGAATTTATTAACAGTTCTCCATTCCTTGTAATGCTACGTCTTAGTTTCAAATAAATGCTTTTTTATCATCTGAAGAAAAAAATCCTTCCATTTCTAGGCTTTTTAGTGTTTTTAGCATAAGTGGGTATTTTATTTTATCAGAGTTCTGTATGGTATATACTGACATAAACTTGTACTTAATGGCTTTTATTAAGGATATTATTAATTAGACTACCGTTTTGCTAACATAGAACCCGATAAAAAGCTACCTTCCTCTATTAGGAAAGCTTTATAAAACGCTGAGATAATTTGTTTTTTGAATATTTGACAGGGTTCATTTGCCAATCTTTTTGGTCCCAATGTATTTTTTTAAAAATGGAACTCATAAATGCTGTTTAATTTCTCCTTCTAAAATTAGTTTATTTCAATTGTTTTTAATTTTTAAATTTTGTCCTTCTGTTATTATTCTGCCCTTGACAGATATCAATTAATACTCACATTTCCATATACAAAGAACAGAAA
>CM053583.1:259739965-259756278 GCA_028627135.1 Pseudochirops cupreus | reverse complement strand
TGCTTTTGTTTCCTCTTTCCTATTGTTCATTCCATTGGTTACCACCCTTCTTTACAACCAGAGTAATGTCTAATGTGAAAAGTATTTGCAGATCCTATACCTGATTGCACGCCACCATGGAGGGGGGGGAGGGAGAGGGAGGGGAGAAAATTTGAAACTCAAGGGATTGTGGAACTTCATCTTGTAAACTAAAAGTAAATAAACAAATCAATTAAAAATTAAAAAAAAATAAAGTCTGGGTTTTGCTCCTCATTTGCATACCTTCCTCTCCCTGCCCCTTTACTTTTCAGCTAAAAGTGTTGTCTTGCCCCTAACAGAATAAAATCTCCTTCACGGCAGGGAATGCCTTTCTTTTTGTATTTGTCTCTCCAATGGTTATCATAACTAGTAAGTGTTTAAAAAATACTTGTTGACTCATTGGCTGACTGAGACATGGGTCTAAAAGGTGAGATATTAGAAAGTACTACAGGTATATAAGAGCAATGAGAAAGGCTGAAAGATTGGGAGCAAGTTAGGGTTTTTAGTGAACAAAGAAGCCAGGGCTGTAAACAGTTCTGAGGAAGATGAATTCAGATGAACTTCAGGAAGATTTTCATCCTGGCCTCCATTTCTGCCCTGTTGTGAACCACTGAAGGTCTCTGAACCATTGATGTGTGTTTGAAGGAAAGGTATCCAAACTTCAGTCTGGAATCCAAAGATCAGGAACAAGTCAATTCAGTCGTAACATAATTTAAATTAAAAAAGAGGGCAGGGTCCAGCAGATGTTATCAGTCCAATTGTGGCTCCCTTGCTGTCTTGGGAGCAGGATGGGCCAGGTTATGGGGAGGGGCCCCAGTGATGTGATTTGGTATGCAGCTGAATCACAATCAGTAGGAGAAGGCTGGGCATTCCAGAAGGTCACTGAATTGTGCATATTCCTTAGATAGTACTCATTGCTAGAGCAGTAGATCATGCTTTGATATTGTTTTAGTTTAGAAAGGTTTTATCAGGGTGGGCTGACATTATTTACTGGAGAATAGCTCTCTATAAGGCAGCCAGAGTTGTTTGTCCTTTGTACTTGAATAGGACCAATGGTATCAAGATGTTGGGGTCAAGGTACAGTATACTTGTGGCTCATTAGTCCAATATAAGCTCAGAAGGCTCTGTCGGGCTCAGTCGGACAACAAATAGAATAATGGGGTTTAGGCTCTGGGAACCCCCTTTAATCTTCTCACTTGATGAGGCATTTGCCTGAGCCCATAAGCCTTGTCTGAGAGAAGGCTTGAGTTGAATTAATTCAGGCAGGACCCAGTTGGTGGTATTTTAGGGTCTCATGCACCCCTAAACCCCTAAACCTCAACACAACTACAAGGAGGGTCTGAGGAAGAGGTACAAGGTCCAGGGAAAACAATTATTCCTGACAGAATTTTAAGTTTCAGCTGCATTATTAACATTTTCTCGCCCACTTTCTTTAATCAACAAAATAAGGAATCAAACCCTGACTTTTTAGCATTTCATTATTTCTAAAGTATAAACGCTCACACTGAAAATTTAGCAATGGGCTCTCCCCAGCTGGTTTGAGCTGACTCCAAGAGCTGACCCCTGCTTATACTCTCATATGAATTTAAGATCTTAAACTCCTTCTCCTTGGAGTAGTTCCATTTCAAGTCTGACATCTAATTGTGTTTTCTATTAACAGAATCTCACTTAGCTGCCAAGCAGGTAGGGACAGTGGGGCTGCTACAACTGTTGGCCAAGGCCTCTGTTTTGGTAGATTTAGGACTGGAAAGCGACCTTAAAAGTCATCTAAGCCTGTCAGCTCTTTTTTACAGTTAAAAAAACTGAGACTCAGAGACACCAAGTGACTTGTCCGAAGTCACAGATAGCATGTGCCAGAGCTTTGAATTGAAATGAACTCTGCCTCAAAATTCGAATGAGTTTTCTTGGGGAATCATGCCTGACTGTTTATTTGCTGTGTGAGTTTCAGCTTGGGGCAGCTAGGTTAGTGCAGCGGTTAAAGCGCCAAGCCTGGAGTCAAGAAGAGCTGAATTCAAATGTGACCTCATACACTTGCTAGCTGTCTGACCCTGGACAAGTCACTTAACTGTGTTTGCCTCAGTTTATTCTTCTGTAAAACGAGCTGGAGAAGGAAATGGCAAACGACCCCGGTATCTCTGCCAAGAAAACCCCAAATGGGGCCACAAAGAACATGAATGAAACAACTTAACAATCAATAACACGTAATAAAACTTGAACCTTCTTCATGTTATCGTAGACAGGGGTTTCATGCCAAAAGACCATGACAGGGGAAAAGTGAATGATTCTGTATGTTTTCCTGCAAGACCTACAAGGAACAGAATAATTTAGTGCAGAACACACTAGTCCAAAAGTCTGAGGCCCAGAATTCAAATCCATCCTCTGTGGCTTGTTACCTAAATGTCCTTGGACAAGTCACTTAACCACTATGCAAATGAGGAGGTTGGAATAGGTGATTTGATTCATGTGAATCTATCTATTAAACTGACAATATTGTTCCCCTTCTTGGTTGTAGACATTTGGGGAAATAGGGCTTCTTTTTCTTTTTCTTTTTTGAATGGGAAGTGAAGATATTTTATTTTTAAATTTTTTTAAAAATTGATTTATGTATTTACTTTTAGTTTACAAGATTCAGTTCCACAGTCCCTTGAGTTTCAAATTTTCTCCCCTCCAATAGGGCTTCTTTTTCTAATACCTATGACACCATCTCTGGGGCAGAGAAGTGGATCAGTGGGCCTGGATGCTGGGCCTGGAGTCTGGAGGACTTGAGTTCAAATTTGGCCTCAGATACTAGCTGTGTGACCCTGGGCAAGTCACTGTCTGCTTCAGTTTCCTCATCTACCTGTCAGGATTGTGTGAGGGTCAAATGAGATAATATTTGTAAAATACTTAGCATGGTACTTGGAACATGGTAGGCACTTACCACATACTTGTTCCCTTCCCCCTCTCTGAATAACAGAAGGAGGGAAATGGGATGGAGAAGAAGAGTCAGAAAGGACCAGGTAGCTCTGGTGTAGCAGAGTGTTGAATATGAACAAATATAAAATGTGGAACGAAAAATGAATTCTTGCTCTCCCCGTTATGAAGTATGTGATTTGGGGTTAAAACACTTAGTCTCTCTAAGTTTCATCTATAAAACAAGCAGGTTGTACTCGATTATTTTTGAAGTCCATTTCAACTCTAAACCTAAAATTGGAGAGACACTGATCCTGCCCTGGAAGTCCCTCCTACCAAGGTGGGGGCTTTCTTTGTAGTTCTTCGGTCGATTTAATGAAGGGTCTTTGTGACCCCATTTGGGGTTTTCTTGGCAGACACACTAGAAGTGGTTTGCAGTTTCCTTCTCAAGCTCATTTTACAGATGAGAAAACTGAGGCAAACAGGGTAATTTATCCACAGTCATACAGCTAGGAAGTGTCTGAGGCTGTATTTGAACTTATGAAGACAGTATTCCTGACTCCAGGCACAGAACTCGATCCACTGTGCTGTCCTCAGGGCTTTCTTACTGTTAGATCAGTGGTTCTCAACCTTCCTAATGCCCTGACCCTTTAATACTCGTATGTGGTCGCATATGCATGTGGGTGGACCCACCTGGAGATGGATAAAGGAGTGTCTCTCGGTTCCTAAGACCAGCGGAAATATGTGTTTTCCGATGGTCTTAGGAGACCCCTGTGATCCTGTGAAAGGGTCTTTCGATCCCCAGAAGGGTTGCAACCCACAGGTTGAGAATTGCTGTATTAGCTGATTTAAACCCAGGCCCAGTGGGTGCCCTTCAAATGGAGCAAATGAACCAAGAGTTAGGGACTTGTGACTTTCAAAATCAATTGTGTAGTTGAGAAGTAGAGTGCAGTATGACTTTGAGGTTAATAGGATTGAGTTGGTTTTCTACTTCGATCATTCATGGGAACCACATAGATAAAACGTCTAAAGGTGAAAAGACAAAGTTCTCCTGGAAGCAGCTGAGGAGAGTGCTGATGTGTACAGCTGATTTTTCTCCACTCAGACAAATGGAACTGAATCAAGAGAGGGAAGTGATTTTTGGGAAAGAATGGGAATTTTTAATTGCACCCTCCAGATCAGTGGCCTCTCAAATTAATAGTCTTAAATTAATAGTTCATGAATTCCCAAGAATAATGGGTAGCCAAGGAGACAGCCATCTATGTAGAATACTGATTTGCCTTTAACTGTCTTCAGAGAAATGCCTACATAGCATAAAGTAATTCCCATATATAGATGAAAGAATGTGCTGTAGTGAACTCTTTTTATCTGTGATTCCATTTTGTCAGCATTTGATTGGGTGTGTCACTAACAAAATAATATAAGTGTTCATATGTACCATTGGAAGCATGATATAATAGAGAGCTGGCCTCAATGCTAGGGATAGTAATGAAGATAGCTAGCATGGATATGGTGCTTTAAGGCTTCTAAAACATCTTATAAATATTGTCTCATTTTATCCTTAAAACAATTCTAGGAGTTTACTGTTATCTCCATTCTATAGAGGAGGGCCCTGAGGTTAAATAACATGCCCAAGGTCATACAGTTAGTAAGCAGGATTTGAACTCATGTCTTTATGACTCTAAGCTCCCCCCTGTATCCATTGTGCCACCTAGCTATTCCAAAAAGACCTTTGTTCAAGTCATGCCTCTGACACATGTTGGATGTTCATTTAACCTCTAAGTGCTCTAAACAACAATTGCAAAGGAATCCTTTCACCTGGGAGTTCTATACTAATAAATCACAGGGTAGCTAGGAGGTGGAATGGATAGAGCACCAGGCCTGAAACCAGGAAAACTCTTCTTCATATCACTTTGAATCTGGCCTCAGAGTTATTAGCTGTGTGACCCTGGGCAAGTCATTTAAGCCTATTTGCCCTAGTTCTTCATCTGTAAAATAAGTTGGATGTTACTAACAAATTCCAGCAGCAAGAGATAGAAAGAGAAATTCCATTTAAAGTAACGGTAGACAATATAAAATATTTGGGAGTCTACCTGCCAAGACAAACCCATGAACTAAATGAAAACAATTACAATAATACTTTTCACACAAATAAAAACAGATCCAAATAACAGGAAAAATATAAGTTGCTCCTGGGTAGACCGAGCATTATTTATTATAATAAAAATGACAATTCTACCTAAATTAATTTACTTATTCAGTACCACAGCAATCAAACTACCAAAAGAGCCAGAAAACAAAATTCATCTGGAAGAACAAAAAGTCCAGAATATCAAGGGAATTAATCAAAAGAAATGCAAGAGAAAATGGCCTAGCCATAGCAGATCTAAAACTGTATTATAAAGCAGCAATCATCAAAACTATTTAGTACTGGCTAAGAAATAGAGCGGTGGATCAGTGGAATAGGTTAGGTACACACAACACAGTAGTCAATGACTATAGTCATCTACTGTCTGATAAACCTAAAAACTCTAGCTTCTGGGATAAGAACTCACTATTTGACAAACACTGAGATGGAGAACATTATGAAATACAAAATGGATGATTGTAATTACATTAAATTGAAAAGTTTTTGCACAAACAAAGCCAAAGCAACCAAGATTAGAAGGGAAGCAGAGAGCTGGGAAACAATTTTTATTGTCAGTGTCTCTGATAAAGGCCTTATTTCAAAAATATACAAATCATTTCCCAGTTGATAAAATGGTCAAAGGATATGAACAGGCAATTTTCAGAGGAAGAATTTAAAGCTATCTATAGTCATATGAAAACACTAACAGGACAAAACAGGAAAATGATAAATGTTGGAGAAGATGTGGAAAAACTGGAACACTAATGCATTGTTGATGGAGTTGTGAACTGATCCAACTATTCTGGAGAATAATTTGGAACTATGCCCAAAGGGTTATAAAGCTATACATACCCTTTGACCCAGCAATACCACTTCTAGGGTTGTATCCCAAAGAAATCACAAAAAATGGGAGAAGGACCCACATGTACAAAAATTTTTATAGCAGGTCTTTTTGTGGTGGTAAAGAATTGGAAATTGAGGAGATTCCTATCAGTTGGGAACTGGCTGAACAAGTTGTGGTATACAAATGCAATGGAATACTATTGTTCCATAAGAAATGGTGAGCAGGCAGATTTCACAAAAAACTGGAAAGACTTACTTGAACTGTTGCTAAGTGAAGTGAGCAAAACCAGGAGAACATTATACACAGTAACAGCAACATTGTGTGATGACTGACTTTGTTAGACTTAGCCTTTTTGAGCAATAATCTAAGACAATTCCAAAAAAAGTGGGAAAGGCTATCCACATCCAGAGAAAGAATCTCAATGCAGATCAAAGTATACTATTTTCTTTTTTTTTGTTTTTTCTTTCTTGTGGTTTTTCCCCTTTCTTCTGATACTTCTTCCACAATATGACTAATGTAGAACTGTATTTAATATGATAGGCTATATAATATATAGCCTATATCAGATTGCATGCTTTCTTGGGGAAGAGGGAGTAGAGTGAGGGAGGAAAAAAATAAAACACAAAATCTTATGAAAGTAAATGTTGAAAATGAAAAATAGAAATTAATTAATTAAAAAATAAAATAAGCTGAACAAGGAAATGACAAACCACTCTAGTATCTCTGCCAAGAAAACCAAAATGGGGTCAGAAAGAGTTGGACACTGAAATGACTGAACAACAAAGTTCTTATACCTCTCATGGAATAAAATCAAATTATCCCCTTTCCCAGGGCACAATAAGCCACATTCCATTAAGAATGATTTGGAATTATTTGAGCCATTAGGACAAGGGCATAAAATTTGATTGAATTAATATAATTTATATGGATAATAGTCACTTTTCCATATATTTTGTGCATGAAATTGTATGTCTCTTGTACAGTCACAATGAGGCCTAGTGAATAAAGGGCTAGCCTTGCAGTCAGGAAAGAACTAGCTCTGACATTAGCTGTGTGACCCCAGACAAATCATTCACCCTCTCCGTGTCCAGACTAGAAGTTCAGACAACACTGATCTGTATAGAAGTTCAGACAACACCAAGAGTTCCTCCACACCAATGAAATGCTAGATCTCAACAACAACAAAAAATTTACAATTCTATCTTATCTGATAATATTTAGGTGAAGGACTTGGTACAATAAGTAGCTGCTTATACGGAGCCAAAGAACTGATTTCCAAGTGGAAATGGGACAAATGTCCCATTTCTCTTTTAGCCTTGAATCCTTTTTTAAAAGTCGGTTTATGAGAACTTTTATTTTGAGGGGTGGGGAAGAGTTGAAGTTTAGTGGGAAGAATGACAATGACATAAAAAAGAAAGAAAATAATACCAGAGAAAAATTAACACTATGCAGAATAGAGTAGAAGAACATTCAGAAGGGGACGCAGACTGGAAGGACACCATTGATGCTGACCATTTACTTAAATATCTACTTGAAGGTTGTATAGGATGTTTCCAAAGTCTTAATATAGCATTGTGTGTCATATCAGTTTGTGATTTTACATATAGTTTTCCTCTTTTTTTGTTCTTTGTATATGGGAGTGTTCATGTTCGTTGATGTTTTTCAAGTTAATATTATATATACACACACATTTACATACATACATGTATATATACACATACACATACACATACATATTATATGCACACACATATGTATGTGTGTTATTCTAATTCCATGGTATAATTTCATGTTTGAATGCTCATTCATATTTTGTTTAAATTGCCATGCAATCTAGTGGGGTAACTACAATGTGATTTGTTTAAATTTAGGGTGTGAACATATAAATACCAGAGAACTTGGAAGGAGAAGGCAAAAATTACCAACAAGGAAATGTATGAGAAGAGAAGATGGGTGGGTCATTTGTCCACAGTAAGTGATGACAGGTGGCCAGCCGGGGTAGCTGGTAGCTTTATGATATCAGGAGATAGCAAGAAGGGCTCCCAGCACAGTGGACCCCCTATGACAAATGTATGGGAGGACACGGACAAGCATCCTTGAAGATGCATGGGTGTTATTGGGTTGTGACCTGCATCATTGGAAGAAATCTCCAAATTGGTCCATTTGTAGATCCAAGTATTTGAATACTGATTATTCATCTAGAAGCATTTATTATGTACCCCTATGTATCAAGCATTATGCTAGGTGTTAGGGATGCAAAAACAAAAATGAAACAGTCCTTTCCCTCAAGGAGCTTACATCTGATTACATTGCAGAATGCTAGAGGTGAGAAAAACCATAGAGACTAATCTTTTTATTTTGCAAAGGAGGAAAAATAAGTGTGGCAGTGGTTGCTAGTATTGATCCGAGGTCACATTTGGTTAATGGTAGAGCTGGGATGGACCCCAGATCTTGTGCTGCCACTGAGCTCAGTGCTCTTTTCACATTTCTGGGGTACAGAGGAACTGTAATCTATGGTGGACCTAAAGAAGAATTGTACTAAAGTAGAGGTGCCATAAAAAGATCAAGATATGTTTTTAATACCAATCATTCTATGATAACAGAGTTATCTAGTACCCTTTGAGCTCACTCACTGGCAGCTCCTTTAGTATGAAATCTGACTTATGGGTGTTCGTTACCCAAGGACATCAGCTCATTTCCTCAGGTAGTTAGTTCTTATTATAGAAGCATAGAATTGTAGAGGATCCTCCTTGACCTATTTGTAATCCAAATAAGATAACCATTTTGGATAAGATGGAATGGAAGGGAAGGAAAGGGAGGATTAGTTTTTTGTTTGTTTTCTTTTGAGGCTCTTCTTTTGAGGCATACATGATAGAGAAAGTCTGGGAAAATCAGGAAAAGGGGCCCCTTTGATTGCTGGAGTTAGTGGTAGGAGGTAGGCTAGATGAATCTGACTATGCCACTCCCCTCCTGAAAAAGCTTCAATGACTCACTATTTCCTCTAAGATAAAAAACAAACTCCTCTGGTTAGAATTTAAAACTCATCACAGTCGGCCTCCAACCTTTTTCTTTTTTAATTAATTATTTTTAGCCAAACTGGCCTGCTTTCTGTTCTCCAACTCAACATTCCTTCCTCCCTGCCTTAGGCCTCCATGCTTAGAATGTGCTCTTCTCCCTTCTGACTTTGGGAATCCTTAGGTCAGGTCCCTCCAAGGTTCAGGGTAAATAATTCAGCTTCTGCAAGACCCATTTCCTAAACTTGCCACTTGTTAGGGCTTTCTCCCTCCCCACTGAAGTTACCTTGCAACTTCCTAATGAATGAAGATAGAGTAAGGGGCCCAGAAAATTTCAATGGCCTAAAGTAACCCTGGGCTTAAACATGAGTTGTTTTATGACAGATGTCATAAAAGCACCAGGTTATTGTATTGTTACCAACAAACCATAAAATGATATGCCTCCCCTCCCGTGTAGATGAGTATAAGCTGCTTGAAAACAGGGGCTGTTCCCATTTTTTTTCCTGTTGGTTTTTTTTTTGAGACTTCAGGACCCTCCATAGTGCATGGCGTGTAGTAGACACTTATTAAATCCTTGCAGAATTGAATTTAATTGAATCCAATGGAAAGAGGTTAGAGGAAAACATCAGAAAGCACATCAAAAGATAAATTCTTTAAATAAATCATTCTTAGTTCCTGGACTGTATAGAAAGAAGAGGCTGGCAGGATTTGAGCCGTGTGCTGTAGTTTGTCTGGTGTAGATGGTCGTCTTATCTATAAAAAAAAAGAAAAAAGGAATGGTAAAGGGAATAGATCAGAGTGGACCTTATTGCTGTTTGTCCTTCATTTTTTTTTAATTTTTGGAGGGGTTAAGTGACTTGTCCAAGGTCACACAGTTAGTAAGTATGTCAAGTGTCTGAGGTCAGATTTGAACTCAGGTCCTCCTAATTCCAGGGCTGGTGCTCTATTCACTGTGCCACCTAGCTGCCCTTGTCCTTCATTTTTGAAGAGGACCAGTGACATCACTGGTGATGTCTGGACTTGTGTGTGAAGTGGTTTTAGGTAAGGCAGAGTTGTACAGCCATCAGCCTCCTTCTCTCTTCCACAGTCATCAAGGTCCAACAGCAGGACAAAAGTCAAGACAATAGGTGATGGCCCAGGATACAGCTGATGGCCTCAGTGTCTTCCACATGGGTCTGGCCAAGCTCTAAACAGTCCACAGCACCTGCTTCAGCTGCCTTCATGGCTGCCAAAACAAGTTGTACTCATCTGCCCATCCCCCCATCTTCACATGCTTGGGGTAGACACCCCCTCAACTCACTGACAGGTTTGAGATCACTCTGCTTTAGCTCATCCGCGGATATTTCTACCGAGGGGTATCCACTGCACGTATAGCTTCTTGGAGTCACAAGTGAGAACTGGGAGACAGATGGACACCAAAGGTAGATGAAGAGTCATGAAAAGGGCTCAGCAAGCCCTCATAAAGGAGGCTCCTTCCTCTTTCTTTCTGCCTGCTGAGGAATTGGGCCCCTTCCAGTCTGCCCCTTGAAGGGCAGAGGAATAGGCTGATATCCTCTCCCACCCCACCCCCAGCAGCATGTTGGCTATGAGCACATGGGTACTAAGGCCTGTTTTCTAGATGATCTGTAAGGTTCCTTCTAACTATAAAATTCTATAACAGACTACCCTTTGTCAAACAAGGATTTATTTAAATAAGTTTAAAGTTTATTTTAAAGGATAAAAAAATTTAAAAACCCCATTCCTGTTCATAGGCTATGCAAAAACTAAAGACAGACTGATTTGGAACATAGGACATAGTTTGCCAATCCCTGATCAGCACTTTCAGTCCTTGTTGCAATGGACAGACTGTCAAAGGTATAGAATATTAATAGACATCCCACAGCTATGAAATTAATAAACTTGGAAATCTCCTGAGACTAGGTTTAAAGACAATTCCCTATGTTGTGCTGACCTAAAACAGGGTGGGGAATCTGTGACCTCAAATCCAAACTTCACAGAGCAGATCAGGGTCACACTTGAAGACTAGGGGACCACATGTGACCTCAAGGCCACAGGCTCCCCACCCTTGACCTAGAACAGTTGTTCTTCCTCCACCCCCTGACAGTTTTGGCCAAAAAATGGAAAGTCAATGGCCACCTAGAAAACAAAAGGAACAACCTTCAGCAGCTAAAAATACAGAGGTAAATTTTCAGCCTCAAAAATGGGAATACTTCAGAATTTCTCTTAATATTTTCTTTAGAGCTATCACTAGACTAAATGGATCTATAGGAAAGGACCTGGTGCTTGAGTGACAGCTGATATCAGCCTCTCAAGAGAAAGCCTAACTTCAGCACATGGAAGTACAAATTCAGGCAACCTGAAGCTAAAGTTCATGTTTACAGTTGCTAGACCTTTCTTCATGTACTCTCAGCGAGGCGGCACAGTGGCTGGAAGATTAGACCTAGGGTTGGGAAGAACTGTGCATTCAAATCTCAACTCAGAAACTTATTAGCTCTGTGATCCCGGAAGTAATTTAACGTCTGTTTGGGTCAGTTTCCTCATCTATAAAAAGGGGATAATAATAGCACCTACTTCCCAGGGTTGTTGAGAGGATCAAATAAGATCATAATTATGCATTTAGCACAGTGCATGGCACATGTAAATGTTAGCTGTTATCAGTATATTATTCTGTGGCTCTACATTTCATAGCATTGGGCACTATATACAACTCATACGTGCAATTTAGGACCCCTGGCAGACACGTTTCCCAGGTTAAAGGCATGTTGTTGGTCTGTATTACCTAAGTTGAAGCTCATGAGCCCCCACTAATGTATTGTACTTAAAATAGTAAGAAAAGATGCAAGTAGTTCAAATCAAGGACATTCATTGAAGTGTTATTTTCTTCAGCCAATTTCTTCAGAAATTTTCCAGGTTATGCAGTAAGAGGAAGTTATTCCCCAGGAATTCAAGGATGCCCCCATTGTCCATCTCTATAAAGGTAAAGGAAATAATCATCCTGTGACAATCACGGCGGGGGGGGGGGGTCTTTCTTGGTCATTGTGGGCAAGATTCTTGCCAGAATCTTCCTTAATAGGCTGATCCTTCACCTAAAAGATGGTCATCCACCTGAGAGCAAGTATGGTTTCAGAAAGGGCTGAGGAATAGTCAATATGGTATTGCTGCTCAATAACTCCAGGAGAAATGCCAGGAGTAGAACAGAGACACTTGACACACTTACTAGTTGCGTGACCTTGGGTAAGTCACTTAACCCCAATTGCCTTGCCTTCCCTCTCCAAAAAAAAGAACTGGAATTGATTGTGTGACATGGGAAGCACAGGACTGCTCAGCATGGTGTGCCCACATAAGAGAAGGTGCTGTGCTCTATGAACAAAGCGGAATTGAGACATCTCAAAGGAAACATATGATGCACAAATTTAGAGAATCCACCCCACATATTCACATGGGCTATTCATGCCCAACCTGTGGTAGAGCATTCTGAGCTTGTACTGGTCTGATCAGCCACAGTCAGACACATTGAAACCTGACCCTGGCATGGTGATGTCATTTTGGTCCTCTTCAACAACAAAGGACAACAACCAACCAACCATTTTCTTCAACATTTTGGGGGCCTCCTTTAAAAGCTGTTGACTCATTTTTTCATTTTTCTTGCATCACTCTCATTTCTCTTCCCAAGTTTTCCTCTACTTCTTTCACTTGATTATCAAAATCCTTTTTGAGCTCTTCCATGGCCTGTGACCAAATCATATTTTTCTTGGAGGCTTTGGATGTAGGAGCTTTCCTTTGTTGTCTTCTTCTGGTTGTATGTTTTGATCTTCCTTGTCAGCAAAGTAAGATTTTATAGTCTGATTACTTTTCCTGCTGTTTGCTCATTTTCCCATTCAATTACTTGACTTTTTAGCTCTTTGTTAAGTTAGGTCTCTGCTTCAAGTGTGGAGGGTGTACTGTCCCAAGCTTCAGGGGTTTTGTGCAGCTGTTTTCAGAGATATTTCTAAGGACCTGTAAATTTTCTGTTCTTCCAAGGTAGTATGATCAAAAGAGAGGTGCCTACTCCTCTCCTGGCCTGTGCTCTGGTCTGTGAGTGACCACAAGCACTCTTTTCTGCTTTGAAACTGTGAGGAGTATTCCCTCTCCACCACAGCCACAGGATCCACCATGCCAGCCCTCCTTCTCACCCCAGGACCACCACCCAGGACTGCAACCCAGATCCAAGCAAGGACAAATCAAGAGAATTCTGCTTTAGTGCCAGCAAAGAAATCCCTGAAATCCTCCTCTGATCAGTCACTCAATCCCCCTACCAACTGTGGGTGGAGAGCTCTGGAAGCAGCTGCTGCCACCATCCCAGGCTGGGGCTAGACAGTGCTCCTCTCTCACCCTGGTCCAACAGATCTTTCTTATTAACCTTCTAAGTTGTCTTTGGCATTTGTGAGTGAGAAGTCTGCCAGTTACCACAAATGCCAGTGATTCAGTCCCCTGAGGCCTGCTAGGGCCTGGTCTGCACAAGCACGGCCCATGCTGGACTGAGTTCTTCTCTCACATTGGTGCAACAGACCTTTCCTGTCGATCTTCCCGGTTGTCTTTGGGCTAGAAATTTGTTTCACTCTGTCATTTTGTGGGTTCCACTGCTCTGGAATTTGTTTAGTCATTTTTGCATGTATTTGGAGGGGTTTGAGGTAGATCACAAGCAAGTCCCTGCTTTTACTCTGCCACCTTGGCTCTACCCCGAAGGACATTTATTGAAATGGTATAATTTAGAAACATTATATCTCCCATATATATTTAGAAGATGATCTCCCACAGATACGAATAGTATCAGAGAGAAGAATGGAGACAAAAGGTCCAAAAGTGGCATTGTGGCGAGGGTTCGTGTAAGGGACATTTCATACCTGTGGTATTGCCAGCAATCTTCCAGCTACCCTATTTACTTTTGTCACTTAGCCTCTGTTGAACATTCCGGGTACAGCCCTGATGCTACTGAATATTGATCCACTGAAATATCTTGGCTAACTTACTGATATGTACCTGACACTTTGTGTTAGCTAACTCTCTTTTTTTCTTTTTTTAAGAAAGCAGACACCTGATCCCAGGATCAGAAGAAGCTTTCTACTGTTTTGATCTTTCAGGGTCTTGGTTTAAAGATTTCCTATCATCTAAGAATAAGATGCTTAGCCCCAAATGCCAAGCCCTTTAGAACAAAGAACAATGTAGGTCAAGCAAGCTATTGTCTTCAGCTTGGTCTATGTTTCCCCCACATTCCTTCCTGGTACAGATGGGTACCTTTGTTCAGAGGACTCATTTTATCTTATGGTGACCCCCCCCCCAAAAAACAAAAAAAACCCAAACAAACCGAAAGCCCTGCTTTTTTGACCAGATCTTTAATTTCATCATATAAAAAGTGAACTTCAGGTGAGGAATTATCTCGAATACAATAGACCAGCATCTTCCCTGTAATTTTATAGTCTGAGGGAGTTTTCTGAGATGACTGAACGACTGAGTAGGGATATCAGATGATTGTTCTTTGTTCTAAATATTGTGACCCCTTTGGTGAAAACTATGTGGCTATTTTAATAATAAGCTGTTGTGAACACTATATTGTGATTTTCTGTAATAAATTATAATATTGTAAATACTGTACCTTGGTTTTCTGAGAATGTTTTGCTTTGTTATGGAATAAATGGAGTGTTCACTATACCATGTAATCAGAACCTTAAAAGCTGTTCACAGCAGCCATTCTTCTGGAAAGCTGCTTGTGCATGGCGTTACACCTTCCCTCCTCCAAAAAAAAAAAAGAGAGAGATTTATCAATATACTTTCTGAATTTATTTCTCTGGAGCCCAGGCAATGATCAGTTCTACCACCAAACAGTCGGATGTTCAGGGTTCCTCCAGTGTTTATTTTAGAATTTTTACTTCTTGGCCATGTAAATGCCTGAGCAAATAAAAGATAGAGAAAGCGTGCTATACCTGTTAGTAAGAATTGTTGTCTCTGCTAATGATTCAGTAAATTCCTTATCTTTCCATGTGTATGCGTTGCCACTTAAGATTTGAAAAAGGTAAAGTGTAGAGACGGGGGCCTTGTTCTAAGCTCTCAAACTCTTAAAAGCAGTATCTTTTTGTTTGTCTGTTTGCTTTTAACTTCCAGTATTGCCTGAGCTCTACCTGAACGAGAGAAAGTAGACAAATGAAACCAGAGAATGAAACCTAGAACCTGAATCCTCCCCCTCTCAAAAAAAACCAAAAGCAAAATAAAACCCAACAAAATGGTTAAGGCAAACAATGAGGGCAGCTAGGTGGTACAGTTAATAGAGCACCAGCCCTGGAGTCAGGAGGACCTGGGTTCAAATACACTTGACACATTTACTAGCTGTGTGACCTTGGGCAAGTCACTTAACCGCAATTGCTCTGCCTTCCCCCCCTAAAAAAAGCAGAAGGAAAAAAAGACAAACAATGAAAGCAAGTGATTGGGAAGAATTGCAGGTAGGAAGGCAGTGGGCTTTAACTGTTAATAAGGGGCTACCAACTTCATAGCTTCTATCTAAACTGAGGTGGAGCTGTTTGTTTTGCTCTTAAATGCCTTCATTTACATATTTATAGTTTTAACCCTCAGGCTAGAAGGACCCCTCTGCCTCCTTCCCTCTGCTACAGCCCCTTTTCTCATTGGTGAGTTCTTCCCAGAACCTGTCAGCCTTCATTCACTATTCACTATCATGTGCCCCCCCAACCCCCATTCACACCTTGTCAACTTCCTTTCATGTGTTGTCTTCCTCCATTGGAATGTAAGGTCTTTGAACACAGGAATTGTCTTGAATTTGTATCCCTAGCACTGAAAAGGCTATACTTGGCATCAAAGCATTATTGTCATGTCTGACCCTTTGTGACTCCATTTGGGGTTTTCTTGACAAAGATGCTAGAGGGGTTTGCCATTTCCTTCTCCAGTTCATTTTACAGATGAGGAAACTGAGACAAACTTAAGTCACATGTCCAGGGTAACAGAGTTAGTAAATGCCAGATTTGAACTCAGGAAAATGAGTCTTCCTGACTCCAGGCCCAGCACTCTATCCACTAGACCACCTAGCCTTACCAGGCATATAAGCAGCTAATTAATAAAAGCTTGGCAACTTAGCTAGACTGTGTGTATTGGTTTTTTGATTATGCTTTCTTCCCTCTGTATCACTTCATTGATCTACACATTTTTCTTCATATTCTGCATTTCTTTCAATAAAATAATATCCCATTACATTCACAATTTATTGAGTTACATTCTTAGTACTTTGTTTCCTGTTTTGTTTTGTTTTTTTTTTACCATTAACTAAAGGATTGCTATGTAGAAATCTCTCTCTCTCTCTCCCTCCCTTCCTCTCTCTCTCTCTCTCTCTCTCTCTCTCTCTCTCTCTCTCTCTCTCTCTCTCTCTCTAGCTCTC
>CM053583.1:259722625-259739865 GCA_028627135.1 Pseudochirops cupreus | reverse complement strand
GCTACTGATTCAGTGGACCTTAAAAAGGAGATGATTCCATCTTCTATCAGTCTTTTCCTGTCTTCCAAAGACTCAGAACTCTTTGAGTCTCTCCTGGAGGGGTAGGTGAGGAGGTTGGTGCCCTGCCCCATGCCCCACTGCTCACATTCTGGTAGTAGGGTGGCTATAAGCATATGGTAGCTAAAGCACACATTTTACCTAGGTGAGCCTGATTCTGGGTTTTGAGCTGTTTCTTTTTTTTTCTTCTTTCCTATGTATATGTGATTGAACAGTGAAAATGAGGTACATGTTTCCAATTTTGGAGTCAATCTTGTGAGTTCAAAAGGTCCAGCAATCTTTCAGTGCTAGTTGTACTTTGAGGGGAGGTCCCAGTAATTATGCCAGTGCTCCTTGTGGAAGGAAGACGACTGTCAGTGCAATAAACCTAATTCCTGCCAGGCTTGCCAGAAAAAATGGATTCAGATGGAATTATTTGGACCGTACAAAGCCAAGGTAAATATTTGTGTTGTCAAGTTGTTTCAGTCATGACTGACTCTTTGTGACCCCATTTGGGGTTTTCTTGGCAAAGATACTGAAGTGCTTTGCCATTTCCTTCTCCAGTTCATTTTATAGATGAGGAAACTGAGGCAAACAGGGTTAAGTGACTTGCCCAGGTTCACACAACTAGTAAATGTAATTGTCTGAGGTTGGACTTGAACTCAAGTCATCCTGACTCCAAGGTTTGTGCTGTAGCTCCTGTACCACCTAGCTGCCCCCAACATAAATATAACAATATCTATTTAACAGTCCTGCAAACTGATTCAAACTTGGTGCTTTCAGTATGAACCTCCTGGGATAGCATAACAGTAGTTACGTTTTTACTGCTATATTTGTTAATAGCCATTTGTGAATCTCTGGTGTTGAGCATTGGCTTTTGTGTGAAGAAACTAAAGAGTTTTCCTATACCTGAGTGATCTAAACCTAAGTTTCCCAGGTTTCTGGAGTAGGGACATTAAGAGGCTGACCCTTCTTAGAATCCGGGTTTTCTCAGGATTAAACCCAGCATACATCTGTGTCTAGAACTGAGAGAGGCCCTTTGGTGTTTAAGGAGAGGCCTAGTCCCCTCTGCTCCTCCCAGTATCAGTTCTTATTTCAGGGAAAGACAACAAATAAAAAAAAACTGGAAAATGGGGAGGACATGTCCCCCATGGGACAAGGCTGCTAGTGAAGAGGGATGAGATGGATACATAGGGAAGATGGGGGGGAAAGTGGCCTAATTGTCTCATGAAAGGATGATCCAGGTTGGGATTTTATCCTTGTATTTTCTAGTTACACCATCAGGCTCTACCTTTCACTTTGATTTTTTTTTTTAAATTTAAGGGAGTGAGTCCCACAAAGAGTCAAGAGGCAACAGTATTCTAGAGAACCTTCTAGATGGGAACATTATTTTCACTGTCAAGTTATATATAGTCATGACTTAAGGAACCACAGGTGTTTGGGGAAATGGCTAAATAGGTCTGATCCATAAATTCTTGATATCTGATGGCAGCAGATTGCTTTGGAATTAGTGATACAGTAGTATAGATGGCTAATGATCCTTTCTTAGTATAGATTTTGATAGGTGAAATCATAGCAATAATAGAATGTTAGAGATCAAAGGGATTTTATAGATCACAATTAGATCCAATGCCCTCATTTGACAAGTGGGGTCCAGAACAGGGAAGGGATTTGACCCAAGCTGGCAAATGACAGAGAATGAAGATGACAACCCATGTTTCTCATTCCTTATTTACTGTTCCTGGTTATCTCTGGTAAGAGACTTCTGATAAGCCTCTGATACAGTAAATCAGATGACGAACCTGTTAGGCATGTTCATTAAGAGTTTTGTTCTTTGTTCTAGGGAGTATAGTAACCCTTACTAATTGCCTCTTTCCTTCCTTCCTTCGGGTTGAAATCAAACCTACATTGCTGGTTTTTATCTGAGGTTAGTGTGTTGAAACCAGCCCCCTAAAAGACCATATCTTGTCCTTGAGATTTGGGCAGGGTGGACATACTGGGGAGAGGGGAGGAAGGCAGGCAAGACGCATGATCTCCTGTATGGAATGAAATGCTTTAGAGGAAATGCAGCCTCTGCAGGGCATCTGTGAGTGAGGTATTTGTCGGTCTGAATGGCAGTCCTGTGTCTGCCACTGTTGCAATGCCAGTGTCCAGGCATTTTTCCAGCATCTGGGAAAAACCAGGCTCTCTGCAGAGCTCCCAGGCTTGGAGAAACCAGAGTCACCTGGAGAACAAGAGTCTTAGTAGGGACAGTTGAATTGCTTTAAAGTACAGAAAATATCAAGGAGAAAATATGGATAGGCTGTATTGAATGAATGGAGTTCAATTACAGTGGGAGGGTTTTAGATCAGATATAAGATAAATGGAATGTCCTTGATGGAAGGCCTATTAACCAACTAAAACAAGATGCCTAAGAAGGTTAGAGATTCCCTTTCCTAGGAATTTTTTTTTTTTTTGCTTTTTGGAGGGAGGAAGGCAGGGCAATTGGGATTAAGTGACTTGCCCAAGGTCACACAGCTAGTAAGTGTTAAGTGTCTAAAGGCAGATTTGAACTCAGGTCCTCCTGACTCCAGGGCCAGCTCTCTATTCACTGAGCCACCTGGCTGCCCCCCCTAGGAAATTTTAAAAGTAGAACAGTTTAGGTCATCTGTTTGTGTGTATGTTTGTAGGGGTTATAAAGTTGGTCACTGTGAATTTTGTTTTAGACAGAAAGACAGGCAGATAGATAGATAGATAGATGGATAGAGAGATAGAGAGATAGACAGATGACAGATAAATGTATTTCAATATAAAGGCAAGTAGGTGTCATAGTGGATAAAGCACTGGGCTTGGAGACAGGAAGACCTGAGTTCAAAGCCAGCCTCAGAAAGTCTGCCACTGGAGGAAACGGCAAACCACTTCTTTGGCATGGATCAGGTTCTCGGAAAGTCCAACCATGCAAAACAGGATGCCCATCTGGAGGCAACACTCCTTTCAAATGGTCTATTTGGGTTGGCCACAAACAAAATTGAGAATTCTCTTATCTTCTCATTTGGAAGAAGTCACCGTCATTATAACTACAACTATATGTCTGTTCCAGGTACATAATATCCTTGAGCCTGACTTCCTTGCGCTAACACCACCTCATGCTACTCATCCTTTATCTGACCAACCAGGACTTTTTCTTCCTACAATTCACTTCCACTTTGAAAACTGCTTTTCTGTGTCTCAAGTCCCCCATCTGCTTTCCAAAGTGACTAAATAATTTGGGCATAAATATTCTTTCGTGGTTTACTTTGGCAGAAGTGAGATATTGTGGAAATAGCTCTAGGCTTGGAGTCAGGAAGGACAGGGTGAAATCCCAGCTCTATTATTTATTAACTGTATAATCATGAAAGCCACTTAATTCTCTGATCGGATTTTCTTCTCTAAAGGGGAACAATTCCTTCCTCACCTCTGCCTCTTGGAACTGCTTCTTTTTACTTCAAGACTCAACACAAGCATCACATTTTACCTGAAGCTTTTCCTGATCATCTTAACTGCTAGTTGAGATTAAATAAGATAATATTTGTCAGGTAGCTAGCTGGCCTAGTGGATGGGACATCAACCCTGGAGTCAGGAGAACATGAGTTTGAATCTGACTTCAGATGCTTACTGGCTGTGTGACCCAGGGCAAGTTGCTTAACCCTACTTACTTCAGTTTCTTCATCTGTAAAATGAGTTAGAGAAGGAAATGGAAAACCATTCCAGTATCTTTGCCAAGAAAACCGCAAAGAGCTGGACACAACTGAACAACTAGAGATAATATATTTATAAAGTGCTTTGCGCATAATAGTTAACAAATATTGATTCCCTTCCCCTACTTCACTTCCTGTCAATTACATATGTATACAATATACATATATACATACTCATATGTGTGTATATACACACATATATAAGAGAACATATATATATATATATATTTGTGTGTACAGAGAGAAATGGGAGGAGAGTTGGTGATAGAGGAACTCTGAGTTATGGTGGTGGTGGAGGATGTTGACAAGACCAAGAGTATGACCATCTTTCTGTGGAGAGTGAAGCATTATAGGAACTGAGGAGGAAGAACTGGGAACCATGGAGGTTATTTATAAACTGAAGTCCCCAGGTATGATGCCTGTGTGTGATTTCATTGATAAAAGGAGCTCCCAGACCATGAAGTTTCCTCTATCCAAACAGGCCAGCACCTTCCCGTGACTTCTAGTTTTAGGGAGTTATCCAGATCATTGAGAGGTTAGGTGACTTGCCCAGAGTCATATTGTCAGTTTGTTTCAAGGAAAAGGACATGAACAGAGGTTTTCCTGACTCTTAGGTCAGTTCTCTACTCCATATAGCAAGCTGACTCAAACGGATCACAAATCCAGGAAAAATAGGTACCCTAATGCACTGTTTATGGAACTGTAGATTGGTCCAACCATTACGGAGAGCAATTTGGAACTTTATGCCCAAAAGGCTATAAAGTTGTGCATATACCCTTTTACCAACCAAAACCATGAGGACATCTATTCCTTGAAAATGGGCACTCCACCTCCCATCTCTATAGCTTCACAATGGCTGTCCCCCATTCCTAGAATGTTTTCTTTCCTCTCCTTCACTTCTTAGAAACCTTGTCTTAGAATCTTAGAACCTTTGTCCACTACTCCTCCCATCTGCTAACAACAACAACTACCACTATTGTTGCTGCTACCACTACCACTACCATTTATGTAGCATTTGCTCTGTACCAGACACTGGGCTAAGTGCTTCACCAATATTATTCAGTCCTCACAACAACCCTGGATGGTAGGTGCCATTATCATCACCATTGTTCAAATGAGGAAATTTGGGCAAACAGAAGTTAAGTGACTTGCCCAAGGTCACACAGCTAGTGTGTCTAGTCACAAAGTCACACAGCTAGTGTCTGAGGTGGAAAGACTTCCTGGCTCTAGGACCAGTGCCCTATCTATTGCTGTTAGAGCCTTTTCCTCTAAGGTAACATCTTAACTACGCTGCAAGTGACTCACTTAAATACACATATCACTGCCATTTGTAGTCCTGGAGGGTATCTGGAGGTTAGACAACTCATCCAATAGCGTACTGTGAACAGCAGAAGTTGAACCCTTGTCGTCTTGATTCCCAATCTGACCTTCTAGCTGCTATGTTGACTTTCAACTTGTATGTTGGCTTTTTGCTTTAGCTACATCTCAAAGTGGACAGCTTGGCTTGGAGTGATGAAGAACTTAGTTCAAATCCTGCCTCAGACAAATCTTAGCAATATGACCCTTGGCAAGTTACTCAGCAGCTCTCAGGCTCAATTTTCTTATCTGCAAAATGAAGGGGTTGGCCTCTAATGACCTAAATCTATGATCCTATGACCTGAATGCCTGTGATATAATTAATATAAAGAACTCCCTTTACCAATGCAGAGTCACACATGCTCTGCAACTTATAATCTCAGTGAGTTGCCTGGGGACACTCAAAGATTAAGGTCTGTGTCAAAAGTACAACTTGAACTCATGTCTTCCTGAATCTGAGACTGTCTACCCATATGCCATATTGTTCTTCTTCTTCCAGAAGGGAAACATATAATAATATTGAGGAAAGGATGAAATTAACACAAAGGAGTTTTGGATTATTCATAAGGTATATAATTATAATCATCAAGTTTGGCCCCAAAGAAGAGACAGGAGAAAATGCAGTTGTCTCTCTTTTTTGGAGAGGAGGGAGACTATGGGTAACTGCATACATACATTTTCTTATATAGTTGATATGATGGGTAGTTTTTCTAAACTGTTTTTACCTACTCTTTTATACTTTAATGGTGAAGGAGAAAAGGGACATGTTGTGAGATGAAGTTGATGACAAAACAAAAAATTGTAATAAAAACTAAATATATGTGTGTATATGTATACATATGTATACATACATACCTATATATGTGTACATATTATATAATATACATAATATATAATATGTATTTTATATATACACACTTTAGGCCTAATATTTATTATCTACCAGAGCAGGCTACCATGCAAGGTCGAGGTGGAACCATCCTTTCCTCCTAAAAATCCCTCCCTTCAAGTCACTGGTAGATCAGAAGCAAAGCCAGGGGCATTTGTCTTCAAAAGGTCACACTGTTAAAGTGAACACAGTGTATCAAGCTTGGCTCTAAAGAGATGAAAAAAAATTGGTTCTAATGGGCTAATGCCCTGTTAGTATCATGTACCAGGTTTCCTTCAAAGCATGTCCTTGACCTGAGCAGGAATACACCTGAAGTGCCCCCATTTACCTGACAGATTTTTAAGGGTTTGCTGTGAAGGCCCTTGTCACTCTCTGTTGAGAACAAGTCTTATGATCAGGTATATCTGCTATTTAGCTAACCCAAATCCTTCTTGTTGTAAATAAAACCTCCTTCCTCTGGTTGGATCCTCAATGGAGAATGTGGCATGGTTTCCATGATTACTTAGATTTTTCCCTCAGACAGAAACTTGTTTGGCTAGGATCAGGCTCTCAGGAAGCCTAAACATCAGTTGAAAAACAGGATGCAGTTCTGAGGTAACACCCTTCCAGGAGGTCCTGGATTGGCTGCTCCACATGGATTGGCTCTAAGCAAAACTGATAATTCTTGAGCCTCTCCCTTGAAAGGACTCCCAACCAGCAGTAGCACCACTATCAACCATATCTATTTTGGGTGTCCTATTTTCTTGGGCCTGACCTCCCTGGCCTGATGCCCCCCTCATGTTACCAACTTTATCCCTCGGGCAACTAAACCTTGTTGCTACTAGCTTCCATTTCCCTGCTCCACTGAAACATATCTGTCCTATATCTCGGGGACTAGGCTGTCTGCCTACTTTCCAAGGTGGCAGAAAGCAAGGTTGAAAAACTACACACTGATCAACTATTAGGAAAAGGTGAAGGAAACTTCTTGAGACCCTCATTATAGGCATTATATATTATTATGTATAGATATACCTGTACCCCCAAACTCTAAGAGTCAGACCATACCAAAGAATGAAAAAGGAGAGAAGAGGAAAAAGCAATTCAGCAAAACTCACCAACACTTAAATTAAGTCTGATAGTGTATTTAATATTCTACTCCCATAGTCCACCACCTCTGCAAATAGAAGGGGGTCCATTTTCTCATCTCTTTTTAGGGACCAAGCTTGGTCTACTGTGTTCACTTTAACAGTGTGAAGACAATTAATATTGAAGATAATACCCCTGGTTTTGTCTCTGAACCATCAATGACTTTAAGGGGGGAATTTTCAAGAGGAAAGAATGATTTCACCTCAACCCTTGCATGGCAACCTGCTCTGGTAGATAACAAATACTAGCCTAAAATATATGCACATATATATGTATGTGTATGTATGTAAATGTGTATGAATACATACACATATACACAGAAATATATGTTTAGTTTATGTTACATTTTTTTTGTTTTGATATCAATTTCATCTCACAACATGTCCCTTTTTTCCTTTACCCTTTAAACAAAGTATAAAAGAGTAGGAGAAAACACGGTTTAGCAAAACTACCCATCATATCAACTATATAGGAAGATGTATGTAAGCAGTGTTCCATTACCCATAGTCCCCCTTCTCTTCAAAAGAGAAAACTGCATTTTCTCCTGTCTCTTTTTTTGGGACCAAACTTGGTGATTATACTTGTATACCTTATGAATAATCCAAAATTCCTTTGAGTTAATTTCATCTTTTCAACAATATTGTTATATATTTCCCTTCTGGAAGAAGAAGAAGCAATACAGCATATGGATAGACATTCTCAGATTCAGGAAGACATGAGTTCAAGTTCTACTTTTGACACAGACTGTGAGGATATCCTAACCTGACAACAGAAGCAGCTGGTTACTTACCCTAATCGAGAAGGTGCCAGCGCATTCTCAAGAACAGAAGAGTCGAGGCTCATAGGTACAAGCAGAGACAGTTTATTGAAGTCTCCCATGGGGAAGCCTTACAGCAAGATCTCAGTACAGACTTCCAAACTACCCCCCAAGCTTAAGCCTTATATATCCCAGATGCACATGACAAAAAACAGAGCCCAGCTGAACAAAATTATGAGAGGGAAGGTACAGTCACAAGAGTATGAAGGCCCCAGGGTACAGAGACACTAATCTGGAACACCTGGTGATCACCCGTATGAGAACCTTGAGCAATACTCTGAACTCTACGTGACCCAGCTTGCTCCAGGGCCTCAATGCTCCCTGTGCCTCAACATAACCGCCTGCAACCTTCACATATTTCCTAACCCTCACAACAGACCTTAATCTTTGAGTGTCCCCAGGCAACTCACTGAGATTATAAATTGCAGAGCATGTGTGGCTCTGCATTGGTAAAGGGAGTTCTTTATATTAATTATATCACAGGCATTCAGGTCATAGAATCATAGATTTAGATCATAGAGGCTAATCCCTTCATTTTATTGAAGCTGAGAGCTGCTAAGTAACTTGCCAAAGGTCATACTGCTAAGATGTGTCTGAGGCAAGATTTGAACTAAGTTTTCCATTGCTCTAAGCCAAGAATGCTGTCCACTTTGAGATGTAGCTAAAACAAAAACAATAGACCCCAAAGCCAACATGGAAGTTGAAAGTCAACATAGTAGCTAGAAGACCAGACTTGGAATCAAGAAGACCAAGGTTCAAGTTCTGTTGCTTACCACGTGCTTATGAATGAGTTATTTAACCCCAGACACCCTCAAGGACTATAAGTGAATTCTTCAGTAAGTGAGTGCACTTATTGAAAATTGGTGAGAAGAATTTCCATACCAAAAGATTTTCCTTATAGATTTGGACCATTTATATCACTCTGTGCTGGGCATTAGAAAGGATACCAGGAGGAATCAAAATATTGACCAACAAATGCTTACTAAGTGCTTACTATGTGCTAGACTTGAAATGTGAAGACTAACACCCTCCCTACCCCTTATCACCTCCTCATCTCCCTACTCTGTCCAGAATGGGTGGATGAGAGCAGTCTGTTCCAGCAGCCATGTGTGAAGGTGGCTGAAGCAGGAGCTGTGGAGTGCTCAGAGCTTGATCAGATTCTGAAGCCAAGGTCACGCACCACATCCTGGGCCATTAGCAGTCATCATGACTTTTGTCTTGCCACTGGACTTCAATGACTCAGGAAGAGAGAGTGAGGCTGATAACGTTGAACAACCTTGCCTCACTTAAATCTAATTTCTGCCTCATTTAAATCCACTTGTCTAATGGGAGTGACAGTGTATATAAGTGAGTACCTGCAAGATTTATACAGTGTAGCTAGCTAAAGGTAACCTTGGAGGGAAAGATTCTAATAGCTAGGTGCCGCAGTAGATAGAGCACTGGGCCTGGAGCCAGAGGGTCTTCCCACCTCAGACACTTACTAGCTGTGTGACCTTGGACAAGTCATTTAATTTCTGTTTGCCCAAATTTCCTCATTTGAATAATAATGACAATAATGGCACCTACCTTCCAGGGTTGTTGTGAGGACTAAATAATATTGGTGAACCACTTAGCCCAGTATCTGGTACAGAGTAAATGCTACATAAATGATAGTTGTTGTTGTTGTTAGCCAATGCGGGGAGGGGGTGGACTAAGGAAAGACCTCCTGAAAGACAGAGTTTCTTAGAAGTGAAGGAGAGGAAAGAAAACCTTCTAGGCATGGGGACAGCCAGTACAAAGGTATAGAGATGGGAGATGGAGTGTCTGTCTTCATGGAATAGATGTAGTAGTGGTTTTGCTGGTCCAAAAGGTATTCAAAGCTTTATAGCCCTTTGGGCATAGTTCCAAATTTTTCTTCACAGTGGTTGAACCAGTTCACAACTCCACCAACAGTGCATTAGGGTACCTATTTTTCCTGGACCTGTGATTCCTTTGAGCCAGCTTGTCATAGCGTGTAGAGAAGTGGTATAAGGGTCAAGAAAACCTGCATTGCTGCCCCCTCTCTAGAGCTTTCCTGACCAGAGTTGATGTCACCATTTTGCCAGGGGAGCCAAGCCAAAGGAAAGTCAACTGGATCTCTGTATCGTTCAGATTTTTTACAATATGGCCTAGTCCATCTTGATTTAATGCACCTGTGAGGGCCCAAATTAAAGACATTTAGCATGTCTCTCATGTCCGGATCTCATCAAATAAGCACTTCCCATCTCTTCTCCACCTTCTATGAACCACATGTTGGTTTCATAGCACTTGGAACTGAAAAGGTCATAAAGAAGGGCAAAGAAGATGCCAGTCTTCAAACTTGTAGATTTACTGGAAAGGTTCACCTATCCCTCACCAAAGTCGAATTACATTAGTGATTCATTTGTTTGTGTTCAGCATGGTCCTAGCTTTCTTGTAAGGGGCAAACGTGCATGGAAAAACTAGAGGTTGGACCCATCCTTTCTAAGTCTTTGTCCCCAGAGGACTGCAGATTTGATCAGACCCTAAAGGAATTTTGAAGTGCTACTCTGTCTATGGACCTAGTATCAGTAGGCCATCTCTACCTTAATCTAGCCAATACGTGTTGGTGGCCATTAAAAAAAAAACAACTAGGGAATTAGATAAAATTTTAAAAAATTAAGGTAAGATGTCAAATTTACATGGGTATAGAAATTTTCAATTTAACCATTCTTTTGGGGGCAGAATTAAGGAAAGAAGACTCATTGATACCTTGCCTAAAGAAATATAGCAGTTTTGAAATTCCTTCCAAGAGATGATGGTAGTAGAAGGTAACACTTGGATGTTTTAGAATTCATAACCCAGAATGCAGGCTCCTTGCCTCACAGGATCATAGTTTTCAACAGGGGTATGTTGGTAACTTTTTCAGAACCATCTCCCTGAAAAATGCTCAATACACTTTTAAGTTTCATTTGCATTTTCTCGATCTCTTTCTTAAGTCTTAAGATAATCAATAAAACAATAAATTAAGCCTCTGTTTGTAGCTGTTTGCTGATTTCCAAGGCTCAGAATTGTGAAATTAGCTCTAGTTGACCCGTACAAGCTAGCTCCAGCACACCCTTGGATTGAGCCTTGGAAGGGACCTTAGAAGGCTACTGGATGCAACACCTCCATTTTGTAGAGGACAGAACTGAGCCCCATAGAGAGGAAGTGACTGATGTAGTCACACAACTAATAAGTATCTGAGGTGGGATTCAAACCCAGGTCTTCCTGATTCCAAGTCCACAGCTCTATTAATTATACCACAGTATCCGTCACTTCCTATTGGCTTTCACCATAGAAATATCATGCAATAGAGCAAAATAAATGTCCGTGTTGATTTATTCCCCATACATTTGTGCACATGTGCACACACACACACACACACACACACACACACTCACAGGTTTCTACTAAAAGCAAAGTCTTTCTAGGTATTAAGGGATGGGGGAATTAAGTTCACTGAAAAGTGATAGGCAAGGTCAGGCCAGGCCAAGACTTCACCTTACAAGTCAGTGAAACAAAGGACAGTGGTATGCACTGTTTGCTCTTTGTTTTTTGTCTCATGGCCAATTTCAAGGGACCGATTTCAGAAACCAAGTTCCCAATAATTTGGCCAGGTCATCTCTCAAAGAATCTAGTCAATGAGAACATAGAGGGAGTTCTAGGTCATAGCTGAAATACCTGGTACTCCTGGAGGTGTTGTCTTTGGCTCCCCCATCTATTGCACAACTTAATCAGTCCTTTAGATCTCGTGTTCCAATTGCCTTTAAGCAGCAGCCACACCTCTACGTTGCTGCTCTATTATCTTGCCTGTTTGGCTTCTGAGACATTATAAAAATCCTGTACAACTCTGATGAAATCAGAACCTTGCCCACTTCTTAATAAGCTACATAGAAATTACATTTCCCTACTTACCACTGTTCTGATCTACTCACACAGTGCTGATGTGAGAACTGGGCTGTGAGCTGAAGTGTCACCTGGGCAACTCTCATGAATCTCTCTAGGGTCTTCCCATTTGTTTTCACAAGAACACAATCCAGATTACTCTGAAAATACGTTTAATAAGAATATATATTCCAAAAAAAATTTCTTTATGCTGAACCCAGTTTTTGGGGCAGCTAAGTGGCACAGTTAATAGAGCACCGGCCCAGGAGTCAGGAGGACCTGAGTTTAAATCTGGCCTCAGACACTTGACACACTTACTAGCTGTGTGACCTTGGGCAAGTCACTTAAATCGCCTTGCCTCCCCCCCTCCAATACACACATACACACACACATTATATCTATATACACATACATATATACACACACACACACATATATATGTAGAGTCTATATCAGATTGTATGCTGTCTTGGGGAGTGGGATGGGGAGGGTGGTGGAGAAAGTTTAAAACTCAAAAAAAGTTGAAAGTTAAAGCCTATGGAAGTGAATGTTGAAAACTAAAATTAATTAAATTTTTTTTAAAAAAGAATGCAGGGATGGCTAGGTGGCGCAGTGAAAAGAGCACCAGCCTTGGAGTCAGGAGGACCTGAGTTCAAATCCGACCTCAGACACAAAACATACAAAAAACTAGCTGTGTGACCTTGGGCAAGTCACTTAACCCCAACTGTCCTCCAAAAAGCAAAAAAAAAAAAAATTAAAAAAAAAAAAAGAATGCAATCCAAAGCTGTCATTGAATACCACAGACCAAAAGCAATTACAGAGGAGATGCATTTGTTAAATGCTTCCTTTGTGCCGGGCACTGTGCTAGATGCTGGGGATTTGGTTGTTGTTGTTGTCTTGTTGCTTCAGTTGTATCACACTCTTCGTTGCCTCATTTGGGGTTTTCTTGGCAGAGATACTGGAGTGGTTTGCCATTTTCTTTTCCAGCTCATTTTACAGATGAGGAAACTGAGGCAAACAGGGTTAAATGACTTGCCCAGGGTCACCCAGCTAGTAGGTGTCTGGTCTTCGGGACTCCAGGCCTAGTACTCTACTGCGGCACCGAGCTGCACTTAGTACAAATCATGACTGCTCACATTCAACTCACATTCTAATGAGGAAGATGACAAGGACTTATATAAATATGCACAGCATAAAAATACATTCAAAGTAATTAAATGCAAGAGGGAGGGAGTACGCTAGTAATTGGGGTGGGGCCAGGGGATTAGGAAAGACTCCATGCAAAACATGCAGGCTCTGAACAGAGGACTTTGGTTCAAATTCAGCCTCTGATACCTACTTCCTATGGGACTTGGAGTAAGTCATCAAACCTCCCTCCTCCTCAGCTCCCTCAACTGTAAAATGAGGGAGTTGGCCTCTAGGGTCCATTATAGCTCAAAATTTAAGATCCTAACCTCATCAGCTTCTGATTTAGAAGGTCTGAATCTAGGGTAAGATTTCAAGGAGTCAGTGAAATCGAATGAGGGGGGAAATCACATCTTAATTTTCACTAACCTCAAACTGAAATTTGGTGTTTCCTTTTTTTTTTAGAAATGTTTGCATCACTGGGGTAGGGAGATCCATCTTGCCCTATCAGAAAGTCAGAGGGGTGTTGGGGGAGGATATAGGAGAGAGCAGATTGGGGGAGGGGGTATACAGTGGGATCACTGTTTTGGGTGGTGGGTAGGGGAAAGACAGGGAGAAAATTTGTAACTCAAAGTCTTGTGGAAATGAATGATGTAAACTAAAAATAAACAAAAGTTAATTTTAAAAAATTATCATAAAAAAAAAAGAAATGTATGCATCAAACCATTGTTCTGAGAAAGGATACTCAGGCTTCACCAAACTGCCAAAGTGGTGCCACACACACACACACACACACACACACACACACACACACACACGCTCCAATTAAAAATCCCTGGTCTAATGTATGCATGCATACCTCTTTCAAGCTTTTAATTATAAAAGGACCAATCCTGTACATTGCTTCAGAGCTATTCATCTGAACCAGAACTATCCTTCTAATGTTCAGGCGTTCAGACTCTGAGGTTACCCTGTAATAACCACCACGCTACTCTTGCCAAGTCAGTAAATTGAGAGAGTCATAAAAGGTTAGAGCTGGAAGGGACTTTTACAGGGGGTCTAGTTCGGCTCAGAGAGTTTAAGTAATTGGTGCAGGACCACACAGCAGAAACAAGACTAGAACCCAGGTTCTAACTAGTTCAGAACTCTGTTCACTATACTCAATTAGCATTTATTAAGTGGCAAGACTACATGCTATGTGGCAGGACTATAGCTAAGAGCTAGAGATGCAAAGCACAGAAACCAGTCTCTGTCCTCAAGGAACTCACAGTCTAATGGAGAAGAGAACATTCAACCAAATATGTACAAACAAGATTTATACAAGATAAATTGGAGATAGCGTCAGAGAGAAGACACTAAGGTTAAGGCAAATGGGGAAGGTTCTTTACAGAATGTGAGACTGTAACTGAGACTTGAAGCACAATCAGGGAAGCCAGGAGTTGGAAACAAGGAGGGAAAGTACTGGAGGTATAGGGAACAGCCAAAGAAAATTCTTCCCCAATGCCTCCCTGAAATGGCATGTGGTCATAATCTTTCCTCTTCTCATATACCAGGGAGCACGGAAAGAAAATAGAGTGGTTCAAGCTTCTGAAGTACCATATAAAAGCATGAACTAAGACTGAAATTGAAATTTGACTCTAGCACTTAAAATTACATACGTGTGGTGTATGTTAAAATCACAACTGGTCCTAGAACTCTTCTTTCTTCTAGGATCCCACCTCCCCCTCTCCCCATTTTAAAAGGACAGACTGGCATATGATAAATATCTTCATAGCACTTACGAGTTGCAGTCTGGGAACTATCTCAAATGATTCTTAAGAAATTGTAACTTAGGGGTGCTTTAGTCCAACATCAAACCACTGACTTGGAATTTATGGACTGCAAACAACATTCCAGTTCTTGCCTCCATTCCTCTGCATGGGTTGTCCTTCATGGCCGGAATGTTCTTCTATCTCACCTCTGCGTCTTGGAACCCTAGGTCCTTTCAAGGCTCAGCTCAAGACAGGACTTAATTTCCTGATGCCCCCAGTTGTTAGTGCTTCACCTACCCCAAACAACATTGGGTTTACTTAAGTATATTCTGTGTCTACTTAGGCATCTGTCTATTGTTTCCCCCAAGTAGAATGTAAGGTCCTTGAGGGCAAGGACTTTGTAGTTTTTGTCTTTGTATCTCCAGGACCCAAAATAATGCCTGGCATATAGTCGTTGCTTTATAAATAATTTTTCAATTGAACGTTTGTATCTATTAGCTAATTTTGAAGTCTTCTAAGTAGGGAAGATTTGATTTTGCCCAAATAAAGGTTCTTAAATATTCAGGATATAGAAAGTTCAGAGCACCCAACCCCATCTGCCCTCATTTATATAAACTGCATAATGGTCAGTCAGGATTTGAAAAAAATAAAGCTAATCGGAATGGCCAGCCACTCGCATGGCCTTCAAGTATCCTAAGTCACTTCTGTCCTATTACCTGACATCAGTGGGATTTTATATCTAAGAAATAAAACCCAGCAGTCAAACATTTTGCCTAAGACTTTCCTAACTGATTGAAAGAATGATGACTTGATATGGCCTATCTGCAGAGTTGGTTCAAAAACTTTGGAGAGGAGAGACATACTTCATCCCTGCTTCTCCTTTCCAAAGCTCTCAAGTCAGATTTGCCTCTCAGGAAGGCAGACCATCATTCCCTCAACCTTATCACTGGGTCCAAGTCTCAACCAAAATGCTTCAGGCTTGAAATCCAGCCTAAATACCAAAGCTACACTAGAGTGATACACATCTGTAATTGTTTGCTGGTTGCAGAGACCAAGGATGGTAGGCTGAGGCTGGTAGATCACCTGATCTACCTTAGAGTGTGAGGATTGAAAAAGACTGAGAATACGTGCTCCTTTTCTTCTCCTCTACTCTTGCATTTAGAAAACTATGTAAATATTTCTTTATACAGTGATGTTATAGTCATTAATTCCCTCCCACACCTCCACTCACCCAGTGAACTCTGGGTATATCCCTTCAGTAAACCATAGTATCCTTACTGCTTTGAAATCAATTGGAGAAGCCATGGGTTTTGCCACTATCTATCAGGGTGATCTTAATAGACTATCATTTCAGTTCTAATTCTAAACTGCCTCACTTGTAAACGGAGATAATGACTCTTCTTCCTACTACATACCATTGCAAGTGAGAATTAATGAGATAACATAAAGTGCTGTACAGATGTGGTTAGGATTGGTATGCAATGGTCGCCCTCACTCTGGGTCAGATGTTGTGTGCAGACCTCTCTTCTGCTCCTGGCATTTCTCCTGGAGTTGTTGGGCAGCAAACACCATATTAACTGTTCCTCAGCCCTTTCTGAAGCCACACTGGCTCTCAGGTAGATGACCATCTTCTTCAGTGATTCTCAACCTTCCTAATGCCACGACCCTTTAATAGTCGTATGTGGGCGTGTCTGCATGTGGGTGGACCTGCCTGGAGACTGATAGAGGAGATTCCTAAGACCATCAGAAATATGTGTTTTTCAATGGTCTTAGCCGACCCCTGTGAAAGGGGTCCCCAAAGGGGCGCAACCACAGGTTGAGAACCGCTATTCTAGGTGAAAGATCAGCCTATTAAAGAGGACACTGGCAAGAATCTTGCCAGTAATGACTAAGAGAGAGATCCCCCTGTGATTGTCACAGGACAATCTATTTCCTTTACCTTTATAGAGATGAACAATGGAGGGATCCTTGAACTCCTGGGAGATAACCTCCTCCTGTCATATAATATGGAAAAGTTCAGTCAGCTTTTGTATGAGCAATGGACCCACCACTGTAAATCTCAGCTAGAATAGAATCAGCACCAGGTGCTTTGCCCCATTCAAAAGTTCTTCAGTTGGAACTTCATCTAGGGAAGGAATGACTTCTACCTGAGGTAAATGGTTAATGGCCTCAGCACTGATTGATGATGGTCTATTGAGAACACTGTGGAAGTGTTCAGCCCATCTCTCTAGGATCTTGTCCTTATCACTAATCAATGCACATTTATACAAAGTACTCCAAAGTCTCTTGCTCTACCAACCTACTCCCTGGAGTGCTTCTGCCCTAAGCAGATGCTTACCTTGCCCTTCCATGGTCTCAGCTCTGCAACTGGCTCTCATCTTGTTGCATTCTGTCTTCCCATAGAGTGAGAAATAAGGTGTTATGGGAATCTGAAGATCTTCCCTGCCCCTAGGCCCTTTGCTTAAGTGGCTTAAGTGGCTCTGAGAACCTTCCCCTATTTGAAAGTATACTCTGCCCCCTAA
>CM053583.1:259679961-259722125 GCA_028627135.1 Pseudochirops cupreus | reverse complement strand
CAAGCCTGGCGCCACAGGCTCCACGTGACCACATTCAGCCTATTAGGGAACAGAGTATACTTTCAAATATCCAAGGGTCCTCAGTCACGTAGACACTTTAGCACAGGGCCTAGGGGCAGGGAAGATCTTCAGATTCCCATAACACCCTTCTTTCCCTCAATTGTGAAAGTTTTTTCTTGCCTCTTTTATGTGAGATAACTTATCCCCTTCTACCTTTCCCTCTCTCTTTCTCCCAGTACATCCCTCTCTCATCACTTAATTTTATTTTTTAGATATTATCCCTTCATATTCAACTCACACCTGTGCCTTCTGACTATATATGTGACTTCTAACTACCCTAATAATTAGAAGGCTCTAATAGGCTACAAATATCATCATCCCATGTAGGAATGTAAACAGTTTAACTTTATTAAACCCTTTATGATTTCCCTTTCCTGTTTATCTTTTTATGCTTCTCATGAGTCTTTTATTTAAAAGTCAAATTTTATATTCAACTCTGGTGTTTTCATCAAGACTGCTTGAAAGTCTTTTATCTCACTAAATATCCATTTTTTTCCCCGAAAGAATTATATTCAGTTTTGCTGTGTAGGTGATTCTTGGTTGTAATTCTGGCTCCTTTGCCTTCTGGAATATCATATTCCAAGTCCTCCAGTCTTTTAATGTAGAAACTGCTACATCTTGTGTTATCCTGACTGTGGCTCCATGATGCATGAATTGTTTCTTTCTGGCTGCTTGCAATATTTTCTCCTTGACCTGGGAACTCTGGAACTTGGCTATAATATTCTGGCAGTTTTCACTTTGGGATCTCTTTCAGAAGGTGATACGTGGATGCTTTTAATTTCTATTTTACCCTCTGGTTCTAGAATTAGAGCAGGGTTTTTCAAAAAATAATTTCTTGAAAGATGATGTCTAGGCTCTTTTTTTAAATCATAGTTTCAAGATGATCCAATAATTTTTAAATTATCTCTTCTGGATCTATTTTATAGGTCAGTTGTTTTTCCAATGAGATATTTCACATTATCTTCTGTTTTTTCATTCTTTGGGTTTTGTTTTATTGTTTCTTGGTTTCTCATAGAGAAATATCTTCCATTTTCTCCATTCTAATTTTCAAGGAATTATTTTCTTCCGTGAGCTTTTGGACTTCCTATTCCATTTGACCAGTTCTGTTTTTTAAGGCATTCTTATCACTGTTTCTTTGGACCTCTTTTACCATTTGGCCTAGTCTGTTTTTTAAAGTACTATTTTCTTCAGTATTTTTTTTGTCTCCTTTATCAAACTGTTGACTGATTTTTCATGATTTTCCTGCATCACTCTCATTTCTCTGCCCAATTTTTCCTCTACCTCCCTTACTTGATTTTCAAAATCCTTTTTGAGTTCTTCCATGACCTGAGACCAATTCATATTTTTCTTGGAGGCTTTGGATGTAAGAACTTTGACTTTGTTGTCTTCTTCTGAGTATGTGTTTTGATCTTCCTTGTAACCATAATAACTTTCAATAGTCAGAGTTTTTTCCATTGTTTGCTCATTTTCCCAGCTTATTAGTTAACTTTTAAGTCTTTGTTAAAGTAGGGCTCTTCTTCCAGGGTGGAGTGTGTACTGTCCCAATTTTCAGGGGTTTTATGCAACTATTTTCAGAGATACTTCTAGGAACCTATAAATTTTCACTTCCTACAAGGTTGTATGATCTAAGGAGAAGTATTTAATATTCTCTTAGCCTGTTCTCTGGTCTGTGAGAGACCACAAGCACTCTTTTCTGCCTTGGAACTATGAGGAGGATCCCCCACTCTGTTGTGGCTGCAAGCTCTGCTACTTTAGTACTCCTCCTTCTCACCCTGGGCCATCCAGGACCTTCATTCAAATATGGGCAAAGCAACAGAGTCTTGCCTCAGTGCTAGCAAAAAAGACTCCTATAATATCCTTCTGACTAGTTGTTCAACTCCCTTACCATCTGTGGGCTGAGAGCTCTGGAAGTATTCACTGCCGCTGCTGATTCAGTCACTCCCAAGACCTGTTCCTGGTTTCCTGGAGCCAGAGCTATACTGTTGCAGACTGTGACTGGACTGGACTCTACTCTCACCCAGGTGCAACAGACCTTTCCGGCTGACTTTCTAAGTTGTCTTTGGTATCTGTGGGATAAGAGGAAACCACCACAGCTGCCAATGATTCAGTTGCCCTAAGGCCTGCTCCAGCTTGCTGGGGCCCAGTCTGCACTGGTGTTGCCTGTGCTGGATTGTGCTCCTCCTTCACCCTGGTACAATAGACCTTTCTTGCCGACCTTTCAAGTTGTCTTAGGCTGGAAATTTGTTTCACTCTTTTTGTGGGTTCTGTTGCTCTAGAATTTGTTTAGAATTATTTTTGAAAGCTATTTGGAGAGGTTTTAGTGAGAGCCTAGGGAAGTCCCTGCCTTTACTCCACCATCTTGGTTACACACCCTTTCTAGTCTTATCTTATCCAACTACCTTCTCCATTTTTTGCTTTCTGGTTAAGCAGAGCTGAGTGTCATTCCTCTTAGACAAATCTGATTCTCCCACCTGCAGACCTTTGCTTATGTCGTTTCCTGTGCATAAAACACCATCTCTTCACCCAATTCCTTCCCTACATGTTGGAATCCTTCCCTTCACTTAGAACCAAGCTTGAACAATCCCTCTTCCATGAAGCCCACGATGATATCCCATGAAGGGATATCATCCCTTCATATTCAACTCACCCTGTGCCCTCTGTCTATGTACACACACACACACACACCTATACCCACTCTGGTTATTTCTTCCCACTTCACTATAGCATTTTGCATGTACCTTTCTTATGTAATCAGAAGCCATTGAAGTCTAATATTAGGAATGGAAGGGAACTTAGAAGTTATCCAACCCAGTTCTAGCCTGTTCATAGTTGAGGAAACTGAGCCAAGTAGGTGTTGAATAGCTAAATAATAATAGCTCGAATTTATATAGTGTTTTAAGGTCTGTAGAATGCTTTGAAAATATCTCATGTTATCTTCATAAAACCCTGGGAGCTAGGTACTATTATTATCCTTATTTTGCAGATGAATAACCTAACACAGAAAGGTCAAATGACTTGTCCAGGGTCACACAGTTAATATCTAAGGTTAAATTTTCACTCAGGTCTTTTTGGTCCCAGGTCCAGCACTCTGGTCATTGTACTACCTAGTTACCTATAATGACTTTTTTCCCTCCAGAATTTATTGATTTTTAGTTTTCAACAATCATTTCTACAAGATTATGAGTTTCAAAATTTCTCCCAATCTCTCCCCTACCTCCTACCCCAAAATGACAAACATACTGAATACTCTTTCCCCCAGTCTTACCTCTCTTCTATCCTCTCCATTCCCTTCCTTCCCCCTTTTACCCTTACTTTCTTGTAGGACAAGATGGATTCTATACCCCATTGCTATATATCTTATTTCCCAGTTGCATGTAACAACAATTTTTTAACATTTGTTTTTTAAAACTTTGAGTTCCAGATTCTCTCTCTTCTTCCCTCCTCACCTACCTCCACTGAGAAGACAAGCGATTCAATGTAGGTTTTACATGTGTAGTTATACAAAACATTCCCATAGTAGTCATATTGTGAAAGACTAACTATATTTCCCTCCATTCTATCCTGCCCCCTATTTATTCTATTTTCTCCTTTGACCCTGTCCTTTTTCAAAAATGTTTACTTCTGATGACTCCCTCCCCCAATCTGCCCTCCCTTCTCTCATCATTGCCCCTTATCCTCTTCCCTCCTACTTTCTGGTAGGGTAACATACCCAATTGAGTGTGTATATTATTCCTTCCTTAAACCAAATCCAATGAGAGGTCTCATTCCCTTTCACCTCCCTGCTCTTCTCCTCCATTGTAATAGCTTTCTCCAAGCTCTTTTATGTGGGATAATTTACTCTATTCTGTCTCTCCCCTTCTCTTTCTCCCAATAGATTCCTCTCTCACCTCTTAATTTTATTTTTTAGATATCATCCCTTCATATTCAACTCACCCTGTGCCCTCTGTCTATGTACACACACACACACAGACACCTATACCCACCTATACATACATACATATACATATACATATATATATATATATATATATATATATATATTCCCTTCAACTATCCTAATACTGAGAAAAATCTCATGAGTTACAAATGTTGTCTTTCCATGTAGTAATGTAAACAGTTCAACTTTAATAATTTTCTTATGATTTCTCTTTCCTGTTTACCTTTTCATGCTTCTCTTGCTTCTTGTATTTGAAAGTCACATTTTCTGTTCAGCTCAAGTCTTTTCATCAAGAATGCTTGAAAGTCCTCTATTTCATTAAATTTCCATTTTTTTCCCCTGAAGTATTATACTCAGTTTTGCTGGGTAAGTGATTCTTGGTTTTAATCCTAGCTCCTTTAACCTTTGGAATATCATACTCCAAACCCTTCAATCCCTTAATGCAGAAGCTACTAGATCTTGTGTTATTCTGATTGTGTTTTCACAATACTCAAATTGTTTCTTCTTGACTATTTGTAATATTTTCTCCTTGACCTGGGAACTCTAGAATTTGGCTATAATATTCCTAGGAGTTTTCTTTTGTGGACCTTTTTCAAGAGGGGATCAGTGAATTCATTCAATTCCTATTTTACCCTCTGGTTCTAGAATATCAGGGCAGTTTTCCTCCTAATTTCTTGAAAGATGTCTAGACTCTTTTTTTGATCATGGTTTTCAGGTAGCCCAATAATTTTTAAATTATCTTTCCTGGACCTATTTTCCAGATGTCAGTGGTTTTTCCAATAAGGTATTTCACATTGCCTTCTATTTTTTCATTCTTTTGGATTTGTTTTATAATATCTCGATTTCTCATAAAGTCATTAGCTTCCATTTGCTCCAATCTAATTTTGAAGGAATTATTTTCTTCAGTGAGATTTTGAAATTTCTTTTCCATCTGACTAATTAGGCTTTTTTAAGGCATTCTTCTCCACATTGACTTTTTGGACCTCTTATGTCATTTGAGTTAGTCTATTTTTTTAGGGTGTTATTTTCCTCAGTATTTTGGGGGGTCTCCTTTAGCAAGCTGTTGACCTGTTTTTCATGATTTTCTTACATCACTCTTGTTTCTCTTCCCAATTTTCCTTCACTTCTATTACTTGATTTTCAAAATCCTTCTTGAGCTCCTCCATGGCCTACAACCAATTCACATTTTTCTTGGAGACTTTTGATGCAGGAGTTTTGACTTTGTTGTCTTCTTCTGGTTCTATATTTTGATCTTCTTTGTTGCTAAAGAATGATTCTATAATCTGCTTTCTCTTCCCCTGTTTGCTCATCTTGTCAGTCAATTACTTGACTTTTGAGCTTTTTGCCACAGCAGAACTCTGCTTCCATAGTAGAGAGTTCCGTGTCCCAAATTTCTGGGGTTTTGTGCAGCTGTTGTCAGAGCTTCTCCTAGTCACCTGCCTCAAAACTGTGAGGAGGACTGCCTCTTCACATCCTCAACAAGCTCTGCCACCCCAATGCTCCTCACCCCAGGACAGCTACCCAAGACTGCAATCCAGATCCAAGCAGGGCAAAGCAAGAGGATCCTGCCTAAGCGCCAGCAAAGAGATTCCTGCAATTGCCCTCTGGTCAACTGCTTGGTCCCTCTACTATCTGTGGGCCTGGAATTCTAGAAGCAGTCACCCTGCTGCCACAGTCATTGCAGCATCCTCTGCCCTAGGGGTGGAGGCCAGACCTTGCTCTTCTCTCACCTAGTTCAATAGCATTTCGCCACTGACCTTTTACTTTCTCTTTGGTGTTATGGGTTGAGAAGTCTGGAAACTGCCACAACTGCCAATGAATCAGTCCCAGGAGGTCTGCTCTGGCCCATCTATCCTGTCACTCTATGTCGGCATGACCCACACAGGACTATACTCTGCTCTCAGCCCAGTGTGATAGATCCTTCCTTTTGACTTGCCAGGCTGAGTTCAGCTGGAGATGTATTTTACTGTCATTTTGTGGGTTCTGTAGCACTAAAATGTGTTTAAAGTCATTTTTTTTAGGTGTTGGAAATAATCATGGAAGAGCTCAAGTTAGTTCCTGCTTTTACCCTGCCATCTTGGCTCCTTATAATGACTTTTTCAAGGTCATACAAGTTAGCTTAGGCAAGCCTTTTGATTTTAGGTGAAAGAGATTAATCCAGAGGCTTTGACCTTGTGAGTATTGAAAGATCACGAGAGCAAGCCTCCAGGAAACTATGAGGGTGAATGTAGCTGTCCCAATATCATTGTCCCAAGAAGCAAGGAGTAACCTTCAAGAATAACTTTTGGAACCAGCCTAGTGGTAGCTGAGATATATATTCACCTGTCATTCATGCCACATGTGGATATGAACTTGATGTTTGTAGAAACTGTACTGAGCATTGAGTACGCTCTCCCCCCAAAATGAGATCATATGAGAGGAGTAATTCCTCAGGTGTTGGGGGGAAATATTAATATTTTTGTTACTGCCATATCTTTGAAGCAAATACTCCTTTTTAAAGGCTAATTGAGATTAGTGATTAAGATGGAACTGGGTCACTAGTCAGTCACTGGAACCTAAATATGGGGGAAACCTAACCAGTGGTCACTTGAGTTAATGGCATTTGAGAAATCATAAATTCCTCAGAGAACTTTCTAGGATGGTGGTTTAATTCAACAAGCATTTATTAAGTATTTACTATGTTCTAAAACTTGGGAATAAACAAACAATAATAAAACTGTCCCTGTCCTGAATGAACTTACAATGAACTGGAATGAGGAAATATCTAATGAAAGAGATAGTATTTGCCTTAAGCCTGGAAAGAGGGGTAGGATTTTAGGAGGCAAAGATAGATCCTTCCAAGTAGGGGCAAAAGGAAACAGATGGAAAAACAGGACACATGTTCAGTGAGTAATGGCTAACATTTAATAATAAGAGTCAACATTAAGGCATCATGGACAATGTGCCATGCACTGTTCCCATTGCTTTACAATTCTTTTCTCATGGCAAGGTGAAAGGAAGTGGCAGTTATATTATTCCTATAGAAATGTAATGGGGATGGGATTCAAAACTTGAAATTAGGGTTTCCTAACTCTAAGACCAGCTCTTTATCCATGTCACCATTCTGCCCCTTAATACTTATGCATTATTTTGAATTATTGTCTTTGTGTGTATCATAACTCTGAGAGCTTCTAAAGCTTCAAAAGAGCAAAGACTGTGTCTCAACTAATCCTTGTATCCCCACATAAAAGCAAAGATATTTTATCTTTCTTGAATAGGTTTGATACAATTGGAGATGACCGAAAAAAAACCCCTAAAACTTGTAAAAAAATACCTTTATTAAAAAGGGTCCACATATACAAAAATATTTATTGTAGCTCTTTTTGTGGTGGCAAAAACTGGAAACTAACAGGGTGTCCATCAATTGGGAAATGGCTGAACATAGTATACTATATAAATGTGATGGAATACTATTGTGCCATTAAAAAAAAAATGATGAAAGGGATGGTTTCAGAGGAACTCGCAAAGCTTTGTATGAAATGCTACAGAGTAAAGTAAGCAGAACCAAGAGAACAATTTATACAATAACAGCAATTTTTAAAAGACAATCAACTTTAAAAGATTTAAGGATTCTAATCAACAGAGTGAACAACCCCAATTCCAGAGGACCAATGATGAAGCATGCTACCTAGCACGTGACAGAGAGGTGATGTACTTAAAAAGTGCAAATTGAGACATATCTTTTTTGGAATTGGCCAACAAGTCTTTTTGTGGAATTTCTTTTGACAGTGCATATTAGTTACAAGCATTTTGCTTTTTTTCCTTTCTCTCTTTTTTTTTTCTAATGAAGGGCAGGACATGGGGTAGGAGGGAGAGAATATAGATTTTTTTTTAATTGAAAAAGTAAAGTCAAATTTACAAAGAAAGAATACCTCTTTTCTCCTTCCCCTCCTTCTGCCTTCCCAGGTCCATGTCATCAGTTCACACAGCAAGGGCCTAGCTTGACTCTTGAGACTATATATTTTCTAAGCCTGCTAACTATCCTGTGCATCCAGTGAAATGTTTTAGTCAGGCTGTACAATGAGGCTTAGAGTACTTTTAGGTCTTGACCTCTCAGCAATTATTTGTCAGGAACTGCTAGAGTCATCCTCTATGCCATTTATTTCACAACATTCTGGATCAGTATTAGATTGGCAGCCTCAGCAGTTTTCAAATGGCTCTAGCAACCTAATTTAGCCTTTGCCAAGTTAAATTTAATCCCCCCCACCCCTTTAACAACATTGCCTAAATAATCAGGTGGCAAGGTAAATATAGACTTTGCTACATCTAGATAGAAAGCAATGGGCAGGAGCACCAGTAAATTATAGGTTAGCACAGTGGATCAAGTAGCCCTTTCAATAGAATTTTCAGAGACCTATTCTTTTCTCTCTCCTTTGTGACTGGGAGGAGATATGATAGCTCCTTTGCCGAAGGAAGCAAAAATATATGTGTGTGGTCAAGCTTTCCCATTCACTTGGACTGTCATATCCGCACATGGGACAACAGGTTACCAAGCTAGTAACTTCTCCCCAAAGCTTACTCTTCTTCCTGCTTTTCCTGTGTTTTTCTGTGATATTTCTATTCTCTTCACCACTCATGCTCATAAGCACTGACTTCCTCTTCTTTCTCTTATCTCTCATAGCCAAGGAACCACTAAGTCCTGCCTTTTCTACCTTCCAAAATTTTTCCTATCTATTCCTTCTTGATCCACCTCACGGCCACCACTCTAAGCCTCATTACTTCTCACTACTATATTATAATAATAATCTTTTTAACCTTTATCCCAATATCACCACCTGGCCTGAATAAAGACCAAATTCCCTAGCTTGATATTCAAAGAGCTTCAGAATCTGTAATCAGCTTTGATTTCTAGCCTGTATTCATGCTACTCCCTTTTACACATTCAATGCCCTGATCAGCATGGATTGTTTACTGTCTCTGACAAATGTTTTCCCATTTTTTCTGCCTTTATCTATACCATTCTCCACATCTTGAGTGATATTTTGCCAGTTGAAATTGTACTCATCTTTTATGACTGAGTTCAAACGTCACCTCCTCCAGAGAATCTCCCTCTCTCACCCACACCCTCCCCCCATTATTACCTGCCCTATCCGTGATCATTCCCTATAAGAAGTTCTTCACCTTTTCTGTGTCATGGACCCCTTAGATAATCTGGTGAAGCCCCTTCTCTGAATAATACTTATCATTTAATTTTTATTTTTTAAGCAAATATCTGAGTCAATTTAATCCTGATTAAAATCAATCATACAATAATAATGGCGTTAATTTTATTTATGTAGTACTCTGAGCTTTACAAAGTTTTCTTTTTCTTTTACAGAATGCTTTCAAGTATGTAATGCAATATTATTATATATATGGTAGGTGTTGGTCAGGATGCCACTGATCAGTTTGCCACCCCACCCCCCAAATCATAGAATTGATTTTATAAACAAGAACAAAGAAGGATTTCACTTTATTTTCTTTTTATGAGGACTAGACCAGTACCCTTTGCACTGAATAGTTCTCTTTTCTTCCTTTTCTTGACCCCTTGGTAAACCAACTCAGCTCTATACTATCATCTATCCTTGATTTTCTTGCCCTTTGGTCCTACTGCCAGTCTTGATTCACCAAGCACTACCCTAAATTACTACCATCATCCATCTCCTTCATTCTTTTTTTTCCCTTTAAACATTATTTATTTATTTTTAGTTTTCAACATTCACTTTTATAAGATTTTGAGTTCTAATTTTCCCTCTTCCTCCCCTCCCCAAGGCAGCATGAAATTTGATATAGGCCATACATGTACAATCATATTAAACATAATAATAATGCTTTTTAAATGCATAAAATAAAATTTATAAGATCATAAAGAAATCCAATTATATTAAAGATGTTAGGCAGCACAGTGGACCTAGAGTCCGGAAGACCTGATTTCAAATCCAGTCTTAGACACTTACTAGCTATGTGACTCTGGACAAGTCCCTTAACCTCACAAGTCCCTTAACCTCTGTCTCACTTTTCCTCATCTGTATAATGAAGATAAATATAGCACCTTTATCTCAGGGAAGTTGTGAGGATCAAAAGAGATAACATTTGTAAAGGGTTTAGCATGGTACCTGGCATATAGTAGTTGTTATACAAATTCTAGCTATTAATATTATTATATAGCAATATAGTTATCAGAAAATTAAATGTTACAATTCCATGAACCCCAGATTAAGACCCTCCTCTGCCCTAGACCAAATCTGAAATTGGTATGAGAAGTGAAAGCAAACCACGCTGGAAAAGACAGTTCCACCTTTGGCATTGTTGATACTAGGCAGCATTATGTCACATGCCTCATCATGTGTCACATGTCTGGTAGAAATTCAGAGTCTTGGACTACTGCTCTCTGAACTATTATAGCACCTGGTATTTCCCTCTTAGATCCAATAATAGGCATTTTGCAAATCAATCTGTGCCCACCAATTTGCAACATAATTCATGGTTACCAGCGCCTGGTAGCTGCATTCAGAGTGTCTTCTTGCATATACTGATAGGCAAAAACAAAAATAAAACAAAAAAAAATTTTTTTAAGTCTCAACCATCATTGTACCCTCATTTTCAAATAAGCCTTTCTGCCTATCATCCCCCACCCCCAGCCCTAGACTCCACAGTCTGGCAACACTATCACAGGTCAATTTGGCTTTTATTAAATTTCATCTTCTGTTATGATGTAAAAGGACCAGAAATGTTCCCATTGTTAAAGAGGCTACAGACTCAGAAGGCCCAGCAGACTAGAGTCAATTAACACATTAGGAAGGTAAGCAAATCAAATAGTATAAGAATAATCAGGTCTTAAACAAGGATGTTCATTATTGCCAGTTATTTAATATTGTACTAGAAATGTTAGGTTTAGCAATAAGAGAAGAAAAAGAAATTGAAGGAATTAGAATAGGCAAAGAAGAAACAAAGCTATCACTTTTTACAGATGATACAATGATACACTTAGAGAATCCTAGAGAATGAACAAAAAAACTAATTGAAATAATTAACAACTTTAGCAAAGTGAATGAACAAAAAACTAATTGAAATAATTAACAACTTTAGCAAAGTTTCAGGATATAATATAAATAATATCATATATGATATATAATTTATATATATTATATAATTACAATTATATCATAATTATTAATAATTATATAATGTTTATGATATTTCTGTTTATATATTATACATAATATATAATATAATATAAAATGAATCAACAGCATTTCTATATAACTAACAAACCCCAACAGCAAGAGATAGAAAAAGAAACTCCATTTAAAGTTACTGTAAACATTATAAAATATTTAGATATTTACCTGACAAAACAAACCCAGAAATTAAATGAATGCAATTACAAAACACTTTTCACATCAATAAAGTCAGATCTAAATAATAGGAAAAATATCAGTTGTTCATGGGTAGGTTGAGCAATGTAATAAAATTGACGATTCTACCTTAATTTACTTATTTGGTGCCACACAAATCAAACTACGAAAAATTATTTTATAGAGCTAGAAAAAATAATAACACAATTTATCTGGAAGAACAAAAGGTTCAGAATGTTAAGGGAATTAATGAAAAGAAATGTAAGGGAAACCGGCCTAGCCATAGCAGATCTAAAACTGTATTATAAAGCAGCAATCATCAAAACTACTTGGTACTGGGTAAGAAATAGTGGTGGGTCAGTGGGAGAGGTTAGGTACATAAGACATAGCAGTCAATGACTATAATAATCTACTGTTTGATAAACACAAAGACCCCAGCTTCTGGGATAAGAAGCTATTTAACAAAATAGTGTTTTAAATTTAAGTTTAAATTTAACAAAATTTAACTGTTTAACAAAAACTGCTGAGTAAACTGAAAAATAATATGGCAAAAACTAGGCATAGACCAACATTTTACACCCTATATCAAAATAAAGTCAAAATGGGTACATGATTTGGATATAAAGGCTGATACTATAACCAAACTAGGAGAGCAAGGGATAGTTTATGTGTAGAAAGGAAGAATTTATGACCAAACAAGAGATAGAGAATGTTATGAAATGTAAAATGGATGATTTTGATTATATTATATTGAAAAGTTTTTGCACAAAGCCAATATAACCAGGATTAGAAGGGAAACAGAAAGCTGGGAAATAATTTTTATAGCCAGTGTCTCTGATAAAGGTCTCATTTCTAAAACATATAGAGAATTGAGTCAAATTTATAAGAATACAAGACATTCCCTAATTGATAAATGGTTAAAGGATATGAGTGGCTAGGTGGCGCAGTGAATAGAGGACTGGCCCTGGAGTCAGGAGGACCTGAGTTCAAATCCAGCCTCAGACACTTACTAGCCATGTGACCTTGGGCAAGTCACTTAACCCCAATTGCCCTAAAAAAAAAAAAGCAAAAACAAACAAAAAAAGGATATGAACAGGCAGTTTTCAGAGGAAAAAATTAAAGCTGTCTATAGTCATATTAAAAAATGCTCTAAATCACTATTGATTAGAGAAATCCAAGTCAAAACAACTCTGAGGTACCACTTCACACCTATCAGATTAGCTAATATGACAAAACAGAAAAATGACAAATGTTGGAGAAGATGTGAAAAAACTGGAACACTAATGCATTGTTGGTGGAATTGTGAACTAATCCAACCATTCCAGAGATCAGTTTGGAACTATTCCCAAAAGGCTATAAAACTACATATCCTTTGACCTAGCAATACCACTTCTAGGGCTGTATTCCAAAGGGATCACAAAAATGGGAAAAGGACCCATATGTATAAAAATATTTATAGCAATTCTTTCTGTGGTGGCCAAGAATTGGAAATTAAGGGGATGCCCATCAATTGAGGAATGGCTGAACAAGTTGTGGCATAGGAATACTATTGTGTTATAAAAAATGATGAGCAGGTAGACCTGAGAAAAACCTGTAAAGATTTATATGAACTGATGCTGAGTGAAATGAGCAGAACCAGGAGAATATTATTCATTATACACAGTAACAGCCACATTGTGTAATGACTAACTTTGATAAACTCGGCTCTTCTTAGCAATGCAAGGATCTAAGACAACTCCAAAAAGCTCAAGATGGAAAATGCTATCCTCATTCAGAGAAAGAACTATGGAGTCTGAATACAGATTGAAATATATCATTGTTCACTTTTTTTGTTTTGTTTCTTCTTTCTCATGGTTCCTCCCATTGCTTCTAATTCTTCTTTATAACATGATTAATATGAAAATATGTTTAATATTTTATGTAGTATTAGCAGAGCCTATATCAGATTGCATGTTTTCTTGGGGAAGGGGAAGTACAAGGAGGGGGGGAATGTAAAACTCAAAATCTTATGGAACTGAATGTTGAAAACTAAAAATAAATAAATATTTTTTTTTAAAAATAAAGAAGAAGAATCAGGTCTTAAAATCCTACTCTGCCAATGGGTTCATTATGTTATCAGTGTGGATTCTGCTTCCACAAGTACAGACCACAAACCTTTCCAGACTCCCTTATTCCTGTATGATTCTTGTTTATGTCATTCTGAAAATGCACCATAGAGAAGGATCCATCTAACATACCACAAGTCATCCTTTGGTTCCTTCACTGTCTTGTAAATGCCAGTGCAGCCCTCACACTATTTGCCCATCTGCCCTCTTACTTCCACATTGCCAACTGTGGTTATGTAGACTTTGTAAGACTTAAAGTATTTTACATATATATGAAAGTAACACTATAAATGTCAGTCGTCGTTAGCGCCACATGAGCCTCCAGCCTTTTTTCTAGTTACACATGTCTTTTAGGATATCTTTTGTCCTATTTCTCTTGCACAAGTCATTATGGGTCACAGTGTTCAATGACTATAGTAATCTACTGTTTGATAAACCCAATACTGCAGCCTGGTTACACATACCATGCAATTTTCCATTGCCCTTTGGGTCGTCTGTAATTATGATTCTTCAGAGGTCACATGTTCCATGATTGGTGACTATACAGCATCATCAGGAGAATATTCATGTTTTAAAAGCTACATATTTGCAGCAGGAAACATCTGAGGATCACTGAAAGTATTGAAAAATGACTTTTTAAAAATGATCTATTCTAAATATGATACTCATCTTACAAAAAACTAATATACATAGAAACAAAATTTAAAAAATTAAAACTGGAGGAGACATTAAATGTCATCTCATCCAACAACCCCACCTCCCCATCATTTTACAGATAATAGACATTCAGATTCAGAGTAGTCATATGATACAATATCATAGAATCTAGTCTTCTCCTTGAGCTCTGCGATCCATCCCTACTGACCTGCTGATTGTTCCACACATAAGACAGGCCACCTCTGTGTCCTTGTACGTGATAGTGATGCTCTAAATCCACTGAATCCACAAAGGCATAGAGTACTAATCAGTGCTGGAGATATAAAGACAAAAATTAAATAGTTCCTGTACTCAAGGAGTTTAATGTTCTGTCAGAGGAGGTAAAATACACAAATACATACATGTATAAAGCAATGCATAGATATATAAGTAGACATACAAGGAAGATTGGGGAGCCAGATGGGATCAGGAAAGGCTTCATATGGAAGCTTAATCTTTAAAGGAACCAAGAGATTCTAAGCAATAATGATTAGGGGATTGCATTTTAGTTAGGAGAGCCCATGCAAAGACATAGAGATAGGAGATAGAGTTTGCTATGTGAGGAAGACCAAGAAGGACATTTTGATTGACTGTAGAATTCCAGAAGGAAGTTGCATACAATAAAGCTGAAAACATTGAGGATTAGCCAAGAAAGCAGCAGCTGGCCTTGGAGGTCAGAGTAGTCCGGTTGGGCTAATAGCCCAGTTGTGAAACAGTTTTGAAAAAGTTCGTTAAAGGTCCATCAGAGTGCCATAGTTGAAGTTAGAAACAATTTTAAAATAGAAGTAATAATAACAACTTTTAAAAAGAATTGAATATTGGCAGTAAAAGTAGTCTTTTAAAAAGTGGGAAGTTTTCCATAATAAAAGAGTAAGATAGGAAATTTATTGGGACAGGACAAAGGCCTAGAGCTTAAAAAGGGTATAGGGTAAGCACTGTAGGGGTGAATGGGACTCCTCAATGCCTCAGTAATAATGCTGGGTAAAAATAATGCTGAGTCTTGAAGTGTTTGGAAAGTAGGTAGGCTCCTCCTCCCTTACCCAAAGTAGATTTTCAACAAAAGCCTGATTGTGGACTCAACATAAGACAGAGAGGCTCTGTCTCAAGCTCTCTGTGTTTATACCTGAGGGGGTAGAAGCAGAAAAGCACTATGTCATGTGAACAAAAAACTATGAAGAACTTCCCCCTTCTCCCCACCCTCTCCCCTACAAGTTATCCATGACAACATATTTACAAAACACTTTCATTTCAACAACCCTCAAAGACAGTAGTACAACTAGTAATATTATCTCTATTTTACAGATAAGAAAATTGAGGCTCAGAGAGACTAAGTGATCTGCTCCACAAGTAGTGTCACTGCAAAGTCACAGACTAACAGGGATGTCGGTCACCATCCCTGACAACCAATGGAGAAGCTGAGGTGCTGTTCAGTGGCATACAAAATGTGCCAGGAGAGGCCTCTGCTTTGTGCCACTGTAGAATGTCAGATTTTTCAGACCTTTCAAATTCATTTCCTTGTTAGATTCTCACAGTGGTGGTGAAAGAAATTGGACAACTACACCAAGACCCAGAGACTCAAAATCATACAGCATATTAATGGCAGAAGAAGGGCTTGAGTCCAGATCTCAGGACTATCAGTCCAAGGCTCTTTCCATTAAATTATGCCAAGCTACATGAATATGCCACCCTGGACACTAATGGACCAGACTTTTCCCACCACAAACAGTCATTTTAAGACACAAACTGTCTTTAAGACTTACCATAGCAAGGGTTAGAAAATAATTCAGTCTGACTAACTTTGATAGACCGGGCTCCTCTCAGCAATGCAAGGTTAGAAGACAACTCCAAAAGACTCATGATGGAGAAGACTATCCACATCCAGAGAAAGAACTGTGGAGTCTGAATGCAGATTGAAGCAAACTACTTGCTTTCTCTCATTTTGTTTTGTTCTGTTCCTTCTTTCTCATTGTTCATTCCATTGGTTATACTTCTTCTTTACAACTTGACTAATTTTAGTGTGCAAGTATTTGTAGAACCTATATCAAATTGCAAGCTGCCATGGAGGGGGCGGAGAGGGGAGGAAAGGGAGAAAATTTGGAATTCAAGGGATTGTGAAACTGAATGTTGTAAACTAAAAGTAAATAAATAAATTTAATGTAAAAAAAAAACAAAATAATTCAGTTCTTCCTTCTCTAGGGTATAATGGTTCTTTGGGGCTAGTGAATCAATTCCAGAATAAGAACTCTGTTTGATTTGTAGGTCCCCAAACATCTGGCAGCCATCAGCAAACAGCTTTGATTTAAATAAAGGGCCTTTATTCTAGTGGTTAGGGGAAGAAAACAAACAAACCCAAGTTGAGTAAGTTGTTTGACATCACCAAAAGAATCTCCAGTTTTTAGCAGTTCCCATTTCCCTGTCTTATTGTATAGGGCAGCTTTGAGGGGAAGAAATAACTGGTCCAAGGTAAGTAATGATTTACCCCTCAAAAGTAGACCAATAATCATTTGAATAATTTTTCTATTTCTGTACTTGCATGGGGGAAGTGTGGCTTGGGGAAAAGTAGATCAGTTTTTAAATTTAGAAAGCTGATATAATCCTCTCTTTTCCTTCAAGTTGGCCCTCAGACCTCACCTTCTACATGAAACCTTTTCTGCTCCCCTCAATGGCTAGTGCCCTCCCTCCCAAACCACCTTATATTTTAGCTACATTGTAGCTATTCACTTTATAGTTGATTCTGTATATATGTCCTTGTATCAAATATCAGCTCCTTAGCGGGTAGGGATTGTTTACCTCATTGTATTTGTGTCTCCAGTGCCTAGCACAATTCCTGGTACTTAATGAATACTGATTGATTGATTAATTGGTGTAATAATGGAAAAACTGGAGACAAGAGAAGCATAAAGGCCAGTTTCTAGGTTCATAGGAATCAATTTCCTATGATCAAAACTCCTAGCCCTTCTCCTTTACATACAATTCCTCAAATACCCACTTAATCGGAGTTTTAATTAAAAAAATTTCCAGAGCAAAACAAAATGAAAACATTTTCCACTTTGCCCATAAGCACATTCTTGAAGGTTTCCACATATCTACGTTTGGTTGATTGACCCTCCTACCTTAAACAGAAGCCTCTCATTCAGAGAAGACACACCTTATACAAAATGCTTGAAGATGATACTTAAAAAGCAACTGTGGCAACTAGTTCCCAAAGTGGATTGTTATTCCTTGCCTAATACACACACCTCTTTGAACTATGGGGCCTTATTTAACACTCCCGCCTTTAGAGACTTCTGACATACTGCTAACTCAGGTTTGCTGCCACACTGGGAAAATCTGGGTTACCATCTTCACTTCTGTGCAAATAAACTGCATTCCTTGTCACCAGAGAGGATGACTGTATGTTGTTTTCCAGTGCCAATGAGTCATCTGATTAAAAAAAATAGGTCTGGTAGAACTAAAGTGACCTACCTAGGATTTATAATGTGGGCACCTCAAAGAGACTATTTAAGAGAATAATAATTATTTAGTCTACAGAGGTTTCAGTTTATTCGACTCTCCAGAAAATCAAAGGGCTGTGTTTGCTTTGTTTTGTTTTTAGAGGGAGAAATACAGGTCATATGCAAGAGGTATAGCCTATAATTATAGATAAATATTGCCTCGGCAAATCAAAGTTTAAGAGGTAACACAGGAAAATAGTGAACTTGAAACATTCTATAGACGAAGTATACATCAAAATGCTGAAGAAAACATTCACACTTCCGAAGACTTTATTTCACCCAACACATTTTTTCATTAAATTTTATTTTTTTAATTGTCCCAACCCCCTCTCTCCCCTCCCCCTCAAAAAAGAAAGAAAAAAATCCCTGTAACAAATGAGCAAAATGAATTCCTGTATTCTACATGTCCAAATAGATTGATGGATATATATGTATGTATATGTGTATTTGTATATATATATGTATATGTGTGTATACATGTATATGTGTGCATATAAGTATATGTATGTATATGTATATATATGTATTTGTGTGTATGTATGTTGTGTGTGTGTGTCTGTGTGCATATACATATATTTGTACATATACATATATATGCATGTTACTAGTCTATTACCTTCTCTCAGGAGTTGGGTACCATTCATCCTTTGGATCATGATTGATCATTCTGTTGTTTTTAAAACATTTAAAAAATTTTTTTATTTTCAGTTCCAAATCTTCTTCCTCCTTCACCTTCTTTCTTACCCATTGGGAAGGCAAGAAAAATGATATTCAATATACATATGAAGTAATGCAAAACCTATTTCCATATCAGCCATGTTGCAAAGAAGGAAAAAAGCAAGAAATAAAGAGAAAAAAATGTGCTTCAATCTGTTCTCAGAGTCCATCAGTTCCCTATTCCTTATCTGTACAATGATGGCATTTTTTCATCATGAATCTTTTGGAATTGTCACACATCACTGAACTGATCAGAGTTTTTCACAGTTGATTATAGTTACATTATTGCTGTTACTGGGTACATTGTTTCATTGTTCTGTTCACTTCATTTTGCATCAGTTTATAGAAGTCTTCCCAAGTTTTTCTAAAACAATCCCCTTCATCATTTCTTATAGCACAATTGCACTCCATCACAATCATATACCATATCTTTTTCAGCCATTCCCCAAATGATGGATATCCCTCTATTTCTAATTCTTTGCTGCAATAAAAAAAAAAGCTGCTATAAATATTTTTGCAAATGTGGGTCCTTTTTCTTTAATTTCTCTTTGGGGTATAGATCTAGTAGTGGTTTTGTTGGGTCAGAGTCCTATTGGCATAGTCCCAAATTGTTCTCCAAAATGGTGAGACTAGTTTTCAACTACACCAATAGTGCTTTAGTGGAAAAATTTTCCCACATCCCCTCCAGCATTTCTCACTTTCAGTTTTTGACATCTTAGCCAATTTGATGCATGTAAAATGAGTTGTTTTATTTTGTGATTCTCTAATCAATAGATATTTGGAGCTTTTTTCATGTGACTATGGTACTGAATACATAAATTAATTTAGATAGTATTGTGATTTTTATTATAATGGCTCAGTCTAATATTTATTCAATTGTTTAAACATGTCTTTGTGTGAAGAGTTTTATAATTTGTACAGGTAGACTCCCAAGTATTTTATATTATGTACAGTTATTTTAAGTGCTCGAGACATATTTGATAGGAATTATTTTCCTTTTAGTCTATGTCTTGTAATACAAAATAGGATTTCATTGGTATTTTTGCAGAAATAGGGAGAAAGGTTTCAAGATCAAGAGGTAAAGTTTGCTGGATGAGAGGGTTTTTTTTGTTCATATTTTTTCCAAAAGTTACAAACTACTAAAAATTCTATCATCTGCCCTTTTGGATTATAACAAGGCTTTGGATTACTAGAGCAAACAATTTGCTCATAGTTATTTAATGAACATCTAGTTGAACTATTTTACAATTATAAGGTTGAAGTTTTTTAGGTAATTAGAGAAAAGAAATGCCTAGAAAATTCACTTAAACATTGTTTGCTGTGGAAAAGTGTGGTAGTGTAGAAGAGATTCTTGTTAGATCTCATCCCAATTCTCAAAGGCCTGAACAACATTGGAATGTGGTTTAAATAGAAGATGGCCCATAGCATGGACAGACTATCATTACCAAGACTGAAGGACTTACCTTCTTCCCCTGACAATGTACCTCCCTGATGAAAGGGGTCTGATTTCACAGGGTGGTAATGAGTCAAGTTATTAGAGCTTCTTGAGAGTCCTTCCAATGATTCCTGGCCCCACAAGATACAAAAATAGAATTGCATTAAAATAAGCTAGAAGAGGACAATTAAGTACATCTACTAGCTCAATGATTTCTATTCTGGTCAAGAGTAAAAGAAAAATAAAATATTAAATTAAATTAAATATTCCTCATCAAGTGAAAAAAAAGATATCAAGCATGTTATTGACATTTGAATTCAGAAAAATTCTACTTCTTTGTGTAAATTACCTAACACTCTGAGCTTGGAAACTTCATTTCCATAGTTCCCTATCAGCTTTCTATTGACTATATGAGTTTTATTTTTAAAAAATTGCTTGACATCAGTAGGAATTTGTACATTGCTTCACAAATTACAGCTCAAGGTTTCTTTTATTCTGAAACAAAGCAGCTAGAAACTTTCATATCCATCCCCCACCAAGAAAGTCTGGTTAGTAGCTAGACTGTCTCCCAGCTTTAGTCCCCAATAATCAGCTCCAAACTTCCCTGAAACTATTGTAGCTTACTATAATAAAGGTAATTGTAGTAATAATTTTAATGGTAAATGACATATGCAAAGGTAATCATCCTATCCACTTAATCAATTTAATGTCAATTTACTGATACCAACACCTCCCTTGACCTACTGTAATAGCTTCATGATTTTGTTAGTGTGGTCAGTTCCTCCACTGGTTTAAATTGCAATTCACCATCCATGCCTTCTTATCTTGTCTGTGTTCTTCCAGAAATCTTCCACCAGGTCTACCAACATGTTAAAGACTTTCTCCTAGGTCTTTTGCTATTTTGTAGACATTGGTAATAAAGATAATGATAATAACTATATTTACATAGTGTTTGAAGATTTGCAGAGGGAATTATATTGTGAGGATCATTTGATCTTCACAACAACCCTGTGAAGTAAGTCTTATTATTATCATCTCTAGTTTAATAATGTGGAGACTGAGACTGAGAAAGATTAGAGTAACATGCTCAGGGTCATAGCTCAGTTCTTCATCATTAAGGCCGGTAATCTGTTGACTCTTATTCTTGCTACATGATAAGGTCACCTACTTTTCTGATCATACGCATCCTTTTTTTGGTTGTTTTTATATTTTTGCCACATATACCTAAGGTTTTTGCCAGTATTATGAAGATTCTGTATAGATAGTGGGTATTCCAGATATTTCTGTGTGTAGAATATACCACGCTAGTTGCATCAAGTCCTGGGAACATTACAGACACTTCAGTGAAAGCCATGGTCATACAAAAGATTGACTTAGCAATCCACATAGGAAAACAAAATGGATGAAAAAATGCGTTTCCCTGCAGACTGTGGCATTCATTTAGATGGGCAGCCCTTTGAATTAGTCCTTCTTCACATACATACACACCCGCAGCCGCACACCCCTATATATATGTATATATAGGTGTGTGTATGTATATGTATATATATGTGTGTATATGTATGTATATATGTCTGTATGTATATGTGAATATCTTGGATGGGCCCTGAAGATGAATTGAATTGAAGAACAGAATGGGCTGGATATCAATCTTAAGTTAATTCTGACCTCCAATGTCCATTCTTTGAACATTCTATATAACTATGAATCATGGAACACCATACTTTAGGAAAAGTCAAAATTGTAAGCAACTGAAAGGGTAATATGTTGCTCTAGAGTACATTAACAATGATGACATGTTTATGAAAAAGTAGGAAAAGGCAGGAAGCATGCTTCATCATCAGTCTTCTAGAGTTGTGGTTGGGCACTGCATTAACCAGAGCTCTTAAGTCTTTTAAATGTTTTTCTTTACAATGTCACTGTCACTATATAAATTATTCCCCAGAGTCTGCTTACTCCACTCTGCAGCTATTCATAAAATTTTTCTCAGGTTTCTCTGGATCAATCCTTGGAATAATTTTTTTGATGTAATCATTTCAAATTCATTAAAATAACATTTCAAGTATACAAAGATTTTCTTTTCCATTTAACAAAACAAAGAGGGCACAAGGAAGTGAGTGACTTTCCCAGAGTCCCTCAGAGAGGAGGGAGGAGCCTCAACCACACCCAAAGAAAAACCAAAAAATAGGGATAGTGAGGAACAGGAAGGGGAAAGGAAGGAGGAGTGAGGAGAGAGTGGATAGTGGGAGGGAAGGCAGTTCCATCCAAGAACGGCAGAGGCTTGGGTGTGTCTCACAGGCCTGAGCCCTGCTAGCAAAGGGTCATGCTGCTGGATACATATACTGCCTCCCCCTCAGGGATACTTGCAGGAGGGGAGAAGGGAGGGAGACAGGCAGGCAGGCACCAGTTCCTGGCACAGAGGTGGGTTTCACAGTAAGTTAAGATCATTCAGTATTGCAGGAATCTTTGGGTGTATTGGTTCCGGTTCTCCGAACCTACTCTGCCATGGAATACTTTAGCATGAAGGGCAACTTGGGTGATAATGGCCCTGGCAACACTCGAATTTCTCTGCATGGGCTGGAAGCCTGGACCTGTGGGGCCTTGGGACATCCCACTTCAGAGAGGAAGCCTGGAGTTGTTGCCATACGTTCAGATTCCTTTCAGGATCCAGGCCTGGTTTAGGACGAGTCTGGACCTGAGATCCCAAAGGCCAGAGGTTGAGGGTTGGAGACAGCATCCTTGGGCCCCGGCTCCTGGACGTCCCAGGTAAGGGCAGCATCCAATTTCCTGACAGTGAATACCCAGGAAAGGGACTTAGGGGGAAAGGCTGGCCCCGGAAAGGAGAGGACACGTTTGAGGGCACATTTAGGAGTCGTCCAGAAATGAGACCTGAGGCAGAGATGATGACAATGGCAGCAGCTGCAAAGTCAGGAACTTAGCTTTGTCGTCCTGGCCTTGGCCACAACAGAAGCAATTCCTTTGGGGGCTGCAGGCTATGACACTTGGGGGTGTTGAGCAGGCTGTCACAGGTGGCTCCCTTGGTCCTGGACTCTGGCCACGAGGCTGCTAGGGTGCTGGTGACTAAATCCATGCTGTCATCCCAGGAGTCTGGCTCCATGGCGATGTCCACACTCTCCCTGTGTCCCAATACCTCAAAGTGACCAAGCTGGCAACGTGGATGGCTAGGGGTGAGAAGAAGGAGTCCACAGGACACAGTGCCAGGAAGTTGGGGTATTAGAGGTGGTGGGAATGGCGGAGAGGGGTGGAGGATGGGGTGCAGAGTTATGAACTGTATTCCTGCTCTTGCACCTCCCAAGGATGCTTAAAGAATTTTTTAATGGAACAAAGTTAATTTGCTCAGTACAATTAATTTGTATACAAATTAATACAAACAATTCATTTGTATACTATAATTTGTTCAGCCATTCCATTTTTGATGGGCATCCCTCTTAGTTTCCAGTTCTTTGCTACAACAAAAAGTTCTATTTGGGATGAAAAATATCCTTCATCCTTAATTTAGTGAAAAGAAATAAACACAGAGATCTCTTAGGATAAGAACAGGACTTTATTCTCTTCCCCAGGAGAAGAGGCAAGTTACAAAAAGATAGTGCTGGAATTTATAACCTAACTTAGTCAAGACCCCTCTCCGACTGTTTCCCCTCTCATTGGTGGAGAGGCATACTTCACCAAATACTTCCCCAACTGGGACAGCAAGGAAAGATAAGGGGAGGATCCCACCAAGGCGGGAAAACAGACAAAGGAACATAAAAGTGATTGACAGAAGCAATTTGAAAAGTTAACCGCCCCAAATTGAGAAGTTTTCACTCATCCCATACAGTTCTCTATGAATATTTTTGTATATATGGGTTCTTTCCCTCTTTAATATTATCCTGGGAGTACATGTGTATTAGTGGTTTTGCTGGGTTTAAAGAATATGCACAGTTTAGAGTTTAGAAACTTTGGAGATACAGTTTTAAATTGCTTTTCAGAATGTCTGGACCAATTCACAGAGCTACTAAGAGCATTAATGTGCCTGTCCTCCTACACTTCCTCCTACTGTTGTCATTTTTTTTTTTGGTCATCCTTGTCCATCTGACAAGGTGGAATCTATAGATTCACAAATATAACAGCTTTTTTTTCCCTTTTATGAACTGCCTGTTCATATCATTTGACCATTTCCTTGTTGGAGAATGGCTCTTATTCTTATATAGTTAAATCAATTCCCTACATATCTTTGCATAAGTTTCTCATAGGAGAAACTTGCTGTGTAGCCCCCCCCCCCAATGAACTGTTTCCCTTCTAATTTTAATAGCATTGATTTTGTCATACCAAACCTTTTCATTTTTATTTCATCAAAAATTTCCATTTTATTCACTATGTTCCTCTCTATCCTTGTAGAGTTGGACTGAATGACTAAGCAACCATGATCCATAGTTGAAACAAAAAAGAGTTTCTCCTTCCCTTCTCTCTCTTTCTCTCTCTCTCTCTCTCTCTCTCTCTCTCTCTCTCTCTCTCTCTCTCACACACACACACACACACACACACACACACACACACACACACACACACACACACAATTTAACCTATTTATATCCATGTCCTGTATCCAACTGAAGTTTATTGTGACATATAGTGTGAAGTTTTGGTCTAAAAAATTTCTTCCAGACTTACTTCCAGAATTTCCAGCAGTTTTGTCGAATAGTGATTCCTTTGCCCAGTAAGAGGGGTTCTTAGGTTTATTGAATCTAAGAGCTATGTTCATTTGTTTCTACATGTTGCATACCAAAATGACTTCAACGTCCATTTCGTGACTTCAGTTTCCAGATCAATGTTCACTGGGGTTTAAAAGGATAAAAATGTTGTGTAAGACCATCACAGTTCAAGAAAGAAAGGACTTGATCCAGACATTGTGAAAGTAACATTTAAATATTACATATATAATATGCATTACTCTTTTACATACATCTATAAACACACCCACACACGTACACTTCTTAATCCTTTTCACTTTTGCTGCCTCCTACGTGGTACTCTAAGGCTCCTGATAACATGTCCCTGGAAGATCCTGTGAACTTTGATCAGCAATTGACCAATAGCACACTATGGGTATGCAAGAAAATTATTTCAAAAATGAAGCAATGTTTATGAGATTAACAAATGCTATCTTGGTTTTTAAAAGAATTCATCAATAAAACCAGTATAGTTTCCTTAAGAACAGATTGTACCAGATTAACTTCATTGATTTTTTGGACTAGTAGATTAGGAAATGCTATAGATATATAATATACTATGGATGGATTTTGGGAAGGTATTTAACACAATTTTTCATGATAGCTTTGGGGACAAGATGGAGAGCTATGGGCTGAATGATGTATAATTAAACAGATTCTTAACTGGGGGAATGACCAGACCCAAAGAGTTGCAATTGATGTATTGGTGTCAATCTGGATAGATTTGTCCATTGCAATGATCCAAGAATCTCCCTAATACTTTCACTATACCCAAATGAGATTCTGATTCTAAAACCATCCAATAAAAACATCAATAATAGCATCCCTCTGCATTAATGTAATGAGGATGATAATAATGGTGTCTAACACAGGGTTGCTATGAGGACCAAATGAGATTTTATATATATATATATATGTATATACACAGTGCTTTGCAAATCCTAAAGCACTATCATGCTTTATAGTCTTATATAGTGCTAAATAGTGTTATATAAAGAGCACTGCATAAATATAATAACAATCTACTTGGATATTTTTATCAGTGACATGGATATGAGTGAGCTCCTATCAGTGAGCATAGATGGCATACTTATCCAATTTGCAGATGACAGCAAAGAGGGATAACTGATATGGATGACAGAATGGGAACTCAAAGATCTTGACAAACTAGACTTTAATATGAAATAATAACAGAGATAAAAGTAGGATCCTACACTTAGAATTAAAAGATCAAATACACAAGCTTTGCTTTGGGGAGATGGGGCAATACATGTGAAAAAGTCCTGGGAATTTTTGTGTACTAGCTTAACACACATCAACCTGGCAGCCAAATATGGTAGGTGATCCTCCTGAATTGCATCCATAGAAACATAGTGTCCAGATGAGGAAGGTGTTCTTACCAGACCACATGTGGAGTATCATATTCAGTTCTGGGTATCTATATTTTTAATAGGATGTTGGTGAGCTGAAATGTAGCCAGAAGTAAACCAAGGATGGTAAGAGGATTGAAAATTGTGCCATATGAAGATTATTTGAAGGAAATTAGTATATTTAATCTAGAGAAGAGGAAATTTGGTGTGGAGGGACATGATTTTCATCATCAGTATTTGAAGGATTGTCAGCCAGAAAAGAGATAAAAATTGTTCTTTTGGGCCTCATTAGGCAAAATGTGGAACAGGAGAATCTGCAGAGAGATTTTGGCTTGACATCAGGAAAATCTTTCTAGTCATCAGAGCTTTCCCAAGGGGGAATGGTCTCACTTGGGAGCTAGCAAGTTCCCAATCACTGAAACTTTCAAGTGAAGATTAAATGATCTCTTGCCAAAGATATTGTAGGGAGGATTCCTGTTCAACAAACCAAGAAAAAAAAAACCAGAAAAACAAATCGTTATTAAGCACAGCATCGTGCCAGACTTGGGATATAAACACAAAAATAACATAATCCTCATCCTCAGAAAGCTTATGTTCTTCCGACAGGATATGTGTTCAATTAATAAGTATATATGAATCTACTATGTGGCAGGTACTTTGCTAGGTATAGAATATGAAAAAGTAAATTCAAGAGACATAAAAAATAATAGAAAGTAATTGGGGAGAGAGGATATGCACAATGGAGGAAGTAGGAATGACCTCTTATGAAGGTGGCACTTGAGTCTTGAAGGGAGTTAGGGAGGGCAAAAGGCAGGAGGAAGAGGAAGAGCTTTCAACATGAAAGGATTATGTGTTACAATTTTAGCAAGTTGTATTTTGTCTACACAAAGACAAAAGCATCACCATACTAATGTGCAAAGAATCTAGTAATCCACAGAAAGAGTTCAAAAACCCAGAAAAAGAGAAATTACAGGAGTGGAAGACAGTCTGCACAGAAGTAGGAGACAGCCATATCACTTATAGAGGTACAGCAAGTAAGCATGTTTGGCTATAGTGAGTCAAGGAAGATAACATAATCAGGTATTACTTGAACCAGATGACCTCTGAGGTCCCCTCTACCTCTGAGATTCTATGGCTTTGTAGTTGGGTTGAGGAGACAGGACCCTTTTGTACACACACACACATACACACACACACACACACACACACACACACACACACACTCACCCCAATGTTTAATCAGTAAGATCATTCAGTTACTATGAAATAAAATGAATGATCTTGCTGTGAGCAGCTTATATAGTTGTGGCTTGACTAGTAGGAAATCACAGATTACATACTTCAAAAAAATTAATTTATTTATTTACTTTTAGTTTATAACATTCAGTTCCACAAGCTTTTGAGTTCCAAATTTTCCTCTCCTCCCTTTCTTCCCCTCTCCATGGCAGCATGCAATCAGATGTAGGTTCTGCAAATACCTTCACATTAAACATTAGTCAAGTTGTAAAAGAAGGATTGTAACCAATGGAATGAATGAGAAAGAAGGAACAAAACAAAACAAAAAAGAGAACAAGTAATTTGCTTCAATCTGCATTCAGACTCCATAAATCTTTCTCTGGATGTGGACAGCTCTTTCCATCACGAGTCTTTTGGAGCTATCTTATAGCCTTGCATGGCTGAGAGGAGCCCAGTCTTATCAAAGTTAGTCATCACAGATGCACTGTGTCTGTGATTGTATATAATGTTCTCCTGGTTCTGCTCCTCTCACTCAGAATCAATTTATATAAGTCTCTCCAGGTTATTACAAAGTCTATCTGCTCCTCCTTTCTTACAGCACAATATTATTCCATTACATTCATATGCCACAACTTGTTTAGCCATTCCCCTATTGATGGGCATTCCCTTGATCTCCAATTCTTTGTCACCACAAAAAGGTCTGCTATAAATATTTTTGCACATATGGGTCCTTGCTGTGGGCTGTTCAGTGTCTAGCACTAAGCATGATCAGAGTTGTGAATAAGAAATGACCAGATCATGTGGGTAGATCAAGGAAGAACCATGAACTCCATTTAATGATTCTTTAAACAAGGTTTTTATAGAACAAGCAGACAAATATTCAAGTACTCAATAAGCTTAGTTTGTCACATCCTGGAATATTATTGTCATTATCATAGTCTTATCATTATAATAGTCAGTCACATCCCAGAAGTAGCTCAGATAAGATCAGGCTTTGTTATCAAGTAATCAGGAAGTCATGGGAAAAGTCAGTTAACTCTTATCAAAATGTATTCACATACAAAGGATGCTTCTCGAGAGCAGGCTTCAAGGCCAGGGGGCCAAAGCCTTGGTCATCAAGAAACTGATGGACATCTACATAAAAACTGAGCCCCCAAGAATCAAGTGCTTTGGCTTAAAACAGGTCCTTTTCCCACTTGTATGAACTCTTTGGGATACAGTCCTAGAAGTGGTATTGCTGGGTCAAAGGGTATGCACGTTTTATAGCCCTTTGGGCATAGTTCCAAACTGCTCTCCAGAATGGTTGGATCAGTTCACAACTCCAGCAACAATGCATTAGTGTTCTAATTTTCCCACATCTTCACCAGCATTTATCATTTTCCTCTTGTCATGTTAGCCAATCTGGTCAGTGAGGTGTTTTGATTTTCATTTCTCTAATCAATAGTGATTTAGAGCATTTTTTCCACATAATTTTATATACATATATATATATATATATATATACATATATATATATATATATATATATACACATTTAATTTCTTCCTCTGAAAACTGCCTGTTCATATCAAGTAGTTTTTCACTTGATTCTCTAGGATTCTCTAAATATATCATCATATCATCTGCAAAGAGTGATAGCTTAGTCTCTTCTTTGCCTACTCTAATTCCTTCAATTTCTTTTTCTTCTCTTATTGCTACAGCTAACATTTCTAGTACCAAATTGAATAATGGGTAATAGTGGACATCCTTGTTTCACCTCCAGTCTTAATAGAAATGCTTCTAGCTTATCCCCACTACCTATAATACTTGCTAATGGTTATACTATAGATAGATGCTACTTATTATTTTAGGGAAGACTCCATTTATTCCTAGGATTTTTAGTGTTTTTAATAGGAATGGATGTTGTATTTTGTCAAAAGCTTTTTCTGCAGCTATTGAGATAAACATATGGTTTCTTCTAGTTTTGTTGTTGGTATCATTGATTATACTGATAAGTCTTCCTAATATTGAACCAGACTTGCATTCCTAGAATAAATCCTACCTGATCAAAGTGTATTATTCACATGATAAATTGCTGTAATCTTTTTGCTAATATGTTATTTAAAATTTTTGCATTTATATTCATGAGGGAATTTGGCCTATAATTTTCTTTCTCTGTTTTGGTTTTTCCCGATTTAGGTATCAGTACCATGTTTGTATCATAAAAAGAATTTGGTAGTACTCCTTCTCCAATTTTCCCAAATAGTCTATAAAGTATTGGAATTAATTGTTCATTAAATGTTTGATAGCATTCACTTGTAAATCCATCTGGTCCTGGAGATTTTTTCCTAGGGAGTTCATTGATGGCTTATTCAATTTCCTTTTCTGAGAAAAGGTTTAAGTATTTTACTTACTCTTCAGTTAATCTGGGCAACTTATGTTTTTGTAAATATTCATCCATTTTACCGATTGTCAAATTTATGGGCATACAGTTGAGCAAAATAGCTTCTAATTATTGTTTTAATTTCCTCTTCATTGGAGGTAAATGATTATATACTTTTTCTTTTTTTCTATTTTTTTAATTTGCTTTTTGGAGGGAGAAATACAGGGCAATTGGGGTTAAGCGACTTGCCCAAGGTTACATGGTTAGTACGTGTTAAGTGTCTGAGGCCAGATTTGAACTCAGGTCCTCCTGACTCCAGGACCAGTGCTCTATTCACTGTGCCACCTTGCTGCTCCTATATAGAATGTCTCTCAGTGCTCCAAAAATACTTTGCTAAGGAGATACATTCTCCTAAATTCTTTTCCAAAGGCTACAATAATTTTTTAGTTTTTTCTTAGCTAAGAATTGATTAAGACTCAGAAGTTTAAAATTTCCCATTCAGGGAGGGAGGGGTTTCTTTCAATTACTCTTTACTGTGCATTTCTATAACCTACCTTCATTATTATGTCAATCCTTTGCCTCAGGAAGAACCTGTAGTCCTACTAGAACCTGTACCAAATATTCCTTTCCTGTTGAATATTCACATATTAAGACTTCTTATTTAGTTGAGTTTAATAAAATACTACTCCATCACTGAACTGATGGCATGCTGAAGATTAGGGCAAGGTTTGGTTTCCAGTTGATTGAAAACTCTTCTGTTTAGCACAGCCTAAACATGGCTGAACCCATGGGATATTTACTTTATTTTGGTCTGCATACACCCATGCTAATGTATATAATTATGTATACATACATGCAATGGCGTATGCCAAAATAAGGTGGGGTTGTTCTGGCAGGCCACAGATGTTGGACAACCCTTTATGCCCAGCGGTATAAGGAGAGCTACCTCCCCCATCTTCCCCATCACATTCTTCATCTAATATTATCAAGTGTGCTCTGTCAGACAAGAGGCAAAGGTTCCCCAAGATTCTGACAAGTTTCTTTTTCTGAAACCAACTCATCTCTAGAAGGGAGTAATCCTGAATAAACTGTGTACCACAGTTCCCCTGGCCATTTTTTTTCCCAGAAAACTACAACAGTTTAAATTTGTTTAAATGCACTAATCCACATCTTCCCCAACTAACCTAGATCTCAATCTCAGTCTCCCTTTTTATATCTCCCCATTGGTTGACAGTTATTCCTCCATTCAACTTCTATCAGCTAAACCATACTGGGTATCACTATCTCCTCTCTCTTCATTCATCTCTTCTTTAAGAGCCGTGATTTCTAAGGTGTTAAAACTGGTCTTTGGCACAGATCCTAGTTCTACCTACAGTATTAGCGCCACCTTCATTTGGGCTGTTACCAGATATATTTCTTGTCCTTCTGCTTTCAGCACTACTGCTCTGGAAACTTGAATTTCTAATTTAGCTTTTTCTAGTTCACTGAAAATCTCTTTTAGTAATAACCATCAGACACTCTCTCAAGTCCATCTCAAGTCTCTCTCCCTCTCACTGCTGTATCAGGAACAGTGGGACACCCCACTTTATCCCACTGATAGCCTTTTTTTTCTTTTTACTGTCTATTGGATCAGTAGGTGTTGTGGGTACCACTGGGCTACCCCAAAGCTGAGAAAGGGAGAGAGAAAATCCTCATTCCTCCCTTTCTTCAACCAAGAAACCATTTCCACCATTGAGCTAACTATTCTAATCATTTTATGAAGCTGAGGAAGCTATCCTAAACTTAGGTATCAGAATGGCATAAATGGCTAACCCAGCACAAGCAAGGGTATGAGAGTAGGTTTACTTAACTTATAAGGATAGTTGTTGAACACAGAAAGCAAGAATGTGTGTCACCGTCCTGGTGCTGATTCTGGTTTGTGCTGATCTCCCCTATCTTCCTTATTCCAATGGAGCATGGTGTCCCAGTGTGGGAAAACCAATAGGTCTTAGTGGTCCTATGTTCCCCACACAGGGTGTTTTCATGTGTTTGTAAGACTGCTGGCATCATGTCACTGGGGCAAAGCCTTGTCATACCTGAAACAATGAGGCCTGAAATCATACCCATCATTTTGAGGACTCTCCCTCAAAATAGCTTTGGTTCCCCAAGGCTTGCCTCCTTCCTCGTAATATATAGTATACAAACCTGCATCCAAGAGAGATTACAACTTTTTTTTTATAACATCATTTTTCATCACTTTGATGTTACTATACAAAGCCCTCTTAACAATTTGGTTAAACTTATCTGTGAATTGGTTTTTTTTTTTTTGTTTTTGAGACTGGGTCTGGCTATCTCTCCCAGACTATTAAGAGCAGTGATCATCTGCATAGAAGCTGACCCCCTCTTTCTTTTCTGAACCCTCTTTAGACATCCTGGCCATTTTCTCCCCAGAGCTCCCCATATTGGTTCTGGAATTAGTATGGACATTCAATTCACTTTTAGCTCTACTGAAGCTCAGAACTCAGAGTTCAAGTGATCACCAGTCTCAGCCTCCTTTAGTGGCAAGAATTATAGGTGTGCAGCCATGACATCAAGGTAACTAATCCATTTCTTATGCTTTCTTTCCTATTGAAAGTTATGTGTCTTGGGGTGGCTAGGTGGCTCAATGAATACAGTACCAGCCCTGGAGTCAGGAGGACCTGAGTTCAAATCTGACCTCAGACACTTAACACTTACTAGCTGTGTGACCTTGGGCAAGTCACTTAACTCCAACTGCCCTGCCCTCCTCCCTCCAAAAAGCAAAAAAAAAAAAAGTTATGAGTCTTTTTTCTACGGAAATGTGGAACATTGACATCACATTATCATTTTTAGTAATCAAAGTGTGCACAATGTATGAGGCCACGTGAAACTAAAGAAACTGCTTTCAGTCACAGTTTATATTCTCAAACTGATATGGCTATTTCATAATTGAGAGAGAACAATCTTAAAGCACTCTCAATTTACTCACTTCCCATGCACATATAGGTGATGTTCATCAGAGAGCCAGTGATAAGTGCACATTAGCTAAAATAAAAGCAACTTATTTGACCTGAAGTATTGCTTTCTTAGATGGAGGATATACGGACCCTATAGAGTCAAAAAGTCAAACACTTTTCAACACTGAGCATACAAAAGAATAATTGACAGTGTTATTTACAATTAGCCAGGAGGAATAGATTCCCAGAAGGCAACATTTTAATTAAGATCATAGAGCTAGTCATAGTAAAAACCAAAAACTGACATTCCTGAAGCATCCTCTCTCATCAGTCAGACAAAAAAAGGAACAAGGAGGGAAGAAATCCTTGGTTCATCCTTCTTCAACAACTGTCCTACATTTCTATATTAAAAAAAAATCATATGCAACAAGCTTCATCATTTTGTTACTGTTTTTCCCTTCTTCAACTCAGAATTAGTTCTTTATTAAGTTTTAAGATAGCATTCTATTTCTAGATCATGCTGAGGACAATTAATACAATCCACTTTTATTTCCTCAAAAAAGATTGTACAAATTCCCATGGAGTTCTTATAGGCCTCCTCAGATGGTATGTTGTGCATCAAGATTTCTAAGAAAAGATGGAGATAGCTGATGGAGATACTTATCTAGCCTTGATATTACAGTTTTCATGATTGAAATATTTCTCAGTCCTCCTTAAGTGCTGATAAAGAAAAAACCAACTATTTCTGATGCTTGCCATCATGTCTTGTCAGTTGGATTAATGAATTAATTTATAAAAAATTTATTAAGTGCTTAATTTACTATGTGCCAGGCATTCCCAGCACTGGGAATATAAAAACAAGCAAGCAAGATATTCCCTGCCCTCTTGAAGCTTATGATTTAACAGAGGATGACAGTACATTAAGAGGAGTTAAAATTGGAGGAAAGGGTGATTGGGGCACTTGTTGGCATCAAGGTTTGGTAGAAATGTCTGGTCAGGGACATGGCAGCCTGGTTCTGGGTAAGGTAAGGTAAAAATTTACCTAACAGATTCAGGCTCCTGGGGGGCCAGAGGCATAGTTCTGAAGGTAAAACAAATATGACCAGAGGTTAGGCAGCATGGTTTAGAACTAGTAAGAAGTGGAGTGGTAGCCTGGCTCCATGCAAGGCACAGGGAAAGCTTACCAAATTTGAGGCTAGGGTCTCAGGGCCAGATGGGCAAGGCTAGCATTCCACACAAGTCCAGACACATATTCTCCTAGTAACTGGCAAAGATTGTTTGTCACATTCCCCTTAACCAATTCTTTTCAGAAATGACCAGGTACAAATCAGTACTAAATTTCCATTCAATAATGTGGATTATATATTTAAATGGGATTCAGGTCCTCCTGACTCCAGGGCCAGTGCTCTATTCACTGCGCCACCTAGCCACCCCATATATTTAAATTTAGATTATATATTTAAAATTTACTTCAGTTTCACATTTTAGCTAGTAGGGTGCTTAACCATGATCTGTCAGAAAACGTTTTTTTTTCTTGCATCTTACCCTGTACCTATGGAATTTTCATAATTTTTTCAAAATTTATCTGCTTGAAATTTCTCCCCCTTTTTAAAGTGTTACTTTCAATTAGTAGGGGAAGAACATGTTGCTAATTCCTATATGTTGATAACATTACATAATGATATATAATATATAGCATATGCAATATATATTATAATATACATAACAGAATGAGATTCAAAAAAACACAACCTGCACCTCTCCCCACTTATATCCTGTTGTTAGCAATTACCTCCTCTTTTTTGCTCCTCTTTTTTAAATGATCATTTATTTTCTTTTCCTCCCACTTCCTAACTCTAGAACCACCCCTGCCCCTCCCTCCCATGAAGAAAAACAAAACCCTTGCAACAAACATGCGTAATCAAATAATACAATTCCTACATTGGCCATGACCCAAAATTCCTCATTCTGAGTCTTGTGTCTATCAATTCTATTTCAGGAAGTGACTACTATGCTTCATCATCGGCGCTGTGGAGCCAAGATATGCCAGGCTTTCAAAGAGGTCTTTTTTTTTTTTGCTTTTTTGGAGGGGCAATTGGGGTTAAATGACTTGCCTAAGGTCACATGGCTAGTAAATGTTAAGTGTCTGAGGTCACACTTGAACTCAGGCCCTCCTGACTCTAGGGCAGGTGCTCTATTCACTGCACTACCTAGCCGCCCCTCAAGGTTGTCTTTACAATATTGTTGTTGTAGAAATTATTCTCCAGATTTTGCTCACTTCACTCTGCATCAGTTCTTAGGAGTCTTTGTTTTTTCTGAAGCCTTCTCTTTCATCATTTCTCATGGTGAAATAGAATTCCATTACGTTCAGAGAGTTTAATTTGTTCATCTGTTCCCTTCTGACGGATACCCACTTAGTTTTCAGTTCTTTGCCACTATAAAAAGAAGCACTAAAAATACATTGGTGCACATGGTTCCTTTTCTTCTCCCTTTGATTTCTCTGGGGTATAGGCTTAGTAGTTGTAGAACTGCATCAGAGAGTATGCACGGTTCAGCAGCTTTGGTGCCACAGTTACAAATTGCTTTCCAGAATGGCTGGACCAATTCATAACCCCAATATTTCATTAATAGGCCTGCTTATGCATAACTAACATGTCATTTTCTGGTTTTATGAACTTTGTGAGTCTGATGAGATAAAACTTTAGAACTTTAATTTGCATTTCTCTATTTAAAGAGTTCTAAAAAGCATTTTTTCCATGTGGTTCTTGATATGAACAAGCAATTGGGTAAATAGGTGTTAGTTATAAATTTGAACTAGCTCCTCTTATATACTAAAATAAGACTTTTTATCAGGGACACTTGTTGTAAAGATTCTTCCCCCAATTAATTGTTTCCCTTCTAATTTTAACTGAATTGGTTTTGTTTGCACAAAAACTTTTAAAATTTTACATAATCAGATTTGTCTATCATGTAGTTATATCCAGCTAGTTCTTGTGTGTGTTTTGGTAGGCAGACTCCCAAGTATTTTATAATTTCTGTAGTTATTTCAAATGGAATTTGTCTTTCTTTTACTGTAAGGTTTTGTTGCAAGTAAGTAAGATTATTCATATTGATTTATTTTATATCCTGTAATTGTTCAAGTTGTTTCAATTGGCTTTTTAGTTGACTCTTTAGGGTAAAGTAAGTCATCATATCATCAGCAAAAAGTAACAATTTCCTTCCTTTTTTGTCTATGTTTATTCTCTCAATGTCTTTTCCTTGTATTATTGCTACACATAGCATTTCTAGCACCATGTCAAAAATTACTTTTGATGATGGAGATCCTTGCTCTTAATATGGAAGAGCTTCTGGTTTATCTCCATTCTATATCATGGGGGCTCTTGGTTTCAAATAGCAACTGCTTATCATATTAAGAAAAGATCCACTTATTCCAATTATTTCTAGTGTTGACAGAAATGTATATTGTCAAAATGCACTGATTGATACGATCATTATTTTTGATTACTATGATCTGTGATATTTGATTTTCCTAATATTGAACCACCCCTGTATTTATCAGTTAATTTTTAATCCCCACCCTTTTCCCCTTCCCCTCCTGCCTGAATAGCTTTGAACAGAATTAACTCACGTGAATCTATTAACTTGGATTCAATTGAAGTCTCATATGTTCATGGTTCACAGGGGGTAACTTTTCAGATTTAGGATGCCTTGACCACAAAAGCCCTTGAAAGTTACTTTCCTCTAGCCCTTGACCTTCTACCATAGCTGAAAATATTATATTCAGTCTAGTTAGCTTGACAGTTAAATGAGCAATAAATTCGTTTGATCTTTCTAGCATTTCTGTCCTTTCTCTTTAATTTTGGAGTAAGGCAGACAAAAAAAAATATACAGGCTAAAAGTGACTATAGTACTGGTGGTCTGTTTGAAAACCAATTGCCTCTTTCAGTAGTTCCACTATTTATTACACATTTATTTGCTATACTTTTACTAATTAGAGAGCATTTAATGAGCTCTTAGCAACCAAGAGGACCACAAACTTCCCTTTTTTAAAACTGCTTCCTTTAAAGGACTTAGAGTTACAAATTCAAATAACACTTGTATATCATTTTTAAAAACACATTTAAAGGCTAAGATTTTTTAAAAAGGTAAAATGACTTCTCCATATCAAAATTCATTTTTGGAATAAGATAATCTCATTTAATTCCATTCAATTCAAAAAGCATTTGTTAAAGCAGCTACTAAATTCTAGGCACTGGCCTAGGCACACAAAGGCAAAAATGAAAACAATCACTGCTTTCAAGTGATTTACATTCTACTAGGGGTTAACACACTCAAATGTCATACATATATATTTTATAGATATAGATATGTATATGGTGAATAGTAATTTAGATACATGTATGTCTAGAAATATACATATACCAAATAAAACGGACTTTTGGCAGGGGCAGGTAGGTGTGATGGTATAACTAATTGCTGATGTTACTGTTCAGTTGTTTCATTATGTCTGATTCTTTGGTACCCCATGGACAATATCATTCCAGGCTCTTCTCTGGAAAGTCTGTCTAAGTTCATGATAAGGAAAGGTAGCCCTGAGCTGAGCCTGGAATAGAACTAGGGCTTCCAGAGACAGAGGTAAGGAGAAAGGACATTCAGGGCTTGGGAGACAAGCTTCGCAAAGACATATAAATGAACAGATGGGATGTATGGGGATCAGCTAAGTAGGTCATAGAATATAGAGAATACATAAAATTATTATGGAAAGATAGGTCGGAAGCAGATTGTGAAGGGCATTAAATGTGAGAGAAATTTTTATCGTATTCTAGAGGAAATATGAAGCCATTGAAGCTTATCTTTGTTTTAGGGATATCAGTTTGTCAGCTGGGTAGACAAGAGAAAAGGCAGATACTTGAGGCTACTGCCATAATCCAGGTAAGAGAAGATGAGAACTAGGATGGTGGTTGTCCAAGAACTTTTGGCTTCTACACTGAGACTGTTCACATGAATAACTGCAGTTAATTATAAATTATATGCTAACAGAGCGGATTCATGGAATAAAGAATATAAAATAGGGGCAGATAGGTGGCACAGTGAATAGAACACTGGCTCCAGAGTCAGGAGGACCTGAGTTCAAATCCAGCCTCAGACACTTACTTACTAGCTGTGTGACTATAGGCAAGTCATTTAATGCCCAACTGTCGTGCCTTCACCCCTCCAAAAAGGCCCCCACCAAAAAAAGAATACAAAATATTCCCTAATAGCCCTGCTCTAACATTGAAGAGGAAAGAATCTGATACTAGCTCAAAGACCTTCCAATTCTGCTATAGCATAGGTGTGCTTCTCACCATTTCTTGTTTATTTCTTTTTTGCATATAGCTTAGGATCCAAGACTGGAGTTTTCTTTTTCTCAGAATCCTTAGTTTGCTTCATTCAGGCAGGGGAAACTTGGGGCAGGCAGCAGCAAGCACTCTAGAGTTTGTTTCTACTTATACCTAAGAACAAAAGAAGAAAGAGGGGCAGATGTTGAGGAAGGATTATAAGGAGGGGAGGAGGGGAAAGAGGGGGTAGAATATAAAAGGATAAAGCAATAAAATTTTAAAAAGAACACCCTGATGTAATAACTATAAATATGAGGGTTTTTTAAAATTAAATTTATGTTTATTTTTAGTTTACATCATTCATTTCCACAAGATTTTGAGTTACAAATTTTCTCCCTGTGTTTCCCTTACCCACTACCCCAAAACAGTGATCCCACTGTATACTCTTCCCCCAATCTGCTCTCTCCTATATCCTCCACCATCCCCCCTCCAACTTTCGGTAGAGCAAGAAGGATCTCCATACCCCAGTGCCTATATATCTTATTTCCCAGTTGCATGTCAATAATAATTATTATTATTATTTTTAAACATTTGATTTTAAAACTTTAAATTCCAGATTCTTTCCATTCCTCCCTCATCTCCCACCCTTACTGGGAACATAAGCAATTCAACATAGGTTGTACATGTGTAGCTATGCAAAACATTTCCATAGTGGATACATTGTGAAAGACTGGCTATATTTCCCTCCATCCTATCAGCCCCACTTTTTCTATTCTCTACTTTGTCCCTGTCCATTTTCAAGTGTGTGTTTCTGACTACCATCCCCGCCAACCTGCCCTTCCCTTCACCCCCTCTCATCCCCTTCCCCCTTACTCTCCTGTAGGGCAAGATAACCAATTTAGAGTGTATGTCATTTCCTCCCGAAGCCAAATTCAATGACAGTAAAGTTGATCCATTCTCTTTTGCCTTCCTGTTCTTCCCCTCCATTGTAACAGTTATCTCTTGCCTCTTCTATATGAGATAACTTACCCCATTTTGTCTCTCCCCATCTCCTCTCATTGTATTCCTCTCACCTCTCAATTTCACCTTTTAAATATCATCCCTTCATATTCAAGTGATCCTGTGCCCTCTGTCTATGTATACTTGTACACATATGTATTCATACACACATATACCCTCCTATATATATATATGTATGTATACATACACACACATATACACACATTTATATTCCTATACACACATTATATTCCCTTCAACTATCCTTATACTGAGTAAAGTTTCATAAGTTACAATTATTGTTTTTCCGTGTAGGCATGTAAATAATTCAACTTTTGTAAGTTCCTTATGATTTCTTTCCCTGTTCACCTTCTCATGCTTCTCTTGCTTCTTGTATTTGAATGTCAAATTTTCTATTCAACTCTGGTTTTTTCATCAAGAATGCTTTAAAGTCCTTCATTTCATTGAACGATAATATTTTCTCCTGAAACATTATACTCAGTTTTGCTGGGCAGGTGATTCTTGGTTTTAATCCTAGCTCCTTTGATCTCTGGAATATCATATTCCAAGCCCTTTGATCCCTTAATGTAGAAGCTGCTAGATCCTGAGTTATCCCGATTGTGTTTCCACAATATTCAAATTGTTTCTTCTTGGCTGCTTGTAATATTTTTTTCCTGGATCTGGGAACTCTGGAACCTGGCTATAATATTCCTGGGAGTTTTCTTTTGGAGATTTTTTCCAAGAGGCAATCAGGGAATTCTTTCCATTTCTATTTTGCCCTCTGGTTCTAAAATATCAGGGCAATTTTCCTTGAGACTTTCTTGAAGGATGATTTCTAGGTTCTTTTTTTGATCATGGCTTTCAGGTAGTCCAATAATTTTAAAATTATCTCTCCTGGATCTATTTTCTAGGTCAGTGGTTTTTCCGATGAGATATTTCACATTTCATTCTAATTTTTCATTTGTTTGGATCTGTTTAACAATATCTTGATTTCTCATAAAGTCATTAGCTTCCATTGGCTCCAGTCTAATTCTGAAGGAATTATTCTCTTCAGTGAGCTTTTGAGATTCTTTTTCCATCTGGCAAATTCAGCTTTTTAAGGCATTCTTCTCCTCATTGGTTTTTGGGCCTCTCTTGCCATTTGAGTTAATTTATTTTTTAAGGTGTTCTTTTCTTCAGTCAGGTTGTTGACTTTCTTTTCATGATTTTCTTGCATCATTCTCATTTGTCTTCCCAGTTTTTCCTCCACTTCTTACTTGATTTTCAAAATCCTTCTTGAGCTCCTCCATGGCCTACAACTAATTCATATTTTTCTTGGAAGCTTTTGGTGCAGGAGTTCTGACTTGATTGTCTTCCTCCCGTTCCATGCTTTGATCCTTTTTGTCCCCAAAAAAGGAATCTAAAGTTGGATTTCTGTGCTTACTTTGCTTCCTTTGTTTGCTCATGTTGCCACTCAATTACTTCACTTTTGAGTTCTTTGCCACAGTAGAACTCTGCTTCTAGAGGGGAGAGCTTTGTCCCAAATCGCTGGGGTTTTCGCAGCTGCTGGAGCTATTAGTTGGATGCCCTCTCTGCTGCCCCCACAAGCTCTAGCTAAACTGGTCACACACCTCAGGATCACTACCCAAGACTGTGATCCAGATCCAAGCAGGTTAAAGCAAGAGCAATTATCCTCTGAATGGTTGCTTTGGTCCCCCTACAATCTCTGCAGGCCAGGAGCTCTGAAGCAGTCACCACTTCTCACTCCAAGGGCAGAGGCCAGACTGCCCTTCCTTCATCCCTGCCAATTCCAACAGAGTTCTACACTGACCTTTTACTTTGTTTTTGGCATTTATGGGTTGATATTTCTGGAAACTGCCACAGTTGCTGGTGATCCCTTCTCCTGAAGTCCACTTCAGCCACTGCTGGTTGGGCCACTCTGGGGCTAAAACTGCAGGCTCATGTGGGACTGGGAACACTGTGATGGACCTTTCTTGTCTACCTGCAGGGCTGCCTTCAGTGAGAGCCTTGTTTCTCTGTCATTTTGTGGGTTCTGGAGCTCTAAAATTTGTTTAGTGTCATATTTTGTAGGTATTTGAGGTGGTTATAGGGGATCTCACAGACTTTTCCTGCTTCTATGCCACCATCTTGGCTCTGCCCCCTATAAATATGAGTTTTGAGAGACATACACAATGATGGAGACAGAGATGCAGTGAATCAATAAGTATTTATTAAGTGCCTACTGTGTGCCAAGCACTAAATAAAGGCCCTAAAGGTGCTTACATTCTAATGGGGGTGACAACATGTAGCCAGGTTATCAAGAGCTAAATGCCCAGGAGTTTATATTTGATCCTGGAAGTATAAGGTAGCCACTGAAGCTCACTGAGCAGCAAGATGATATGTTCACATCTATACTTTACCAAAATCATGGGGAAACTATGTGTAGCCTAGATGATTAGAAATAAATGTGGTGGTAATATCAACTATCTAAATAATTAAAGATAAAAGGAAGTAAAATTACATTCTAGGTATAAACTTTGCCTAATGTATTATTGTACTAGTAGAATTAATTCTTCTTTAAAATAAATTTATTGATCTTTTGTTTTTAATTACCTACATTTCTCAGTGACTCGCCTTTTTCCATCTCAGTGAGCATGAGCTACACATATCTTGAAAGTCTCCTTGATGAAAATGAGAAACACTTTCACATATTTTTTTTTCATTGACTTGTTTATTTACCTGTAGTTTACAAGATTCAGTTCCACAATCTCTTGAGTTTCAAATTTTCTGCCCTCCCTTCCCCCCACCCCCATGGTGGTGTGCAATCATATATAGGATCAGCAAATACTTTCACATTGTACTATAGTCTGGTTGTATAGAAGGGTGTAACCAATGAGTGAACCATGGGAAAAAAAGAAACAAAACCAAACATGAAAAAGAACGATAGCATGTATTGCTTCAGTCTCCATTTAAACTCTTTCTAGATCTTTCTCTGAATGTAGAAATCTCCTTCCACCCTGAGACTTGTAGAGCTGTCTTTTGGTTTGTGTGTTGTTGTGGATAGTCCAGTTTATCAAGGTTGGTCATCACACATACGATGTGTCTGATTGTGTACAAATTTTTCCTGGTTCTGCCCTTTTCACTTAGCATCAATTTGTATAAACCTCTCCAGGTAATTATGAAGTCCATCTCCTCCCCATTTCTTATAGCACAATAGCATTCCATTACACTCATATACCATTACTTGTTCAGCCATTTCCCAATTGATGGGCATCCTCTATATTTCCAGTTTTTTGCCACCACAAAGAGAGCTGCTATAAATATTTTTGTACATATGAGTCCTTTTCCCACTTCTCAGATCTCTTTGGGATACAACCTCAGAAGTGGTATTACTGG
>CM053583.1:259631181-259679461 GCA_028627135.1 Pseudochirops cupreus | reverse complement strand
GGAGATCGAATTTTCCACTGAGCTTGGGCTTTTTCATAAGGAAAGTCTGAAAGTCCTTTATTTCATTAAATGACCATCTCCTTGCCTGAAAGAATATGCTCAGTCTTGCCGGGTAGTTGATCCTTGGTTGCAGTCCTAGCTCTTTTGCTTTACGAAATATTGCATTCCAATCCCTCAGATCTTTCAACGTAGCAACTGCTAAATCCTGTGTAATCCTGACTGTAGTTCCACGATATTTGAATTGTTTCTTTTTGGCCGCATTCAGTATTTTCTCCTTGACCTTGTAGCTCTGAAATTTGGCTACTATATTTCTTGGAGTTTTCAATTTGGGATCTCTTTCAGGAGGAGATCGGTGAATTCTTTCAACGACTATTTCCCCTTCTGATTCTAGGACCTCAGGACAGTTTTCTTTGACAATGTCTTGGAGGATGCTGTCCAGGCTGCTTATCGCTTTCTGGTAGGCCGATAATTCTTAGGTTATCTCTCCTGGATCTGTTTTCCAGGTCAATTGTTTTTCCAGTGAAATATTCTGTACTTTCTTCTAATTTTTCAATCTTTATATTTTGTTTGACTGACTCTTGTTGCATCATAGAGTCCTTGGCTTCAATTTGACTGATTCTAATTTTTAGTGAATTATTTTCCTCAATTAGTTTTTGGAGCAGCTTTTCCATATGCTCAGTTTTCATTTTTAGGGAGGTATTTTCTCCAGTTAGATTTTGTACCCCCTGTCCTAATTCTCCAAGTTTACTTTTTAAAGCTTTGTTTTCTTCAGTGAGATTTTTTCCAATTTGGTCACTGTAGATTTAAATTTATCTCCTATCTCTCTAATTTCGTTTTTAAAATCCCTCTTGAGATCCTCCAAGAATGTTTTTTGGGCTTGAGACCAATTCACATTTCCTTCTGTGGTCTCCAGTGTGTGTATAGAGTCCGGGTTGCCTTCTGAGTTTGGTTGTTCTTGCTCACTATAAAATGATCTGATGGTCCTAGCCTTTGCAGTTTCCTTCTTCCCCATTGTGGCTGCCTATATCCTGGATTTTTAGAGTGGATATCTGCTTCTGGGGTGCAGGAGTATTGAGCTTCTCAGGTTGGGAGGTAGGAGTTTGGTTGTTAACTTTGTGAGCTGTAGCCTATTAGTGTGTAGACTGAGGCCAAGACCAGAACTCTCAATGTTTCCCCTGAGTTACCCTGAGGCTTACAGAGTAACCTATGGGGGCAGGGTAGTCTAGCTCCTTCAAGTTTCCACCTCCGTGTCTCTGGGCTGCAGCTCAGGCTTACTGTAGCAGAATGCCAGCAGCAGGGCAAAGCTGCAGTTTGCTGATTGGCCAGGTGGTGCTAATGCACACCTGGGATTTTGTTGTTAGGGCTTGCTGGCTCCACCCTCCTGGGCTTAGACTCCGTACTGTCTCCCTTCTCCTTTCTTCAGCAATACCCAAGGCTGAGACTGTTTCCACTAATTCAAGATTTTACTCTGGGTGGGGCATTTAACTCTGGACTTTTCTGGGTCAGGGAGGGGGATCAGAGCAACTAAATTTTATTCCTCCATCATGACTCATGGAAGTTTGGGTATGTAATTTTAAACATCCACGCTGTGGGCCCCGAGTTTTTTCCTACCCAGTTCCGATGATCCTCTGTCCTGTGGTGAGACAGCTGCAAACCCCTCTGGCTGGGTGAGTCTGCTGGCTGGCTGGGGCTTCTTCTCAGTCTGCCGTACTCTACTCTCAGATCTGTGCTGGTGCAGCTCCTGTGTGCTCCGTGTTCACCCTGCCCAGACCTGATTAGGCATTTTTCTGGGCTGGGCATCTGCCACGCTACGTCTCCCAATGGGTTCTGTCACTCTTAAATTCGTCCAAATTCACTTTTTAGCTTTTAGTGACAGAATTCTTGGAGGAGCTTGGAAAAGCTACTGCTTCCTTTCCCCCATCTTAGCTCTGGCCACAAATCATTTTCTGTAGCAAACCACATATTCATTCACAGAAATGACTAAAAAGTACTATGAATACAAGATTTCAAATTCATTTATAACTTTTTAAAAAGGATATCCAATTTAGCAAAGCAAAATGCCTGTGTTGAGATCATGTAAGATTCTTTGAAAGATGAACAGAGATAAACTTTCCGTGATGCTCTAATTATCAGCATAAAACAATTTATAAAAGAAAGTGTACTCACCAAATGTGTTTTCATAATCATGAAGATGTCCAGTGCAGTCAAAATCGAAAAAGAGGATTCCTTTTAGATAAGGCACTCCAGATGTTCCTTTGTTCTTGTGTTGATTGCATCAATCCCCAAAATATCACAATCTTCTTAATGATATACAAGCACTCAAGAGCTTGGCAAATGATCCACAGTGGAGGGGAAAAAAAAGATGAATAGCTATTGTCCAGACTATAATATGTAGTAGTGTTAAGGCAGTCAATTGAACTTGTCTACCAGTACACAATTGTTGGACTGATACTACAGGTATATAATATTCTGGACTGAGAATTAAAAAGGAAGGAAATGAAAATGTGGGACCTCCAAGCTGTTAACAGCTATCTAGTCCAGGGGTTATTAACCTGGGGTCCATGAAAAGATTTCAGGGGGTTTGATAACTTGGGACCTTCAATACTTTTACAATTATTATTTCAATTCAAATTCAAAACCAAACAATTGGTTTTCTTTGTAATCCTACTTTAAGAATTTTATGCACTTAAGATTGTTTTCAGAAGGCATTCATAAACTTCAGAATGCAAAGGGACCTGTGACATAACAAAGGTCCCTGACCTAGCCCAACCTATACACAAAAAGTGTGGCATGGATTTTTGTTGTTCAATCACGTCAGTTGTTTCTAACTCTTTGTGACCCCAATTGGGGTTTTCTTGGTAAAGATACTGGAGTAATTTCCCAAATTACCTTTCCAGTTCATTTTTATTTTAACTGATGCAAAGAGAGTTAAGGGACTTGCCTAGAGTCACACAGCTACTAATTGTTTGAGGCCTAATTTGAACTCAGGAAGATGAGTTTTCCTGACTCCAGGCCCAGGATTCTATCCACTGCACCATTTAGCTGCTCCATGATGTTCATTACATTTGATGCAATATTTTTAAGGATCCCAAGCTATTACGAGAAGCAAAACCCAATCTTTTTAACACCAGTATTCTTCTGGTGATGTTAGTTTTAAACCATAGAATTTCTAAAGCAATCCAAATTCCGAATGACTCAAAAGAAAAGAGACAAATGCCATATAAGTGGAAACATGTTACCAATACTGACCTAGTGGCATAAGTTATCCATGAGATATATGTCTGCCAATTCTATAGTGGTACCTACGCTGGTACTGTAAAAAAAGATCTATAGAAAGGGCTTAAGCACGTTGGATGGCCCCCTTATGGAAGATTCATAGAAAAATATAGATTAATCCCATCGGGTAAGAAAGCCTCAATGGGTTGAAATTTGCACTGCTAGGGGTAGTATCCACATCAGTGGATCCACTGAAGTACTGCACATCAAGAAATTAATTTAACTGAAGACAAAATATCCCAAGTATTATCACTACACTGATATATTACTATAAGAAGTACTACTTTTCTCTATCAATGGAACTCCTAACATTTAAATTTAGTATAATTTATACCCTCTGCTCTGAGGGTTTGAATCTAATTTTTTAAAAAACCAATCTAGAAACTTGACTTTCAAGAGCTATAATAAGGATTCAGACTATGTTAAATATTTTACAACCTAGAATATCTGAAGTTTTTGAAGATGATGCAGTGAATAGAGCACTGGCCCTGGAGTCAGGAGGACCCGAGTTCAAATCCGACCTCACTTAACACTGACTTAACACTTACTAGCCATATGACTTGGGAAAGTCACTTAATCCCAATTGCCCTACCTTCCCCTTCCAAAAAGCCAAAAAAAAAAAAGCCATCTATATAATAAATCATGTCACTAATAGAAAAAAAATCACATACATATCACTATAAAAATGCCTTTGATTAAAAAAAACTTAATGCCTACTACTGAAAGGAAGCAATTTATCATAAGAGTGAATACAAAGAACGTGGGGCTGCTGGGCCCTGTTCTGCTTGTTGAGCAGGCTATGAGTCTTGGGCACTTGCTACTTACTTATCTCTGGATCTCAGTTTCTCTTTGGGTCAGACGATCTCTTCATCTCCCTTTCAATTCTAACCATTTTTGAACAAAATTATTTTGGGCTTTCTTAATGCCAAATGCATATAGACTCTTAATAAACATTAAATATCAGTTTTATTAACTTGAAATGCATTTGTGGCAAAGAAGATCTAGGAGGCACATAAAAAATAGGAAAGTCATGGAAATTTATCAAATTCAGGGTCTCTGTACAATATGTGTGTGTGCATACATATTTATGTATATACATAAATGTGTGTGAATGTGTGTGTGTACGCATGTATGTAACTCCCTTAAACTAAATTTATAACCTCTTAAAATTCAGGTATTGAAGCTCAATTCATTATTATATTCTGATTTCTAATATATAATAGAAGATAAATTATAATAGCTAATTGTGTTTCAAAATATACAAAAGCCAACCAAGTTTTAAGTACCCACTACGTGCCAAGCAGTGTGCTAAACACTGGGGATATATCCTCAAAATATTTTGAGGATGTAAGAGCATGACATACCCTCATTTTACAGATAAGGAAATTGGGACATGCTAAGATTGATGACACACATCACACAAAATCACGCAGAGCTACTAAATATCTGTGGTCACACTTGCACTCAGGTCTTTCTGACTCCGGGTTCTATCCATCGAGCCGTCTAGCGGCCCTTAACATACTGGATTTCATACGAAAACTCTAGGTAAAACAAAAGGAAGAAAATACAGGCAATAATTCTTTTTTTAAAAAAAGCCTCAGAGATAAGTTTTGATTGTATTCAAAATTTTATTTTTTCAACAAAAAACTAAAGACAATGATTTTAAATAATAAAACGTGGTAAAGTCTATTCCAGACATTTGTTGATGTCTTTAGAGACAGCTTATTAAATTAAATGTGGACTCCTGCAGTTCTGTTGGGATGCTCTTCACAGCGCTTGTATTAATTCTCTCCATTTCATCATCAATCCATACTTCCTAAACAATCTGTCTGTCTCAGTGAAGCTTCATTTCTGTGAGCCAGACTCCACTACTGCAAAAAGCACACATACACAACAGTAATTTTCCATATCTACAAAACATAAGAAGTCTGTTCAGCCTTTTTTGGTTTTGTTACATTGCCCACACTGAGATCAGCATAAAGCTAAATTTAAGCAAGGCATGGCATCAACCAAACTTCATTAAACACAAACCAAATATAAACACGGTCAGCAAAATTAAGCTGTGTAATAGTGATGAAAAAAGAAACATTTAGTGGGTCACAACTAGACTGGTTTTCATTGTGCAACTCTCCTCAGGAAACATCACTACCTGATTCACATAAGAAATGGAACACGCATCAAAGCCTTTGTTCATGTAGAAAATGCCCTTCAAACAAATTCAGTGATATCATAAGGCAATAGAATATTAAACAAAGTGAAGCAATTTGGCCCAGAGAAATGCTTATATATAGTTTATACATAAGATACACACACACATAGTACATTTTAAACTGTGTGTATATTCATCATTGGACAATTAAATGGATTGGCTCAGTGAGGTGAAAAAAGTATCCATTTTCTAAAAACACATGTAGTTATTGCTAATAGGCTACACATTACACCTTGACAAAGAAATTGTAATAACTTGAAAATTAAAGCTGCCATATTGCCATTGCTAGTCCTGCAATTAGCCAGTAGACATTCATTGTGACATGCCATCTAATTGTGAAGAAAAAGAAGCATAAATACCACTATAGAAACAAAAGGCTTATGCACCGTCCCTTAAATGTTTGCCTACTTAAAAAAAAAGTCCAGTTCACCACAAGTTAACAACAGCCTGACAAGAGTGAAAGGCAAGTTTAAGGGTGTGATGGGAAGGGAAGGGTGGAGTACAGCATGCATTTACAACTTACATTAATCTAGTCTATTTAGTTATACAAAAATTCAATTTAAATAAGACTAGACTAACTGTAGTAGGCACAAAAGAAAAGCTAACAGTAGACTTAGTTTGATACTGATTAAATTTAACAATAAACTCATCCTGCCCTTCTTAATACTCTACTGCAGTTTTAATTTATTGATGACTAGAATATTTGCTTACTTAAAAAAAGATATCAAATACCTGCATCATGAAATTACATTCTTATTAACAATAAGACATACTGTGTAAGAAAATAGGTCATGTGTGAAATGTTTCTGAAATGCATTTTTTTCTCACAACTATCAAAACATTCACTCATACTAAAACAAAACCAACCCCCCTGAAAAAAGTTAAGGAAAAGTAGAATAAGGATTAGGGGTGCAGGGAAGGAAGGGTTAAGCTACACTAATTACAGCACAGTGATTAACAATGGTTCAAGACAGAACCAACAAGAGTTGGCCAAAAAGATGCCTTCAATACATGGCTACCATTAAAAACCAAACTCAGTCCACTTTTGGTTCATTGCAGTGAGACGGAAAAAAAAAAACCAACCCCAAACTTTCTCATATATACATATAAATACAAGACTCCAGCTCTTTTTTTTAGTTTTTTTTTTTCTGGTTTGTTTTTTGCAAGGCCTAGTTACCTAATACAATTTATATTTGCTCTGCAGCAACTACAAGAGGTAGTCATAAAGCATGAAAAAGTTTCTTCACTAGTCCCTCACAGTCTGCACAATGATATTAGACATTCCATATAGGCATAAAATGACTATCTAGTTCTTTGTAGCCAGTGGGCCAAAGATGATTCCATTCCACAAATTTACCAGACTATCCTATTGCCAAATCCGAAATTTTCTCTACTGAAGGGTGCTGTCATAATGTTTGCTGCAGAGCAATTATATGTTCCTTTTTTTTTTAAGGGTCCTGGAACCAATTCTCTTGATTCTCTATTTGTACAAAACAAGGTACCAAGTTGGCCAAGATGACACATGTATTTTTTTCCTTTTTCACAGATGCAAGTGCCATGCAAAATAAATTAAAGAACAGATACCAAAACATACAAGTAATAAAACTATTGAAGGTAGATTTTTAAAGCATTTATATAAACATAATTTATAATACTTCTTTCTCTTTTTTCTTTTTATTTTCTTAAATACAGTCCACAAAGCTGTGGTTATACGTCAAGGATTTCCTCTGCCGTGCCTCCACAGCGTAATCTGTAGCGTCCTGTTCGCCAGCTTATAGTAGGGTCCCACAATGCCGATAGGAAAATGTATATTGTCATGGATTCTCGGATGAACCACGCTACTGCATAATCAAGTTTTGAAAAACATAGAGCGCCACCCTAGGAATTACAAAAATTAACACTTAATATTTCCTTTCTTTATTGTATTACATATCAAGAATTATTTTAGAAACAAATCTGTTTTTATCATTACAAGCATACTTTAAGGTTTAATTTAATAATTCCTTGTGTAATTAAAAATTTTTAAATACGAATTTCTCATATTATCCAGTAATGGCTTCTGAAATTAAAAAAAATTAAGTACAAAAGAAAATCATGGAATAGTGAAGCAACTGTGATTGGTTCTTCCATCTATCAAATAGTATATATATTATTATATGCTATATATAATGTACTTCCCAGAGTCCACATTTCATTTACAAGAAACTGAAATAATTCTAAATTCAACACCATACTAACAGAAAATATTGCTCAAATCTAATGCCAAGACTCAGCAGAAAACTGATGAGTGCTTCTGACTAAAGAGTATAGAATTTGTTTAACTCCTTAAGCTTAAGAAAAAGTTGTTTTGCTCAACTAATTGCCAAGTTTTACATGCTTACCCACATACCTGGACACCCCTGAGTTGAATATAGTCAAATATAAACCAGGCCAGGCAATGACACATGAAAAATACCATGATATCCCATCGAAATACATGGTGAGCTGCCCATCCAATAATTAAACTGGCAACAAAACATTCAGAAATTGGTTCACAAATTATTGTTGCAGGCAGCATATTGATTCGTAGTTTGGTCCACCTAAAAGAAAAAGACTTCTTTAAAAAATAAACAACAGCTCAATTTCAAGACTAATCAGTTTAATTTCTAGTCAGATCTTTTTTTTGGGAATTCTACTCTTTTTAAAATTACAAAATTTTTCTCTCATATAGCAACACAAACTAAAAACAAAAAACTAGATTAACTGTAATACTACAAATTATATATAATATATAAAGCTTTTTAAGTGAATACTTTTAGGTGTTAAAAAGATTATAGCATTTATTTTTCAAAAGATACATACATGCATACATATAGGTATATGTGTATGTGTGTGTGTGGGGGGGGTGTCCACCCCTCTCAAGAGGCATTAAACAATATATCTGGCAAAAGAAAAAAATTTAACTACATCACAGTGTAGAAAAATAAGCACAGAAGTTTGTTTTATTTACCTGATCATTCTGGACTGAAACTGAGAAATCGAATAGGACCCAGAGTTTTGCATCGCAACTTGAGTGGCCATTGCAAACTTCCAACCTCTGGAAATTAATATAATTATTAAATGAAAATTACTTATAGCTATCTATATTAAAACATAATTGGTTACACATTTATCCACAATAATTTGATATCAGTCATAGTTCAGAAATCTTTTATAAACCAATAACCTAATTGAGGCATAGCATATCTATGAGTTGTTTTAGTCAAGCAAATTTTTCTGTTTTCTATACTTAATTCAGCATGTGACATATAAACTACAGTTATGTAAGTACAGTAAGCCACACATACACACACAATCATGATCTGAACTGGTAGGACATAAAGCTAGATGAGACCTTGGAAACTACTTAGTTCAATTCCCCTCAATTTTACAGACGCAGAAATTAAGGCCACAAGAGGTAATCTAATTCGCCTACAGTCACACAGCTAGGACTCAAACCCAAGTGTTCTGATTCCATATGCAGTGTTCTTTCCACTGTGCTGTTTAACTAGAAATCAAAACTAAGTCAACAATATAGCCTATGAATTGAGGTTTGGGGATTTTTTTGTTTCCAATATACTTTTGGCACCAGGTTTGAAAAAACGCAATTAGACAACACATTAATTTCTGTCGCAAAGTCAGAGGCAGTTAGGTGGACAGGGTGCTACACCTGAAGAGACCAAAATTCAAATTTGGCCTAAGACAGTTATTAGCTGTGTTGCCCTAGGCAAGCTGTTTGTTTTCTTCATCTTTAAAATGGATATTATAACGATGGCATGCTACCCCCTGCCCCAGCCCCAGCATCATGGGGAGGAGAAAATAAGATATTTGTAAAGCATTTTGCAAATCTTAAAATAATACATAAATGCTAGCTATCGTTAATAAGCAGTATCTCAGTGTGAAGATGTAAGGTCAGCTACATAAAAAAACTTCACTTAACTTTTAAAAAATAAAAGCATCAAATAAACTATGGATCAATTCTCATCACACTCTATACGTTTTCATCTAAATTCTAAAAGGTCAAACCATTAAGGCTATCTTGAATCACAATGAAATATTTGTGCTTTTTCCAAATACAGAAATTCACAATTGTTACAATGAAAAAATTTATTAACATATCACATAAGCAACCCCTTTTAATGACTTTGAATCATACTGTTAAATTTGAAAAAAAAATGAAACATCTAGGCATTTATTCTCTTCATTAGGCTATAGCTATGAGTCATAAATTAATTTTGCTTTTTCGCTATTTCATAATTCTTCTTATATACTATGTATGTTCACCAGAAAAAAAGTTAATGTTAATGTTACAAATATTCTTTCAAATACACTAGTAATTGAACTTATGCTTTTTCTTTTTCGGAGGGGGAGAAGGCAAGGCCATTGGGGTTAAGCGACTTGCCCAAGGTCACACAGTTAGTAAGCATCAAGTGTCTGAGGAAGAATTTGAACTCAGGTTCTTCTGACTCCAGGCCCAGTGCTCTATTCGCTGCGCCACCTAGCTGACCCACTATGCTTTTTCTCAAAGAAGATAATGAAGTAGGAGAGAGTAGGGTTTACCTACAATGATGTAACATAAAAAACAGCTGCAGTCCTGTATATGTTATTTTGCAACTTTTAAGTCATGCCATGCACAAATCTTGGAGAGTAGCATATTTTACGGTCTGATGAAAAAAGAAACCAACTTCCACCAGAGACAAATTAATTTACCATTTTAAATTGCTTCCTTTAAAAAAAAATGAAATGCCATCTCCTGTGGTTCCCTAATCTAAGGCAAAAAAAAAATTTCTTTAGAAGACTTATTTCTTCACTCCAATAATTCGAAAAATCCTTGATTTTGTTAAGCACGGGCATTTCCTCCACTAACAAATCCATCCAAAATGAACTGTCACAAATGGAGTTGGCCCTGATGGCCAACCTTGTGCTGATAACCCTTACTAAATTAAAAAAGATGAATCCTTGGACAATAAACACAAAGTCCCTCACTAGAACTTCTCAAAGCCTTCCAATTTTGTTAGGCCTTGCCAGAGCTTGTGTCCTACTAGAATAGTCTTTAAGAATCCAGGAAGAGCATCTGAGTAAAATTCTGGTTGGAAGAAATCTGTGTACTCATTTATAATCTTTTTTAGAAATTACTTTTCTATGTCAGATGCACATACGACTTTGTGCTGCTAATAGAAACACTAACTTAAATTAGTTATCTTACCGGTCAGCTATTGCTTTGGCCATAAAATAATCTTCAGCAATGTATTGAGCAAAAGCTATAAGCCCTCCAGCTTGATCTAATACATCCTTCCTCATCAAACACGACATTCCTGTCACACATTTGAACCCAGTAACATGAGCTGAGATATAGGACCTTGGATGCGAAGTTCCAAAATAAACCTGCCAAAATAGAAATCAAAATTAATGTTTTATGGTACTGAAACAGGCAGTGTAAAAAATTTTCCCAATAAATTATCTTTAAACATACATTCTATCAGTTTTTGCTGGCAAATATTTAGACTCAAAATGGAACACACAGGTAAACATTTACTCAATCTTATCCTTCTTGATCTTTATGCATCATCTGACACAGTTGACAAACTCTCTCCTAAACAACTTTTTTTCTCTCTGGGTTTTCATGATACTCCTCCCACCTATCTAGTCAAAACTTCTCCATCTCCTTTACTGGATTATAATCCATGTCCTACACCCTCAAACAATGGGTGCATCCTAGTGCTCTATCCTAGACCCTTTTTTTGGGTTTCTCTCAACATCCCCTCTATGACCTTATCAGATGCCACAGGCTCAATTATCTTCTATATAACAATGACTCCTAAATCTTTATGGCCAGCTCTAGTCTTTCCCCTGAGCTCCAGTTACACATTCCCAACTAGTTATTACAGGTTAGGAATTTAATGTCCTGGGAGTATCCTCAAGGTTAACATACCTGAAATAGATTTTATTATCTTTTCCCAAAAATCTACCCCTCTTAAAAACTTCCCTATTTCTGTTGAGGATACCACAATAATTCCAATCAAGCAAGTTCCCAACCTTGAATCACTCTTCGCTAGTTATTTTTCCTCACCCCACATATCCAATGAGTTCTACTTCCACTGGCCACTCATGGAAGCCGTCACCTTCATTCAGACCTAAATAACTTTTGCTTGGATTACTGCAATAGCTTCCTAATTAATCTCCCCTGTTTCGGGTGTCTCCCTTCTTGTAATGGTAATGGTAATTGAAGATCTTCCCTGCTCCTAAATAGGCCAAATGTAATCACATAAAGCCTGTGGTGGGAGGAGTTTGCTGAACAGGTGGAGCAGGAAGTTAGAGCACTTAGTACAGTGGGAGAGAGATGATGCAGGCAAGGAGACAGCTAAGCTTGTGAGTGTTTGCTTGTGGGAGGGCTTTGGGATGGTGCTGGCCCCTGCTGTGTTATGGTGTATTAACCTCTTGCTACGATGGATTTGGTTTTCTGGTGTTGGGGTCTGGCTTTCTGGTGTCAGGATAAATGTTTTGCTTCTGTCTTCTATATGAAGAGTCTGTTATATTTTACAATTCAGAATTATGCTGGCATACTCATAGTTGCCATATCATGTTGGCACTATACTTCTCCAATTCAACTTATGTACAACTGCCAAAATAATGTTACTAAAGCAGAAGGAAACACCCAACATTCCATGCTCTCTTTCCATGACTATACAGGTGTATGCTTCATACATACAATGCAATCCCTTCTCAAACCTCTTAGTATCCCTAGTTTCCTTTATAGCTCAGCTTAAAGTACTACTTCTTTCATGAGCCTTCCAACATGCTAGCTAATAATGCCTCATATTTTGCATCCACTTGTTTTGTACAAACTGATATGTGTCTTCTCCTATAGTACTTAAGCTCCTTGAGGGTATAACTGTTTTATTTTTATCTTTGTATCCTCAGTACCTAACACAGTAATTGAAACATAATGGGAAACTTAATAAATGCTCTTGAAAGCTTGGTCCCAAAAAGGAGATATGAGAAGACTTTTGCTTCTTTGCAGAGGTCTGGGTCCATGATGTGGATAATTGCAACAACATCATCAGATTTTTTTCAATATGATGATCAGTTTTGCTAAATTTTATTCTCTTTTTCTTTTTAAAAAATTATTTATTATAAGAGATTGATCTCTGGAAGGGGAAGAGGAAAGGATATGGGGTAAATTAAGGTAATGTAAAAATAAAAGCTATCAATAAAATATATTAATAAAAATTGTTCATTGAGTGTGAAATATTTGCTCTAATAGACTGCTCACTTATAGTTTCCTTTTACAAGAGACTTGTAGGAAGGAAATAAAGAATATATCTTACTCTCTGATCAACAAGAGTAATTTTCAAATTTTACCTATTAGTATAAATATAATCTTTCACCAAGTACAGATTCCACACATAAGATCTCTTTGAAAGAAAAATAATGTAGGTACACACTACATACATAAATTTGCACAGAGGTCTGCATGACACAGGTTTTATATAAGCTGGATAAGGGGTAGGGAGATAATGGTCTATATTCACCTCAAGATAGTACTTTAATATTTAATTTAAATAAAAATTAAATTGTTAAATCACATATTTACATATGGGATACTACCTGGCATTTTCAATGCTTCATGTTTTTCCAAAATTCGCATGGGGAAAAAAAAAAAGATAAAAGTAATATGTTATGTGCATACCCTGAATGGCAATCCTTGTTTCCTTGTTACAGATCCTGTCATAATCAGATACTTCCTATCTCCCAGTAATCCCCAAGGTGAACTCTCTCTCACCTAATCTCCTATCAATCAATTTTATTTTTTTAATTTTTCTTTATCTTTTTCATACAGAAAAATACAACGTGAAGCCTGACATAGACACAACCCATATCTTAGCTGGCTCCTCTCCATCTCCCAAAACTGTATTACATAGGTTATAAAACATAGTCTTGTTCAGTGAGTGTCAAGAGGGAAAATATGAAATAATAAATAAAGCCTTTTACTCTTAACCCCTTTGAGATAATCTACTTTTCATTATTTATTCAAACGAGTAGAAAACAGATTTTCTCAACAAGGAAAATATCCTTGCAAAGTTTTGGAATTTTTAAAAAGGGAAATACGATGAATTCAAACCTCCTTCCTACCCCTTATAAAAAAATGAATCCCAAAGTTTGAGTCTGATCTGAACTCAACTCAAAATACATTAAACAACTCAAGCAGCTACAAAGAGTAGTTTATAAACCAAGTATAACAAAAGACAATTCCCTAAACCTGCCTAAGTTTTAATAAAGACCCATCAAGGGGTCTCTGGCAACTTAGGGACAGCATTCACATCAATGTCTATGAGAAGCCTTGTAGATCTACGTAGAAGCGTTGTAGATGAAAAGAACCAACAATCTTAGAAACAATTGAAATTTAAAGAGTTTACCTTAGAATGACAATAACACATGGTAGGCACATGCATTTTGTAGTTTGTTCCAAAACTAGGAAAATCTGCATGGTACATAAGGATATGAAGTATCTAATTTTACAAAAGTTCTTCAGGACTATTTTACTAAACCAAAACCACAATACTTTTAAAATGGCTACTGCACAACTTCTTGCTGTGGGGGGAAAATGCTGCCATTCTATATTAAATGTCACTGTCCAAATATTCCAAAATCAAAATAAAAACATGGCAGAGTAAATTTCAGTCTCCATCTCCAATCTTGGGATCCAGAAGACCTAGGTTAAATAAGTCCTGCCTCTGCCCCAAGACTATGAATTCTGGGCAAATCCCTTAACCTCTTAGCACTCCCAGGCACTTTTAAGGCTCTAAATTGCAGGCTAATTATGGTTGTGTTGGTAGAGAGCATTTTATCACTATAAATTTTCTACACTAATGAAATGAAATCATAAGTCTCAAACATTTTTTAAAATGTATTTTTATCCTCTACAGTACAGTTATTTGAAATAATTCTGAGGAATGTAACTGCCACAACATTTAAAAGAACAGATATAATTTGAAAACTATCAAAACAAGTTTACTTCCTATATAACAATGAAACTAAAGTTTCTTAGAAGAAATATTAACTATCAACTCAAAAAAATTTTACAGTTTCTACTTATTAATATAAGTCAGGAAAAATCTAAAGAAGGCTTCCACAATGTTGAGCAGAGCTGTGGCAAACTCATGGGAAGACACGATAAAAGTCATAGAATGGACAGGCATGAAAGGGTTTGTTTGACTGGAAAAAACTCAAAGGACATATGCATGAAAAGCCTTCCTTTGTCAAACAGCAATGTTTTCTTAAGACTGTATTTCTAAGAACCTACTGTACACTATAATCTTCCTTCCAACATCCTATTTATTCACAATTCTGGAACCAACAAGCAAGGAGCAAAGAGAAATGAGATGCCTTTATTCGACAAGAAGAAAGAGGATTCACTAAATTTTTGAAATGAAAAAAAAATCACTGATATAAGTGGTAAAAATTGAAGAAGTGGAGTTCATTTTACAACTTTACTTCATCAAAATTACAGTCTGCTAAGAGACTGGGATTGTCAGTAATTACGGGTGAACCTTTTAATTCTAGTTTTATCCCAAGATGTATTCCAAATCCCTCAGGTACTTTATAAAATCAGCAAATCAACCAAGGAGCACAGGACAGATTTTAGAGAATCTTCCCATTATCAAGGCCTGGATTATCTTTAAATAGTAAGAAGGGGCAATCCATAGCATTTGTTCAATACATCCCAGGAGAGAAGCAAGGGAGCCAAGGAACAAATGCAAATCCTAGTAACTCCTAGGGTGAAACAGCTTCATCCTTTTCTAGCTAGATGATTCTGCTTTTTATCGACTGTCTTTTCCAGGTATTTGCCAAGCATATCAAGTATCAGTATTCAGGTTTTCTAGGTTCATGCTAATTCTCACTCACAGCCCTAGAACAACCCCAAAGTATTTTAAAGAACTGAGGACCTGGCAACATAACGTCATGCATAAATTCCACACTCACCTGCTCTAACGTAGCAGCAAAACCCTGTCTGTCTGCAACATAGGGCAGACCATGAACCAAGCCCACTTTTTCTGTCATTTGATTAACCATATCAGTTAAGGTGTCTGGAATTACTAGAAAAGAAGAACGGGAGGATTATTTTTCTTTAATTAAAATGCCAAAGACACTAAAATTTTCTTTGTGAATCACAATATAAATATAAAATATCACTGCAATTGCATTTATATAAATGTAAATATAGCTATCAAATAACCATTCTGGGCCATGTGCCAAACTCCAGAAAAGTATTAAAATATACGTCCAACCCAAACATTCACAATGTGGAATGTACCAGCAACAGTGGAGTAGAGTTCACATCAACATACAATTAATGAATGCCCACTAATGGGGAGGCTACATTAAGAATGATGGAAAATAGCGTTGTATGTGAGTGTTAAAGCAATAATGATAAAATTTACAGATCTGTGGCCCTACTTTAAGAAAAATTGCCTATAAAAACTTATAAAACAAAGTTTTCACTCTATTAAAAAAAACTCACACTAGCATTTCTGAAAACAGTAAGCTTCCCAAATCACATTCAAAAGGATTTGAATTTTAAAATTTTAATTTATAAGCAACTTGTGAAGACACAGTTTCTGTAAAATGCACACCTAGATTTTTAAATTAAAAATGAAAACAGCACAAGACAGAGATATTGAGAAGATAACCTATTTCCTTCAAAACCAATGCAAAATATATTATGACCTGTTTGCAAACAGGAAAAAAATGGGATTTAGTAATATTTTAAAAATACTGCTGAATCACTGTAGCCTGACCAAATAATATATGGACTTTTTCAAAACAATGATTAAGTTTTAAATTTCACTATTATCAGCAGGTGTCTGACTAAATCATTTATGTGTGTGTATGCACGTATTCTAATAAAAAAGACATTAACATGGCACACCTGATAGAAAAATAGCCTGAGAGTCTGGAGGGTCCAGTTGACAAATACTGGCTGTGCAGAATATTTGCCAATTTTCATTGGTAAGAGTCTTTTCAGAGGATTCTGAACACTAATGAAATTAGAGGTCCAGACTACTACACATACACACACCCAAAAATGTTCCAGTAAGAAATGTACCCATTGTTCTTAATCTCTGTGTACACAAATTATTCTTTAAATAAAAAATGAAATGGAAGAATAAACAGACGGAAACACAAAGAAGATCTAGATATGCAAAAGTTATTAGGTTACACAAGTCTTTTGTAATTAAGAACACACATTAAGGATGCTGATTTTTAAAGTTATTAAAGATAAAGAATTGCAAGGTAATTTACACGTCTTTTCAAAAGGTGAACTTTGCCACCTCTATGCCATGATGTAACAACAAAGTCACTTTTCCAATTCAAGAAAGAGGAACCTGCAGTAAATTACAATTCAATGACTTATGAACAAACACATTTATAAGACAAAAGAAAAAAAACCTCACCTTTAATTCCACTATCACAAATCCATATGAGGTCATATTTTGCAACTTCATACCCTGGCATTAAATTATTAATTTTGGGATTAATCCCAACTTTCTTGCCACCTAAAAATTAAAAAATACAGAAATGAAAGGGATCATATGATGCTATACACACACACACACACACACACACACACACAGACATATACTCACTTCTACAGTTTACATCACAGTCAATGGGAGAAAAAGACACCACAGACAACTCCGTAACACACTTTTCAAAATATTATTAAAAGCTGACTTAGTTATAAAATAAAAATAAACACTGAAATCTTAACAATAATTTTATCTTACACAATTCAGACATAAAAAGTGACAAACTACAAGTGAATTAGGACAGTAAGGAATAGTTTACCTGTCAGATCTATGGAGAACAGAAGAATTTATGACCAAACAAGAGATATGAAATGCATAATGGATAATTTTTATTACATTAAATTAAAAAGTTTTTGCACAAAGCCAATATAACCAAGATTAGAAGAGAAGCAGAAAGCTGGGAAACAATGTTTACAGTCAGTGTCTCTGATAAAGGCCTCATTTCTAAAATACATAAAGAACTGAGTCAAATTTATAAGAATACAAATCATTCCCTAGTTGATAAATGGTCAAAGGATATGAACAGGCAATTTTCAAAGGAAGAAATTAAAGCTATCTATAGTCATAAGAAAAATGCTCTAAATCACTACTGATTAGATAGAAACAAACTGAAACAACTCTGAGGTACCACATCACACCTATCAGATTGGCTAACATATCAAAACAGGAAAACAACCAATGTTGGAAAATGGAACACTGATGTTGGTGGAATTGTGAACTGATCTAACCATTCTGGTGAGCAATTTGGAACTATGCCCAAAGAGCGATGACTGACTTTGTTACACTTAGCTCTTCTGAGCAATGCAATGATCAAAGTCAATTCCAAAAGATACATGATGGAAAATGCTATCCACATCCAGAGAAAGAACTATGGAGTCTGAATGAAGATCAAAGTATACTATTTTCTATTTTTGTTTTGTAATCTAAATACAATTCATATCTATCTATCTATGATTACATGAGACTATAAAATATAGGTATTTTACACTACAAAGAACTTTAAAGTAGTTATACAAACGAGTCAAAGAATTACTGTTACTTACCTATAAACAATCTAGCATCCACATTTGGGTATTTGCCAAGAAGCTTTTTACATACATCAATGGCTGGATCATCATGATCTTGTACACAAAGGAGTACTTCATACTAATCAAAGAAATTATTGCAAGTTAACTAGCAAACTTGAAAAATCAAGCATGTTATATCTATTATTACTAGCTGATCAAAACATAAGGAAAATAATTACATGTTAAAAGTTAAGAAATCAACATTGGTGACAGAAGCAACATATGAATATTAATGGAACAAAAGTACAAAGATCGTGCATTTCTTCAGAATTTGACTGATATCCAAGTAAAAAATGGAAATAAATGGGCAGGCAAGACCCAAGATACTTAAGGATTGTCATTTCCATATATGCCTCGCCTGGGACCTTAAATTAAATCCTAAGAATTTTCATGTTCTTCAATGTCACCTAAATTCTATTGAACAATATGATGTTAAGATTTATAATAAATAATATACAATGTAAGCTAAGCAATAAAACCTCTATCTAGGCGAAGCTTACAATTTTAAAACTTACAATAAAACTTATTTATTGAAGAAGAAATAATTACAGGTTAAATCCTGCTACAATTAATTTCAAGAGACTATTAATGATTTTATTGCACTAAATACTGATTAAGTGACATTTGATGAAAATGGGGCTTTTTTGATGAGTACTTTCACTAATGAAATTTGATGTATACAGTATTCTTCACTACAAAAAAACACACACATTCAACCTAATAATTGTGAGGACATCTCTGGGGAGGGAAGGTGGGCAGCTAGGTGGCACAGTGCACTGGCCCTGGAATCAGGAGGACCTGAGTTCAAATCCAGCCTCAGACACTTAACACTTAGTAGCCATGTGACCTTGGGCAAGTCACTTAACCCTAATTGCCCTGCCTTTCCCTCTCCAAAAAGCCAAAAACAAAAAAAAGAAAAGAAAAAAAAAGACATCTACCAGTACTGACCAGTACTTAAATCTACTCCTTGGTAGTAAGATAACTCACAAAGTTATCATTTAATACATTGCTAAATGTTTTTTTTAACCTTCATGCATAATGCTACTGACAAAATATTGAAGTATTATACAACTGATCTATCCACAGTCTGAGGCACCTATGTAATTAATGTCATACATAGATGACTTATTTCAAGGAGTGGAGAGGATGGCTGTGATCATGAAACTGTGTAAAGTGTGTACAGGATTAGATTATTACTTATTAAGAGACTACAAGGAATTTTCTTTGCCTAATGCCTAATACTTGCTGTCATTTTTATTACCTATGTCTCACAACCACTCCCATCTACCCTATTAGTAGCTGAAATTTATTATTAGGATTTGTTATCCACATGAAAACTATATTAACTACTCTGATGTTCAGATAGCTAACAAAAAACTAAGAATGGAAAAAAGACATCTATGTGACAACAATCTCTATAATTTCTTGGAACTTATGGGATGAAGTATCAGCAAAAATGTATATAATTGGACCCACTGATCTTTTGTTTTCACATTAAATTCTTTCCCAATATGTCCTTCCTCTCACACCCGGTGAGCCCTCCCTTATAAAGAATTAAAGGAAAAAAGAAAAGTAGTTCAGCAAAATTCACCAACGTCTCAACCAAGCCTGACAATTTTTGCAAAGATCCATAACTATGGCCCCAACTTTGACAAGCAAAGGAAGTGCATTTTCTCAACTCCCTTTCTTAGTCTAAATTTGGGTCATTAAAATTACAAAACAGTAAGGCCCTACAAGTACCATCTTCCCTTCCCGAGTCTCAGCAAAAAATTTTTTTTGAGTGAGCCACAAAGTATTCCCAGAAAAGTTAAGAATCTTTCCTTAGAAGAAACTAAAATCATTACGATCCTTAGAGCCAAATTAAGCTGTTCAACTATAATATTCTAAAAAGTTGTAAAAATTTTCACAAACATATTATTTAAATAGATTCCAAAGCTCCTGTGACACCTCTGCTATTCTGCCATGTAGCTCTGTAATTACAAAATAGCAAGAAAATATTTATAAAGCAGATTAATTTTTTCAAAAGCTACTTTTTAATGATGGCAATATAGTGCCACTAATTTCTCTACCAAAAATACTCAAGATATAAAATACTAGGAGCACAAGGGAGGAAAATTTCCTTTTTATGTAGAAGCAAAGGTTTTTAAATACTATTTCCATTAACTACAACTTCTTTGGCCTACTTTTGAAAGTAAAACAATTATCAATACCTTCTGACATCTCAGATTACAACTAAAATTCAGGTTGGCATGACTAAATAATTTTAATCTTTAACACGGCTCCAATTCAATTATGTTTCTGGCATTTAAAAATGATACCAACATGAAGGTGGGATTTCAAATAGGTAGGTTCTAAAGAACTGGGTTTTTAAACAAGCATCTTCCATTTTCAACTATGATAATCAATTACCTTTGGGTCTTTACAGCTTGATAGTATTTTATTACTGTGCTATAGTATTTAATCACTGGCAATAAATATGATAGTAGATCAATTAGAGCCTGGTTATGCTAGTACAAAAATTCTTCAGATACATAATTGTTTGCTATTAATAGAAATGCTTTAATCGGAAAAAATTTCAACTTAAAAAAATTTTTTAAGGCCTTTAATACCATAACACTGCAAGAAAAAAAAATCATGAGATAATTTCTCAACTGTTTTGCCTAATGGGGAAAACACCTATGTATTATATGTATAGCTTTCTAAAGTTAGTCTTTTTGTTTATGGAATTTACCAGAATTGCCAATAAACTCATTGAAATATCTCTATCTCCTTTTCTCTGTCCGTCTCCCGCTCTCAGAGAAAGGGAGAAATGAACAATGAAATTATCAAAATATTTAAAGCACAAGGTAGGAGGCCTTGATAATTCATGAATTTGTTGTGTGTTTTTTAAAATAACCTCTTGATATTTAACAATATAATATTTCAAATTATATTTTGGTTCCTTAATATGCAATTAGGCTTTCATTTTAAAGAGATATAATGAAGACATAAAACATCTTTAAAAGGTCCATGAATTTAGATTTTAGCATGAAAGTAAGGATATTCAAAAGACACTTACATTAATTCAACTCTATAGTAAACAATTTTACAATCGTTAAATGGTTTTTCCATTAATAAAAAGTGAAAATCTTTTTAAAATACACTACCCAACCACATATTCCATTTAGATAGAAAGTATTTTATTGGGGCGGCTAGGTGGAGCAGTGAATAGAGCACTGGCCCTGGAGTCAGAAGGATCTGAGTTCAAATCCAGCCTCAGATACTTAAAACTTACTAGTTGTGTGACCATGGGCATGTCACTTAACCCCAATTGCCCCGCAGTACCCCCTCTGTCCCCCAAAAGAAAGTATTTTGTTAAATTTGGATCTGTCCTGATTAACTTTCCAATAAAAACAGACTACAGGAAACAAAATGAGTACAACAGTTTTGCTCCTCATAAAGGATTTAAACAAGTAATAAATAGTGAATGCATGAAGAAAAAGGCAATTTACTTGCCCAATTTTTTAGCCTAATTTTTAGAAGCTGTGAATTTCAAATTTTAATTCTTATAAGAACACAACATAAATATGGAATTGTTTGCAATGTTTTGGGGCCATGGAGATTTTTTTTGTCTTTTAACAAACATTGGCTGCATTTTAATATTAACTTTATATTCTTTTATACTAGATTCATTTGTTTTAATACTTTTTACCTTTAATATTATGAAGGCATAATACCTCTGGCTTTCTTCACTTTTCCATTTGCTCATTTCCCTGCAAAACAGTTCTACCTATTCCTTTATTCCTGCATCCCCTCCCTCAAAAAAAAAACCCCAGCAATTTTTAGTCATGAACACATTCATACTTCATTTTGGCACATAAACCATCAGGGCTGACAGAACCAGAGATTTAGTGTTAGAAGGGATCTTTTAGGTCATACAATTCAATCTCCTCATTTTGTAGATGAGAAAATACACGATCAGAAGAGTTAACTAACTTTTTCAAGGTCACATAGAAAATTAAAGAATGAGGATCTGAATCCTTCAAGGTAGGACCCTGGACTCAAAAATTCGGTCTCTATGACACTTGAATTCTACAAAGGGTTTAACTAGTACAGAAAATAAGCTCTTAAATTCTAATTTTAATGTCATATAGCAGAATTTCTCTAATGTAAAAAATAAGACAAAGTTGCTTTAGTGGCAAATAATTTTTATAACACCTAAAACTCCATTAAGTTTTTTGTTGTCATTGTCGTTTTTAGTAAAATGTGTCATCTTTTTTTAAAGGTTACATATAGTTGGATTAAGTGAAGAAGGAAATTAACACTTGCACCGAATTTTAAGACTTACAAAACACTTTCCGACTCCACATTGCAGATAATGTCCACTGTAAGTCAAGATGTAAGAAAACTTTGAGATATGAATGTATGTTTAATTTCTAGAGTATCTGTCTTATCATAAATAAAAAGGAAAAAATTATTTTGCATTTTAGCTATTAGCTTGTTATTTAGAGTCAAACCACACTGTTTTTCCTTTGTTTATAACATATTTGTTTACTTATTGTCTCTTTCTTGTGAGATCCTTGAGGGCAAGGACCTTCTTTTGCCTCTTTCTGTATCCTCGGTGTTTAGCACAATACCTGGTATAAACTAGGCACAAACACTTAAATGCCTAGCAACCTATTGGAAAAAACACTGTATTTGGAGTCAAAGAATATGGCTCTGAATCCTGGTTTTGTAATCACTAGACTTCTCTGAACCTCAGCTTCCTCACCTGGAAAAGAAGAGGCTTGAATGACCTCTCCAAATCTAAGTATTATGAAAATAATGATTTAATGGAGTTTCTTTCTTATATTGTTCTACATTTAAGGACCTATCCAGAGACACCCCCACCCCCACCTTTTTACCAGCCAGGTGCTAAGATTCATAAGACATTAAAACTCTCCTTAGAGCCTATAGTTCATCCTCTTGATTTCATCTTTCAACTTAAATGACTGCCTCTCAATCAGCTTAACTTAATGAAAAACTAAATGTGTTGGCTCCTGTCTAAAAAAAATTCAACCTAACACCAAAACATATAAATAAATATTCTAAATTAACTCAAAAGAGATTCAAAAGAATTTCTTCTTCTCATCACTCTCCTGTACTAGCACAAAAGTCTCCTGATTGGTCTTTCACTCTTTGTCTAGGCTCTCATCCTTCCCTAATTCTTCCTTCACACAGCTGACAAAATAATCTTTCCAAGGCACTGGACTTACAAATCAGTCACTCCACTGTTCAAAAACCTTCTATAATATTATAATACTAGAAAAAATATATAGACCCTTTCCCCTACCTAGTTTTAAAAGACCCTCTACAATTTCATTCCAAACTAACTTTCCAGCCTTATTTAATGGTACTTCCCTTAATAAAATCTGTATTTCAGTCAAACTAGTCTACCAGTTGTTTCTTAAACTCAAAATGCCATCTCCCATCTCTGTGTAATCACATAGGCCATCTCATCCCTGGAATTCATCTCATTTACAATAAGCCCAAAGCAGGACTCATTGTAACCCTCCTAAATCAACCTTTTCTACCAGCTTTCCTATTTCTATTGATAGCACTACCATCCTCCCAGTTAACTGAGGATCAAAAATCACAGAAGCATCTTTGCCCATTCCCTTCTTCTTCAAAGAATTCGACCTAGTATTTTCCTTTCATTCATCCTACTAACTAGTTTCCATGCATCTACTCTTTCTCATCTCTAATTCACCCTTCACAAAATTGCCAAAATAATCTCTTAAACATATAGGTTTGACCACATTGCCCCCATGTCTGGAATTTTCCTTTTTCGGGTCTTTCAAATCCTCCTTACATTAAGAATTTCCTCTTGCAGATCTCAAACTCAACATGTCCAAAACAGGACTCATTAACTCACCCTCCCAAAATCCACCTCTCTTCTAAACTTCCTTATTTCTCTCAAAGGTATCACCATCCTTCTGGTCTTCCAGGTCTATTACCTTAGAATTATCCTCAAATATTACTCCCTCACCATACATGTTAATCAGTTTCTACTTACAGTTATCACATTAGTTTAGATAGGCATCAATTCTCATTTACATCATTGCAACAGACTTCTGAATGGTCTCCTAAACTCAAGCCTCTCACCACTTTAGCACATTGCTGCCAAAGTAATTTCTTTTAATCAAAGATATGAACATATAACTCCTCAATTCAATAAACCAAAATAACTCACTATTGTTCCTAGGATCAAATATAAACTGCTACGTTAATTTTTCAAGACTTTCACAATGTTGCCCCAGCCTATCTTTCAAGCCTCATTACTCCTGCTCACACTGTGATGCAGCAAAACTGGCCTTCTCTGTTCCTCATACAACATGACCTCTCCCATCTCCATGCATTTCCTCATGTCTGTAATGTGATCTCTCCTTATCTTTGGCCCCACACAAGCTCCCTCTTCCTTTAAGACACAGCTTTAAGAAACCATCTTCTATGTGAAGCCTTATCTGATCCCTGCAACTTCTAGCCCCCTTCCTTTTAAACTACATTGTATTTAACTACTTCAAATTTATTGGTATTTGTTCACTTTATATTTATTTTATTCGTATACACGCCTGCCTGAATATAAAATTCTATGGATAGGAATTATTTCATCCACTTCATTTGTATCTCTAGCACAGTACCTAGTATACAACAAGTATTTAGTAAATACTTGTAGACTCAATGATTGATTGATGAGCTATTTTTGTTGTTCAGTCATTTTGGTTATGCTCAATTCTTCATGACCCCACATGGAGTTTTCTTTTTTTGTTTGGGTTCTTTTTTGGAGGGGCAGTTGGGGTTAAGTGACTTGCCTAAGGTCACACAGCTAGTAAGTGTTAAGTATCTGAGGCTGGATTTGAACTCAGGTCCTCCTGACTCCAGGGCCAGTGCTCTATTGTACCACCTAGATGCCAAGAGCTATAGCTACCACTTTGTTACTGTCAAAAGTATCCTTTCCTTGTGTTCTCCAAGGGGATAGGGGAAGGGAAATATGTTACATCTCCAACCTAATTTAAAAATAAAAGCTATAACACTGTACTTACCTTGGGATAATCCAATTCAAAAAATGTTTCTAAATTGTTGATTAAGTTAGGATCAACACCTTTCAATGGTTTCAGAAGTGTAATGCCAGGGAGTTTACTATATGGCTGTTTGTCTGTTGCCTTCTTGTTGAGATGTAAACGTCTATAAAAGATAAAATATAAATATAGACGTTTAATATATGTTATATAAGTACTATGAGACAAGTGAATATTGAGTTATAAACAATAAGAAATGCGAAACTTGCCAATAAATTATTAAACTGGAGTTACAAGTAAATGTTTTAATGTTAAAATTGGTAGAAGACAAGTTAGTCATAGAAGTTATTAGCACTTTTGTTGTTTCTGGACACAAAAAACAGAGTTTTAATGCTTCTTCCATCCCTTACATGTCTACAAACAAGAAAAAGATTAATAAACAAATATATGCTAAGAAAATGGAAATTTTCCTGTTGAACTATACATTACATAAAATCAAACAAGTATTTATTATTAAACTTTTCAAAAAATTATTAAGTATCTTCTATGAGCCACATACTGTGTTAGGCCCTGATGATGCAAAGACAAATGTGAAAAGAGTCCCTGCCCACAAGTAGCTTGCAATTTATCTAAGGGAGACGCAATGTAGATAAAAAATACATGTATAACAGATAAAAAGTGACAGGGGAAGCGAGGGAGCACTGTATAGAGCAGTGGTTCTGTACTTCTTGGAGTAAAGAGATCATAAAAATGGGAAAAGGACCCACATGTACAAAAATATTTATTGCAGCTTTTTGTGGTGGCCAAGAATTGAAAATTGAGAGGATTCCCATCAATTGGGGAATGGCTGAACAAGTTGTGGTATATGAATGTAATTCCATAAGAAATGATGAGCAGAGAGACTTCAGGAAAACCTGAAAGACTTACATGAACTGATGCTAAGTGAAGTGAGCAGAACCAAGAGAACATTGTACATAGTAATAGCAACACTGTGTGACAATCAACTTTGATAGACTTTGCTCTTTTCTCAGCAATACAATGACAGATTGTATACAAAGACAATTCCAAAAGACTCATGATGGAAAATGCTATCCACATCCAGAGAAAGAACTACAGAGTGTAAATGCAGATCATAGTATTTTTTCACCTTTTGTCTTTCTTGTGATTTTTCCCTTTTGTTCTGATTCTTCTTTCACAATATGACTAATGTGGAAATGTATTTAATGATTGTAGATGTATAGCCTATATCAGATTACTTGCTGTCTTGGGGAGGGGGTAAGGAGAAAAACATTTGAAACTCAAAATCCTATAAAAAGTCATGCTGGAAAAAATTTTTAAAGTAAATTAATTAATTTTCAAAAAAAGAACAGTGGTTCTGAAAGAGTATACTCTGAGTTTAACAAGTACCCTAAAAGTTTGGGATCCAGTTGAAGCTAAAAACATTACTGTCAGGGAGGCCAGGTGGCTCAGTGAATAGAGCACTGGCCCTGTAGTCAGGAGGACCTGAGTCCAAATCTGGCTCAGACACTTAACACTAATTAGTTGTGTGACTCTCAGGCAAGTCACTTAACCCTAATTGCCCTGCCTTTTCTCCTCCAAAAAGCACAAAGAAAAAAAAATATTACTGTAGATATAAGAAAGTTTATAAGTATTTAATATGAATTTTACTTATCCATACATAAGATTAGTATCAAATTCACAAAATAAACAAAATTTGCCTATTACATATAAAAACTAGCCTCAAAACATGAATTCAACAAAAAAGAGTGTGTTCTTTTCTTTTGTTTTGTTTGGTGCCATCAGAAGTTATAAAATTTCAGTTAAATTAAAATTCTATTCACTCAAGCTACTTCAATATGAACAAATATTTTCACCACTCAGTTCCCATCACCTAAGGCAATTTCTTCACTGGCAAGATGGTAGACTGTACTTGATGTCTAAAATGCCTTTCAATTAGAAAATTCTATCATTCTATGTTTTACTATCATTTACAACATATTCTTGAAAAATTCCATGACTACTTAATTATCTCTAGTTTCATTAAATAACTGGTGGTACAGTAAATCAAATTTGGAGATTACCTTTTAAAAATTTTTATGCTGTTGTTGCTAAGTTTGATAGAGGGAATAAAGGTTCCTCCTCTCCTGCCATCCTTTTTGGTGTCAAGAAAATTGAGTCAATGAGAGGCCATGAGTATAACATAACAAATAGAGGATATCTTTTGTGGATTTTGGACCCTCTCCAAGACCCTAGATTAATAGGGAAGAGGGTTACTGAGATACCTTTTTAAAATTAAATATATCCTAAAAGCATAAATTATTTGGGAGTTCTGGTGGAGACAGAGAAACCATCAGAGGAAACAGGAGACCTATACCCAGAGAACTAAAAGGAGGAAGAGACCTGTGGGGAAATGGGCTGGCAAAATAAAACCTGTGCTAAGATAGAATGAGTTCTAGGTTATCCTGTTTCCTCCACCCAACCCCCCCCCCCCAAAAAAAATCTCCCAGTGGCCTTGTTAATGCCTAGAATTAATTCCTTTAGAAATGATTAAGTTTTTAAAAATCCTACAATATAGGAATACTCCACACAAAATTTCCCTTACCACCATCATGATCTTAATAATAAACAAATTACCTCATTCTGTCAGTTCCAGGAGATCTGTTCAGTTTACATCTGGTACCCAATTTGAGTCCTTTTCTTTACTTGTATGGTAAACACTTTATATAGGCAATTGACTTTAAAAGAGTTATCAGTTCATCTCCTTTATCAACATCATCCTCATTCATACTAAAGAGTCATGAAATTTATTGTGTGTAGCCGATTCAGAAACAAAAAGGAAGAAGAGAATGCAGGGAGGAAAGACTGGAGGGTTTTTTAATTTTGGTAGAATTTCTCAAACTTCAAAGTTGCTATCCTATTGGATCTGGAAGGTTATTTCTTATTCAAAAGGAATAGAATATTACACAATAGAGTAAGCATTTTTTTTAAGAAAGAAAAGAAATTCTGAAATCAAAATATAAGCACAGAGGAGAACAGCATTTTGGTGAGTATTTCTGCAAAATACCTAAACAGAAGAAAATTGATGATCCAAGAACCAGATGCCATGACTGGTATGGAAGCATGAAGTTAACATTGCTATTTATCAATTTGATTTTAAGTATTTGATTCAGTAGGGTAAAACATAGCTTTCAAGGTTCTCTACCAACAAGATAACTCCCATGAATGTGTATATACATCATTTAAAAAATTAAACAAGCTAATAATTTCATGATTTGTTTTGATAATTTCATCATTCAAAAAATAGAAGCATTGATGGTAATTACTCTGGATTCTTACTAGCAAGAAAGAACTGGTTTAAGTGATGGCAACTTTGGAGAAAGTCACTGCTCTATTTTAAGTTTATCATAGAGAAAAGAGAGAATATAAGCATAGCTTGACAAGTGCCCTAAATTCTTGGACAAAAGACTTTCAAAGGGTTCACAGAATGATTAAAAATTTCAACAAAGAGACTTTAAGAGTCAGAGAGCCTCTCTCTGATGAACTTAGGGATTGATTGTGAGATAGGAGACACTGGCATAGGACTGCCCAGCATGGTGTTCCCGCATCAAAGCAGAACTGCAGTAGCTCAAAAGAAACACGAGATGTACAAATTGAGACATCTCCACTCCAAATGTTCATATAGACTATTTGTGCCCGACATGTGTTAGAGTCTTTGGAACTCATATTGGTCTGATCAGCCATGGCTGGACACACTATACATTGACCCTGACATAGTGATGTCATTTTGGTCTTCTTTGAGCATGAAGGACAACCAACGAGGATTTCAACAACCTAAAATTCTGCAGGGAAAGCCAGCCCAGGAAGAATGGGAAACAAATTATACTAAGGAAATAAATGGGGAGTTGTATAATTTCTTTAAGGAAAGGGGGCAAATTCTGTAAGACTATCAGAATTAGTAAAGCCTGCTGATGAACAAGGAGGATGACAGTGAATGAAAAAGACCACAAAAGACTTATTTACTTTTTTAAAAGTTATATCTAAGAAAAAGGGAGAAAAAACAAGTGCTGCACAGAAGATAGGATGATACAGATGAGAAAAGAATGAAGAATTAAGCAGAAGTCTTGGTTTTTATAAAAGAAGATTAGAGCTGCAATAGTAAATTCCAGGCAAAGCACTAGCATTTAAATTGGTAGTTATATATTAATCCCAACAGTTGGGTCCCCAAAATACACACTATTGTGTATGTAATCACTGGCTCATAGATAAAAATCACAGACTGTATAGACTTACAGCAGAAAAGAACCTTAGAGTTTCCTCATCTGTAAAATGCGGAAATAGGACTACATGCCTCTGAGGTCCCTTCCAGCTATAAATCTATGACCTAATGATCCTATGAGGAAAACAAAAAGAATACTCTAATCTAATTTCCTCATTTTAAAGAAGAAAATGAAGACCAAAAACTTAAGTGACTTCCCTAAGGGCACATAGATAGTAAATGGCAAAGTCAGGATTCAAACCCAGTTCTTTTGACTCCAAATTCTGCATTATTCTTGTTGTACCACACTCTTGTCAAAAGGGAAGAAAATAAAGTAAGTTTTAAGTGTAATTTTTCCTCTATATCAAATTACCCTCCAAACCAAGTAAAACCTACTTGCTGTCTCTTCATCTTAAGTATGGTTGCAAGAGTGAAGTAAATGAGCAATAATGCAAAGCTGCTCTACAACGCACTTCAAAAACTTAATCTTTAAAGAAAAAATATCTATTTTTAAAGTTCAGACAAAAACTCATATAGAGATATAAAATTTTTATTTCATAAACTAGAAAACACTGACTCTATTAATATTAATATTTGGGAGGGAGGTTTAATATTCATCTGTAAAAATACTACTCTGAGACCTTTCGTTATATGGTGAACCCTTGCGTTCTCAAAAAGCTGTAGGAAAGGAAAGCAAGTATGAGGAAAGTTCTACTATGCTGCAAAGGATATTATTCTAACATCGGATTATATCCTAGTGTTAGATTATTTCTGCTTCTGAAGACCTATTTCACTAGATACCAAGAGCTTTATGCAAGAGAAGCTAGTAACAATAAAACAGAGAATGGCACTCAACCTAATCTTCTCCTTGTTCCAAGAACAATCAAGAATGACAGAAAAGGGATAGAGGATGCTCAAAAATCAGTTTTTATACCAACTATAAATATTTGCTGTTTATTTTCTAAATGTGATAATCTTACCTAATGCCTCAAGAAACTGACATAGTGCTAGAGGAATTGAATTATATCAGTGTTGACACTGTTGTAAATGAAAAGAGAAGACAAGCAAGTTGCAGGTAAAGAAAAGAATGTCTTACATATTCTCCTCAGAAGCAAATAAAAAGTGTTGATAGACTTAATTTTTTTTTTACTGTTCATACAAAGACAACAAACATTTCAAGCAATACTTAATCATTTAGTCTTGTAGTGCTCATAATGAGCAGAATCAAAAATATCACTGAAATTACCACAGCCCAGCTGACATTTTTTTCAAAGGTTAAGACAAAGAAATTCTATAAAGGAGAGGATGAGATCAAAACTACTTGGTACTGGCTGAGGAATAGAGTACTGGATCAATGGAATAGATTGGGCACACGAGACTCAGCAGCCAATGACTATAGTAATTTACTGTTTGATAAACCCAAAGACCCCAGTTTTTGAGGTAAGAACGCACTATTTAACAAAAACTGCTGGGAAAACTGGAACAAGGTATGGAAATTGGGTATAGACAAATATCTAACACTGTACACCAAAATAAAGTCGAAATGGGTGCATGATCTAGGTATAAAGGCTGATACTGTGATCAATCTGGGAGAGCAAGGAATAGTTTACCTGTCAGATCTATGGAGAGGGGAAGATTTTATGACAAAACAAAAGTTAGAGAGCCTTATAAAATGCAAAATGGATAATTTTGATTACATTAAATTGAAAAGATTTTGTACAAATAAAGCCAATGTAACCAAGATTAAGAGGGAAGTGGAAAAGTGAGAAAGAATTTTAACAAGCAATGTCTTTGATAAAGGCCTCATTTCTAAAATATACAAAGAATTGAGTCAAATCTTTAAGTATACAAGCCACTTCCCAATTAAGAAATGACCAAAGGATATGAACAGGCAGTTCTCAGAACATGAAATTAAAGACATCTTTAAGAATATGAAAAAATGCTCTAAATCACTATTGATTAGAGAAATGCAAATCAAAACAACTCTGAGGTACGACATCTCGCTGGCCAGACTGGCTAAGATGACAAAACAGGAAAATGATAAATGCTGGAGAAGATGTGCAAAAATTGGAACACTAATGCACTGTTGGTGGAGTTGTGAACTGAGCCAACCATTCTGGAGAGCAATCTGGACCTATGCCAACAGGGCTATAAATAAGTGCATACCCTTTGACCCAGCAATAACACTTCTAGGGTTATATCCCAAAGAGAGCAGAAGTGGGAGGAGGACCCACATGTACAAAAATATTTATAGCAGTTCTTTTTGTGGTAAAGAATTGGAAATCAAAGGGATGTCCAACAATTGGGGAAAAACTTTAGTTTGGAGAAAATCAGTGATTTCCAACCCAAACTCTGGATAATGGCCAAATTGTCCACTTCAAACAGCTCTGTTTTCTACAGTTTGGTTTTCATGGTAGCTCAAGGTTATCAGGTCCAGGGCTGGGAGCCAAGTTAAAGCAGGGAGATGGGGGATGAGATGGAGTCCCATAGTCTCCACAGGTCATAGAGAGGTCAGAGAAGAAAAAAGGAAAAAAAAGTTTTTAAAGTTCATAGGTTTTAAGGACATTTGCTAGTAAATATCTTTGTACCCCAGTAAAAATCTGGCATGGACTAATAGTCGGAAAACACAAGTTCTAGCCCAATCCCTTTATTTTATTAGTGAAGAAACTAAGGAGTAGAAGTTAAATCATTGGCCCAAGGTCACAGGACCAATTAGTGGCAAAGTGGAAATGCAATCTAGATCTCAATCTCTGGATCAGTTTAAGTCACCAAGTCCAGATAAATTACACTCTACAGTGCTGAAGAAACTTGAAAGTATCACTGGCAAGGCCTTCAATTATCTCTGGCAGAAATACTACAGGATTAGAGAAGGGCAGATGACTTCCCAATTAAAACAAACAAACAAAAAAGAGTCTGGACCTTACAAGATATTAAGAAAGACTGATTCCTGGCAAAATTTGGGAATACAGTATTAATGGCATAGCTAACAAAACAGATAGAAAAGGAAGTAATAAGCACCAAAAAATCAACATGGCTTTAACAAAAACAGGCCATGCCAAATTGGAAGATCAAGACTATGTATTGACATGGTTCACCTATGTTTACCTAGATTGTAGCTAAGCATTTAACAAAATCTTTTGTGATATTCTTCTCAAAAAGATGTAGAGATGAAGGTCAGGTGAATCCAGAACTGACTGAAAGGCCAGGCCCAAAGAATAGTCACTAAAGGTTCAATGTCAATTTGAAGGTCAATGGGTAGAGTGTTTTGCCTCGTGCTTTTAAATATATCTTTATCAAAGAATGGGTTAGTTAAATGTAAGATGGTATCTTTTATCAAATTTACAGATAACACAAAGCTAGAAAAGGCAAATTAAATATTAAATGATAGGCAAAAATCAGAAAGATCTTGATAGTCTGGAATGGTCAAATCTACAAAGGGATAAAAAGGGATAAGTAAATGTAAGGCCTTCCACAAGTAAGAATTGGTTAGAAAACAATTTATCTGAAAAATGGCCCAGGGATTTTAGTGGATTTAGAGATTGCACATTCAGCATTAGTTAACAGTAAAATACAAAAACTCTTAACATGATCTTAGATGACACATTAAAGATCCAAAAATCTACGACTAAGGAGGAGATAGTTCTGTTGTCTTCTGCCATGGACATGCTATTATCTGGAGTGTTATATTTGGTTCTTTGCCAAGAAAACTCCAAATGGGGTCAATAAGAGTTGGACATCAACTGAAAAATGACTGAACAATAGTGTAGACTGAAATTTTCAAGTCTGAAGACAACGCTAAATTCTTATTATAAGATGCAAAGCAAAGAGACAAGCTGCAGGAAATTCTCACAAGACTAAGAAAATTTAAGAGTAGCAGATAAGTTTCGAATTGAGCAAATGCAAAGTAATACAGTTGGGAAAAATTTAGTCATACTATACTTAGAAATTAATAGGTTCTGAGGTTCATTTACAACTCAGGAAAGAAGATCTGGTTCAGTGGATAGTGATGAACTTCAAATCAGGAAGACTTCAGTTTAAATCCTGGCCACTCAATCACTCGCTCTGTAAACCTAGGCAAGTCACAAAAACCTGCTTTAAACTCAGTTTCCTCGTTTGTAAAATATGGGTGAAAAAAGCTCCTTTCTCACAGGGTTGTTGTGAGAATCAGATGAAGAGAACATATCTAAAGTGTTTTGCAAACCTTAAAGTACCATATAAATGCTAGCTATTAATATTATCTATCAGTTTCTGTGGACTATGCACTACTCAAAATGCTGACTACTATCAAGCAGGGTAACTTTGCAGTTCACCTCACCTTAAGAAAAATACAGGAATGGAAAAGGATTAAAGAACAGTAACTAACATGAACAAAAGGAGAATCTTCTATATGAGAAGAAACTTCTTTATTTTAAAAAGGCTCTTTAATCTGAAAACTCAATGATAAAAGTCTGTAAGTATGTATAGAGTGAATACAGACTTGGTCACCAAATCAGAGAATTCCAGAAATAAGGGGCAACAATTTAAAAAAAAAAACTTGAAAAGGATAGCTTTATGGGGTGGGGATTGGGGGGGAGGGGAAGGAGGAAGGATACTGTGCTATTTTATGCCAGTCAAATCTATACATTTCAATGGTTAAGATTATGGAACTAAACACTAATAATATGAATAAGAGTAATATAAGAATTTCATTGCTTTAAATGAGTTTAAGTATCCAGGACCAGATTATTATCTTCAAGAATTATCTCCAAGAGTACTAAGAATTTGATGGTATCTTCCAATAATTACTGTCTATAACTTAACAGAGTTGTGGAAAACAAGGATGTCACAAGATTAGACGCAAGAACATGGCCTTAAGTTTTCCAAAAAAATAGAAAAAGGAGATAACAGCAAATTCCTCAAAGTGCTAAACCAAAAACAGTAGAACTGATATTGTAAATTTCCATCAAAACTCCATAATGATCTATTAAACAGACAGCTTGGAAGCACTTGGAAATGAAACTATTAGTAGGAGTCAGAATGAGTTCACTAAGAAAAGTTTCCTAAATTTACTGGGATAATTAGCTTGAAAATTTTTTAAATTACTTTTAACTTCTGATTCTATGATTCATAAAGAAATCATAATTTCTTACAAAACTTTCCTTGATGCCATTGTCAAAAGAAAAAAATATTGGCATGAACAGACTCCTGCATCCTTCTCTCTATCATATATATACACACACACACACACACACACACATATACATGTACACACATTACATGTATGTACAATATTACACATATATCACATAGAATCATAGATCATAGCTAAAGATATCCCTTTTTGTATGTAAGGAAGCCAAGGCCCAGACAAGTTAAGTGACTTGTCTGAAATCACACAGGTAGTAAGAGGCAAAGTAAGGATATAAACCCCAAGTCCTCTGCTTTTTCCCCAAGTGCTCTTTTCACCATTTCTTATGACTGAAATTCTAGGGACAGTATCCTCAAACTGTAAAACAATGGATGTGCCACTGACTGACTTTAACAGCTTCACCAATGGCATTACTAGAATTTCTAGCAAATAGAAGTTGATGATGTAAATAATATCTACAATACAGGATGATTATGTCTTTAAAATGAAGCTAGAACTAAATTTTTCAAATGGAGAGGCACCTGGTGTAGTAGACAGAGAGATCAAAATCAGTCAGAAAGACCTAGGTCAAACCTCTAAAATAGAGTGGCTTTGTGACTTTGAGTAAATCAATTAACACCTTAGTGTCCCCAGAAAACTCTCTTAAGACTATAAAATGCAGAGGTGATGACCTCCAAGGATAGTAAGAATTTCCTTATCTGGGGGGTTCCCTATCAATTAAATTATATACCTCTAGCCACTTTGATTATCTTTTTTTTAAATGGGGTAGTCTTTATTATAACAACTTTTAAACATGTTCTCTAACAGATGACACTCACAAATTTGAAGTGGACAAGAGACCTTGCCAAGTAAAATACTCATCTTCTTAAATTGTTTATTCCAACATTTTTTAAGTCTCAAAATGAAATGGCCAGGGGCAGCTAGGTGGCACAGTGAATAGAGCCCTGGAGTTAGGAGGACCTGGGTTCAAATTAGGCCCCAGACCCTTAACACTTACTAGCCATATGACCTTGGGCAAGTCACTTAACCCCACTTGCCCTGCCTTCCCCTCTTCCCAAAAGCAAAAATAAATAAATAAGAAAATAAAATAGAATGGTCATCTACTACAAGTATTTCAGAGTCCAAACAGACAAAGACATAAAAGATGGAGTAGGGCTGGGTCGTATGGTTATACTTCCAAGTGAATACAATGAGTAGTCTCATTGTTTTGTATCCATACCACGTATGTAAGTAGAACAAAACTGTTAACCTATTTCTTTCCTTCATCATACCCCTTTATGGATAAAAAACTCATTAAGAAGTTGTTCCTCATATGGAGCCTAATTTCACCTTTGCAACTTCTATGCATTGTTCTCCCACCCAAGCCCACCCAACAGTTCTTCCACAGGACAGTTAACATGAACCTCCCCCCAAAGCATCTTCCCCAATCTAAACATTAAGAACTCCTAAATCAAAACATTCAGAATACTTAAAAATGATAACCACATGCATACTTTTCAATCAGTCTTTTCAGTCCTACTCTGAAATAAATTTTGGATGAAAGGCACAGATCCCTGAGATACTCCACTATAAACTTTCTTCTAAATTGGTATGAAATTATTAATGATCACTCTGTGGGTGTGGCCATTTGACCAGTTCTGAATCTGCCTAACTATATTATTAATATTTTACATATTTATATATTTATATTAAAATTTATGTATTCACCTTTTACAAAAGCATACCAAGTCTTGGTAAACACTATTTATGGGAGCTCCCTGAGCTATCAGTCTAGTGACCTAGTCACAAAAAAGGGGGAAGAAAGGCAGGACTATTAGTCTAGTATGGCATTCTGTCCTTTTCCAGGTCTTACTTAGTAATAAATATATTCTATAATTTTGCCAGGAATTGTTGTCAAGCTCACTGAATTATATATTGAGAATTATACTATCTTCCCTTTTAAAAAAAAGTTATAACAATATTTTCCCTTCTTCAGACATGTAGCATATCTCTCTTATTCTTCACTCCACCCACTTTTTTATTTTCAAAGATCACTGACAATGGCTGTGCATCCACCAATGTTCTTTTGGTATCCTCATACGTACTTCAAGTCAGGTGACTTGAACTCAAGTGTAGCTGGGTGCTCTTTTACTTATCTTGAGTTACAATGCACTATTAGTCATTTTTGTGGTGTCCTTACTAATCCAAAAGTTTTTCTCCTTAGCAGAGAAAACTGAAGCAAAATAAAAGTTAACTATTGCATTCTCTAATGTTATTATCAGCCCATTCACCCTGAACAGGTAGGGGCCAAAGGCCTTCAAATACCTGAAGACAGCTATCACATCCCCACTAAGTCTCTTCTGCACAATAAACATTCCATTTCTTCTACTGACTCACATATGGCATGAACTCAAGTCCCTTCATTATTCTGGTTGCCCTTCTTTGAACTTGTCTTCAGTTTATAAATGTTCCTCTTAAAATGCAACTTACAAAATCAAACCTCCCTGGTTCGACATTTTGAAGGATGAAATCATCATTTAAGCAAGCCAGAAATATTGGGAGAAAGGGAAGGGAGAAATGCAATGAAAAGAGTTTAAGGATATCTGGAAACAAAGTAGCAGAAGGCAGAGCTGAATACTGGAAAAGGTGATAATTGGCATATAAATACAGAATTCCCTTCCTTCATTCCCGTGTACAGTAGAGGAGTGTATCAAAGATACTGGAAAAAGTAGACTAATGGGATCCAGAAAAACTCAACTCTAGTTCTGTGATGAACATAAGAAGGGATGCCAGGTGATGGGGAAGGAAAAGGAAGGAAGTGTAACATGGTGATGCTCACTGTAAGAGCACTATTCATTTTTCCTATGTATCACTACTTTCTCCTAATCACTTCACAGCTCCTGATTCATAGATCATAAGCAAGCTAAATGATACAACAGAGAGTTGGGCCTGGAGTCAGGAAGAACTGAGTTCAAATCCAGCCTCAGATACTTATTGGTAGCTAGGCAAATCATTTAACCTCTGACTGCCTCAGTGTCTTCATTTGTGAAACAGGAATAATAGCACTAACCTTTAAGGATTGTAGGAAGGCTCTAATGAGAATATTTATAAAGTGCTTAGCAATAGTGTCTGTTTCCTTCCTTCATAGGATCACAGATTTAAAACTAGAAGAACCTCAAAGGTCATCAAGTCCAACTCCCTTATTTTACAGATAAGACATGTTCCTAAAGAGGCTGATTTGCCCAAAGTCATACAGATAAAAACTGAAAGCGCTAAAATTTGAACCCAGGTTCTTAAAAGTTCAAATCAACTTTTTTTTTTCAAACTATGCCATACCGCCTTGGTAGCATGAGAAACTCCAAAAATACAAACAACATGCAAGTGACCCAAGTCACAGTACTTCAGAAGTCATTTAGTCTTTGCCTGATGTCACCTGAAGTCAATTACATGACTTTTTATCATTTATATCAACTTTGCTAATAAGTATTTTACTATTCAAGAGTATATTATTTCATTGGTGCAGGTATTACTTTCACCAAAGCAGATGTCATCCTCTATACCTTAGTTCATTTGGATTTCATAGATCTCTATTTCTATATTGTGTGAATAAAATCTGGTGGCCAAGATGGTAGTGATTACACTTGTATGAATTTAGTTGGGCTTATCTTTGGTCATACTCAAAATCTTTCCAGTTTTGTTGAATCTAACAGTTTAAATTCTACTGGGATTTCCTTCAAGAACTGAGAATAGCCTTTATTCTATGACAAGGAATCAGAGTAGGGCTTTAACAAGGGCTTTGTCAAATAATATCATTTAATCTATTAATCTCTAAACCTATGATTTCATTGGCAGGTAGAATTCTTAGTGAAGAAAGTCCCTCTACTGAGGCAAACTGGAAAAGGTTTTGCAAATGAATAAATGTGCATGTGTACAGACCTGTGTCTCCTTGGAGAGTTGCTTTAGGGCACTACAAAGCTAAGCAAATTTCCCAAGGTTACATAGCCAAAGTGTCAGATATGGAATTTAAATTGAGGTCTTTCTGATTCTGAGGCTGCTTCTCTATCCACCACACCATGCTCTCTCTCTCACAGGATATAAAGGTCCAGATCAATCTCTAAACCAGGAATAGAACAATATGAAAAAAAAAAGTTCTGTCCCCAAACTACTTTCATTATAACCTATAACGGAGACAATTAGCATTCTATAGGGCTTTCCCCTCACAAATAAATTGTAATTTCCTTCTATAAGTAGGTCTCTACTTGGCTTCTTCCATTCTCTGGCAGCTTTACCAGGATAAAGAAAGTGCATTGCATTAAAGTTCAAAGACTTGGATTCTAATCCTGCTTCTGTTACTTGTTAGCTGTTAGCCCTTGGCCACATTATGTCTCTAGGCCTCAGTTTTTCTCACGTGTAAAAGGAAATAGTAAATCTCTGCTTCACTCAATAGGGTGGAAGCACATATGAAAGTACTTTAGTAATTGCAGGTAACTATGAAATATAAACTACCAGAAAGAAAAATCAGATTCAGTCTCATTATTGTTGTCCTTAAAATTCAATAGGCATCTAAATGTATATACATCTTTACATGCTATAAAAAAATTAGAAGAGAAGTAGATCATCTATATTCCATAGCCATGGACAAGAAATGTATTCTTAACCAAACAAAAGATAGAGGCAATTACAAATGATAAAATAGATAACTTTGATGACATGAAACTGAAAAGCTTCTACATAAAAAAAAAATTAAAGCACCTAGGCTAAGAAAAGAAGTGATCAAATGGAAAAAAAAATCAAATTTCTCTGATAAGGGTTTGGTATCCAAGATATATAAGCAATGAACAAATATTTAAAAACCAATAGCCATTCCCCAATATATAAGTAGTCAAAGGATAAAAACAAACAGCCCTCCAAAAAAAAAAACAGCAAAGTATTAATAATCACATCAAAGAATGCTCCAAATCACTAATATGAGGAAAGCAATCAAAACAACTGAGGCTCCACCTCACACTTGACTGTTGATAAGAAGAAAGTCCCTATATATACACCAAAATATTTATAGAAGTACTTTCTGTGACAGCTAAGAATTGGAAACAAGAACATCCACTGACTGGAGAATGGGCAAACAAACTGTGGTATATAAAGTTAATGCAATATTACTGTGTTTTAAGTAATGATATATGTGATAAATACAGAGAAGCATGGAACGATCTACAACTATTGCACAGTGAAGTAAGCAAAGCCATGAAAACAAAATACACAATAACTATAGCAATGTAAATGAAAAGATCCACCCTCAAAAAGTCAAAAGTGAAGATAACAAAATTATATCAAGCATGACTTGAATGAAGACATATGAAAAGAAACCTCCAACTCACCCTTCTGTGGAAGCGTTAAGTTCACAGGTGTGAACATTGCATTCACGCAATCCACACTGCACATGCTGGACTTTTCCAATGTATTGATCAGTGATGTTGATCTTTTTCTCTCTTTTAAAAAAATATTATTTCCTATACATTGGTAGGGGAAGGAGGAGGAATACTGGGGATAATTATGATTTTAAAACAATGACATCAATAAAAATTTATCTTTTAAAAAATCAACAGGTGTATATATATATATATATATATATACACACACATATATGGCATGAACCAAAAAAAGTTAATCTAATTAAAAGTGAATTTACCTTATATCAACAACAGAATTTTTCAACTTCTATGACTTAAGTCCAATGGCACATCAAAAGTTAATTACTTCCTATGTCAAATATTGGTAGCAATTATGCTATGGCACAAACATTGAAAACTTTAAAAAGTTAAGCTTTTTTTTTCAGAGTGCTTTCATATCTCTAAGACCAACCTTCATATCTAAGTCCCTCTCATTTCTCACTTAAGTTCCAGGTAATCTCCATCTTCATGCTTTACTGCTACATCTAGATGTCCTAAACTCATCTCAAATTCAGCATGTTCAAAATAGAATACATTATCTTTCACTTGTGAACCCATCCTTCCTAACTTTCCTATTTCATTTGATAACACTATCATTCTTCTAGGAATCCAGTCCATTTCCAAGTTATTATTTTGTTTTCTTTTAAAAAGAAAGTGACTTTAGCCAAGTCACTTAACCTCTCTGAAACCTCAGTTTCCTTTTCTTTAAAACTAATGGGTTGGATTAGATGGATTCTGAGGTTCTTCCAGCTCTAGATTTATCATCCTATAACCATACAAACATTTCTCACATCCATCCCCTTCTAACTCACAGCAATCACTCTCGTCCAGGCTTTTATCACCTCTATTGTTCTCTCTATATCCAGTTCTCTTTTCCCTACTTCATGCTCCAAACAGCTGCCAAACTAATGTTCCTAAAGCATAGCTCTGAATATTATTTCCCTGCTCAAGTAACATCAATGGTTCTTCATTGCCATTAGGACAGACCCACAGAACATGCAGCCCACCAAAGAATTTCAGGCAGCCCTTGGAAAATGTAAAGGATGTAAAAGAAAGTAAACATTTAATGAGTGCTTTTGTCCATGTCCTGCTTAACCCACCTTCCACTGGTCACTACTATGCCCATCATGTAACTTGGCGGGTGGCTTGACACTTTGCACTGTCTCCTGTTTATCACATGAACTGTGGCAACCAACCACTGTCAATTTGCTTCTAGTGTGAGATGAGTGAGAGCTGTATCTTTTCACTGTGTTTTCAGTCATTATTGTAAGAAAACCTGGAAAATGCAATAAAACTTGTGACACTAGCAAAGCAATTTTTTTTTTTGCTTTTTGGAGGGGGAAAGGCAGGGCAAATGGGGTTAAATGACTTGCCCAAGATCACACAGCTTTTTGGTGTTAAGTGTCTGCGGACAGATTTGAACTCAGGTCCTCCTGACCCTGGTGTTCTACTCACTGCACCACCTAGCTGCCCCACAAAGTAATTTTTTTTAACATTAATATGATTTCATGATAAATAAAAATCTTAAGCAATAAGTATAATTAGCTGATATTAACTGAAATGTCCCTTTTTAAAAAATATGGTTTATTTGCAAAACAATTTAATCATTAATTATACCTTTACTTGGAAAGATCTGCAGCCTGAAGAAGTTTATTATTAGTCTCTTTTAATTTTGGCCCCTACCTACTGCCAAGTTGTGCAGGTCTGCCTTAGGATAAAAGACAAATATCTCTGTGTTCAGTATTTTAAAGTGTTCACAATGTGGCTGCAGGCTGCACTCTCTTTCCAAACTGATCACACATGACTCCCCATGCACTTTAGCCATACTTGCTGTTCCATACAAGCCATTCCATCTCCTATCTCTGCACAGGGTAGCCCTTCTCCCCTCCCCCACCCCTGGAATATTCTCCAAATCTTGAAACCTCCTAGCTCCCTTCAAGATTCAGTCCAATTACCACCTCCTCTAAGAGACCTTTCCTGCTTCTCCCAATTTGTAGTGGCCTCCCCTACCACAAATCACTGCATATGTTGTATATATCCTGTATGTACTATATGCGAACATGCATCCTCAAAAGAGAAGCTCCTTTTAGGGAGCAAAATTAGGGACTGCCTAATTTTGTATTTGTACCCCCAGCTCTAAGCACAGTGTTTGGTACATAGTAGTCATTTAATATGTCCTTACTGATAAACATTAAAATCAGTTAAGGTTGGCAAGGATAATTTTAAAAAACAATAAAAATGGGTCTGAGGCTGTCGTTTTGTATTAAATTTGACTGGGAAAAGGAATGAATAAGTGTGAGGACTCCCGTTCATCATAGACTGAACTACAATAATGGATGAGAGAAGTCACAGCTGTTCAACTCCATTGTGCTTCTGTTTTCTTTGCCAAGGAAAATGATCTTTGAACTGAAAAGGATGGAACAAAAAATAGCTAATAATCAAGTAATACTCAAGATAAGTAGGGAGATAGTAAGAAAGCACCTAGTTAACTCCTGATGAGTTCAAGCTACCAGGCCCAAAAGAAAATCATTTTATGGTAGTCAAAGAACTGGTATATGTGATGGCTACAGTACTATAAGTTATCCTTGAAAAATCAGGGAGAATGGGAGAGCTGTTGCAGGACTGAAAAATGTCCGAGTTTCCAAAAACAGGGTAGAAGGTAGAGCCTGAAACCACAGGCTGGTGAGCTTGAAAGTTTGATTTCTGGCAAAAATTCTACAACACATTTTTGAAGGGATAGTTAGTAAAAATCCAAACAAAAAGGATGATCAAAGAACAGTTCAATTAACCTAATAGTAGCATTTACCTACTATGTACAAAGCAGAATGTAACAGACAAAGTGCTATGAGAAATATGAGAAAAGAGAAAAAACACTTTTATCTGGGGGAGTCAGGAAAGATTTCCTGAAAGAAAGAAAAGAATGTCCACAGAGAGAGATGGGGAAAGAGTACATTCCAGATATGGGATATTCTCAAAGTAGGGCAGGGCAGGGCCAAATCAGGGGAAAGCTGGTAGGTAGCACAGTCTGGCTAGAATAGAAAGTGAATAATAACAGTAACAACAAATAGCATTTATATAGTTCTTTATGTTTTAAAGAACTTCATTTGATTTCATTTGGTCCCTAAAACTGAGATTAAATTACTAGTGTCAGAACAGGATTCAAACTCAGAGCATTCCTAACTAAAATTCTTGCTCCTGCCCCATGATACCTCATGTAGAATGAAATAAATCTAAAGGTAGACTGAAGATACCCCTTTGAGAGACTTAACTTCGAGGCTGTACTTGTCATTTGAGCAAAGGAAAGCTATTGAAAGCTGAGAGTAATACGATCATTATGTGTTAGGAAGATTGTTTTCACAGCTGCGTGAATGCTATATTGAGGAGACACATACAAAAAATTCTAGGGAAGCAGAACTGGCAGGACTTGGTGGATTTTGGGGATGGGGAAGAAAGAAATCACAAAAATGCCTAAAATTGTCTTAAATATTAGAATCTGTACCAGGGGGAAAAAAACGCCTCACCTTACAATTCTCAGTGTTCCTAAACTGTAATACTTAACTCTTCACCTTAACAACCCTCATTACTAAAGTCAAATGTGCCATAAGTTATGTTGATCTTGTATTTAACCCAAGGGGTTTAATTACTGAAAGACTTCATTAAAACATACCCCTGAATGCTTGAAAATGCAACATTTAAAAAGTTTCAGTGCTCCTTATTCTCTTATTATCCAAGAGTTTTGCTTTGGGGGATTTTTTTTAATTTAAGAAAATATGTTGTCAGCTGAACTTCTAAGACTCACAAATAAAACATTTTGAATCCTGTAAGTATAATTTCAAGCAGTCAATTTTTACAAACTAATTTTCTAATTACCAAAATTCACAACTGTTCATGACTTTTCTACATGGGTTCTATTACAATCATCCATGGCATCAATTTCCATAAAAGATGAAACACAGGTTTTAAAATTCAAAGGTTGAATCAGCTTGGGTTAAAAAAAAAAATCCTACAATAAAAAAGTTGGAAATAAAAATAAAAGGCAGAGCTGTTTGTTTTAATATGAGGAAAGAAATTTTTATCTACTAGAAAGAAAAAAATATATTATGTAAGAGGAAAAAACATGGAATTTGTGACTACTAATTGGGTTTTAATTCCAGTTCTACTTCTTAAAGCAAGTCCACCTTGGACAAGTCACTCAGAGATTCAGCTTCCTCATCTAAGACAAATGCTACTGAAGCTATTTGACTCACTTAAGAACTGTAATAGAAAACATAAGGTAAATATAGTTACAAAAATATCCTCAATTGGTAAGCAAAAAAAAAAAAAACTGATTAAAATTAGCATTAAGTATGAGGTAAGACTATAAAGAGGAGGGGTTCCAATACTAGAAAAGAAGAAAGGACTGACAGTATTCTTTGGAAATTCTATTCTCTCACTAAAATGGTACTGAATACAAGAAACAGAAGGAAAGCAAATTAGTACAGCCCCTTCTAGGAAGAAATAAAGCTCTAACAATTATTGTAATGTAACAAAATGCAATAAAGATGCATTTTTTTTACTAACTTTGATTGTCATAGAATCACATAGCTGTTTTTGCAACCCAGTCTTAATATTCTAGAGTTATACTGGTTTCAGAACTGTTTTGTAATTTAAAAAAAAAATTAAACAACCTAATAAAAGTTAATCCTTATATTTTTTTAAGCAGGATTTAAAATCTTGCATAAAAAGTTCTCCAGACAAACTGTCCAAAGGAAATAGTAACTTTTGCATTTTTTTAAAAACCTGCAAACATTTTATCATTGGAAATTAACACCTAATACCAGTTTGTCTGCATATTTCCATCTTGATCATTCCAAATTTACCACAGTTCAGAGAAGCACAAATTTAGAATTGGAAGGGACCAAAGAAAGTATTTAATCTAACACCCAACATGCTTCACTTTACAAATGAGAAAATCGAGGTTCAAAATGGTGAAGGAAGTTAACTAAGCTCACATTAGTCAGTAATGAGCAGAATGGTCTTCTGACTCCAAATCTAAAATTTTCCACAAGTCATAGGCCCTGGGTGAACACAACAATAAATAGTGATGACCAGTGTAGCTTGAGTGTTTCAAAACTTACTCATAAAAAGGGAATGTACAGTAGTACTAATCTAGATAAATAAAATTCATTCAGGAAAACTGATTATCAGTATTCAAAGGCTGTCATAAGTAGCACTTAAACAACAATCAACTAACATGTATCTACTACAGGCCAAGCCAGAAGTGCTAGGTCCTGACGATACAAAGACAAAGATAACAGTGTTAAGACTACATTTTATGGGGGTGGGATGGGGGAGAGGGAGAGTTACAGATATAAGTATATACAAAGTAAATTTTTTTTGAGGGAAACAGTATCAGCTGAAGAGCACTAGGAAAGGCCTTATATGTGGTTGCACTTGTACTGAGCTTTGAAGAAAGGCATGGCTGAAAGAAGTAGCAGTGAAGAGAAGATACACTTCTCACGTGGGAGACAGACACCCTTGTGCAATATTTTCATCCTACAGATGGATCATGAGATATGAAAAGCGCACTTTTTGACTGGCAACCATACAATTCTTTGCTAAGTAAAGGATTTCACTACTGTGGTATTCCATTCATTATAGTGACTCTAATCCTAGACTTTTCCTCCAATGTGGTTCTTTTTTTTATTCTTTAATAATAGTTATTATATAGCTACACAACTATATAATATATGGGAGGGGAAAAGGGGAGGAGAAAGAGGAAAAGAAGGGGGAGGAGAAAGAAGAGAAAGCTACAAGCTTTTGTAGCAGGGGGTAGCTCTGCATCATTGAAAGTACTACACAATTTCCCCAATAACACCCAACCAATCTCTTCCTATTCAATTCTTAGCCCATTTCATTGTATATCTTTGGCCTTGTCACAGATTCACAGAAACTAGAATTTGAAAGTACCTGAACGCCATCCAGTCCAACCCATACCAGGAATGAAATCTTCACAGAAACATACCTGACAAGTTGTCATCCATACTCTGCCTGAAGAACTCCAATGAGGCAGAAGCCATCAGATCTTTTGTTTTTAATCTCTTCACTTCTTGAGGTATCTCATCCCACTTTTGCACAGGTATCATTAGGAAGTTTGTGCGTTTGTTTGTTTTCCCCCCTCATATCAAGCCTAAATTTGCTTCTTTGCAACTTCCTCTCACCCTTTCTGCTGTTCTGCCCTCTGGATCAAACAGAACAAGTCTACTCCTTCTTTCCTGTGGCAGCCTTTCTTGAATGCTTGAAGGTGTTTCTCATGTTCCCTTAGTTTTTCCTCTATGTTCAACATCCCCAGTTCTTTCAACATGGATGGACTTCAGGCCTTAATTCTACTTGCCTTCCTCTGGATGCTCTCCAGTTTATCAACATTCTTAACTTGTGGTGTCCAAAGATGAACACGACATTCCAGATGTCATCTGACTAGAACAGATTACAGACTATTACCTCTTTATTCTTGGAAGAGATAACTCTCTTTATGCAGCCCAAGCACACATTAGCTTTTCCAGCTGTTCCATCACACTGTTGACTGATATTAAGCCTAACTACTATAATGTTCAGATCTTTTTCAGTCAAACCATTTTTTATTACTCCCCCAAATTATGTTCTGAAGTTTGTTTTGTTTTGCTAATAAAGTATAAGACTTGATAGTTACAAATCCAAGACAGATATCAGACTATCCTTAATGGGCACATGCCCTTAATCCAGGCATCACATAATCTTAATCACTTGAGTTTTCCTCTATATATTGCTAGACCAATATATTGAGTAGTCATAGATTTAATTAAGGAAGTGTTATAGTGTTTTAGATCTTAATGATCAGCACAATAATGTGCACAAATTTCTGAAAAACTTCACATTATATAAAAAAAGCCATCTTATATTTAAACTTTATGTAGGACTTTATCCATAACATCTTTGGTAAGTATATAATCTGCCTGGTTTAATGTTTTCTTTTATCTTGACAATCAAGAGGATGGTTGTATAAAGTTCACATTTATCTTATGGTCACATTTATCAAGGAAAATTACATGATCTTAATATAAGTACAAGATACATCTTGTATAAAGAGAACCTTTAATGATAATGTTACTCCAAAGCAAAAGTGTTTTGGTAATTGAAAATCAGGAATTTGTTATCTCTCTCAAGTTAATTTACTAGAAAAATGTGGTCTTCTAAAGAAAATCATTTGTAAAAGTTTATTACAGTTTCATATTTTCATCAATAGAGACACTTTTCATGAAGTTTTTGTAGATATGGGGAAAAATATTGTGTTATTATTCTTGATTATACACTTCTTATTACATTATTATATTGGTTGAAAGTTGTTAATTTCCTCCCCCCCTTTTTAAAATTTGTACTATTGTCCATGACCCATTCTACTTTTTAAAAAAATCTATCCTCTGAGATATATTTTGAAAATAGATCCCTGAAAATTTTAAAAATGTGTCATCTTTGGCATGGATTTTTCCTGTGTATATTTGATCAGGTATAAGAACTTTTCTTCCTATCTTGAGTGCCTTTTCCACTTTCTCACTGAATATATGTAGAGTCCAAATGCTGCAATTCTACTGGTATTGATGATGAGAGTGGATCTCTATAGAAATCCTGAAAATCTTTTCCATTTCATTTCTATTTGTTGTTCTTCCAGTTTCAGCTAAAAAGTCTCTCAGGATAAGCCAGATGAAAAGACCTGATGCCAAAATTTCTATAGATTCACTTTCCTCTCCACCACTTTTTAAAAAAATCCTTTCTAAGACGAAATTCCTCATAATCTTTCATCTGATCCATAAAATAGTGTTGCCCTTGGCTGTCATTTCTCTACTAGGCAAAGAGATCAAACTGAGACTGTTCTAGGGTTCTTTTACCTTCTTCATATCAGTGGTTATTTTATATCTGCTAAAATTCTCTTTTAAAATGGCACTAATTGGGGGCAGCTAGGTAGCACAGTGAATAGAGCACTGGCGTCAGGAGAACCTGAGTTCAAATCCGACATCAGATACTTAACACAAAAAACTAGTTCTACAAGTCTCAGGATGGAAGGGGATATCTACATTCAGAGAAAGATCTAGAAAGACCAGAGTTTAAATGGAGACTGAAGCAATCTACATGCTATCATTCTTTTTCATGTTTGGTTTTCTTTCTTTTTTCCCCATTGTTCACTCCATTGGTTACAACCCTTCTATACAATCAGACTACTGTACAATGTTAAAGTATTTGCAGATCCTGTACATGACTGC
>CM053583.1:259594878-259631081 GCA_028627135.1 Pseudochirops cupreus | reverse complement strand
ATACAAGTGAAAGAGGACATTAGCAGCTGAAGGCAAAAATCAGAAAAAGTTCTGTGTGAAAAGGTGAAGATTCAGCTAAATTTTGAAGGAAGTAAGATTCAAGGAGACAGAAACCAGGACAGCAATAGTCCCCAAATAATAAATGGTCAAAAGATATGAACAGGCAGTTTCCAGAGAAGGAAATTAAAGCTACCTATACTCATATGAAAAAATGCTCTAAATCACTATTGATTAGAGAAATGCACATCAAAACAACTCTCAGGTACCACATCACACCTATCAATTTGCTGTGACCAGCACAGAAATATGGCCCAGCAACCAGCTGAATAAAGGAGAGAGACAGGGATGTATTCGATAGTCTGTTTGTTACAGAGCCATTTCATACAGACCCAAAGTACAAGACAATCACAAGGTTTATATACCTTATAGCAGAGACTCTGAGGTAATTGAATTGCCAGGACTCTTCCTTAGTCCTGACCACTCCTTACCCTAACCCAAGGCTATTATACATTAAGACTTAATCCTAGGACCATGTCCGGAGGCACAAACAAACAGGGAGTCACAAACAAGACTTGCAGATTAACTACCCTGAAACTTTCTTTAGTCATTCATAGGTCCAGTGAAAGTATCCATCCAACAAGATTATACTCTTTCTGCATATCTGCCTCATAGAAGAGGCGGAGCATGAAAGTCTGGTCTACTACATCAGATTAGCTAACATGACAAAACAGGAAAATTACAAATGTTGGAGAAGATGTGGGAAATTTGGAACACTAATGCACTGTTGGTGGAGTTGTAAATTGATCTAACCATTTTGGAGAGCAATTAGGAACTATCCCCAAAAGGCTATAAAAATGTGCATACCTTTCAACCCTACAATACCACTTCTAGGGCTGTAACCCAAAGAGATCATAAAAATGGGAAAAGGACCCATATGTACAAAAATATTTATAGCAGCTCTTTTTGTAGTGGCCAAGAATTGGAAATTGAGGGGATGCCCATCAATTGAGGAATGACTGAACAAGTTGTGGTATATGAATGTATACTATTGTGTTATAAGAAATGATGAGCAGGCAGACTTCAGAAAAACCTGGAAAGATTTATATAAGCTGATGCTGAGTGAAATGAGCAGAACCAGGAGAATATTGTACACAGTAACAGTCACACCTTGTAATGATTGATTTTGATAGACTTAGTCTGAAGCAATGCAAGGATCCTTGTAAAACAACTCCAAAAGACTCATGATAGAAAATGCTATCCACATCCGAAGGAAGAACTTTGGAGCCTGAATGCAAATGGAAGCATACTATTTGTTCTTCTTTTGTTTTATTTCTTCTTTCTCATGGTTCTTCCCATTCCACTTTTTTAAAAAATCTAATTTTAAGAAATTAATTTTAACTCTTCTTTACATCATGACTAATGTGAAAATGTTTAATATGAATGTATAAGTAGAGCCCATATCAGATTGAACACCATCTTTGGGAGGGGAGAAGAGAAGAATGGAGAGAAAATTTTAAATGTAAAATTTTATGGAAGTGAATGTTGAAAACCAAAAATAAATTATTTTTTCAAAATAAAATAAATTCTTAAGACAAAAAAAAATAGGTCAGGTTGGCACTACTATGATAATATACAGTGCCCTCATCCTTTATTCTAATTTAGAGTTGATTTTTTACCTTTTTTCTAAACAGCTTATGATCTACCTAATTTCACACAAAGAGCTGATTCTGAAATGATGACCACCATAGTAATATATCATTTTCAGCCAAGATAAATTCAATTATATTTTTGGTAATGTTATTCAGTTCCCACAACATCCATTATTTTCCAACTTTCTTAAAGTGTTCATGATATAGTTTCCTTTCTTAATCCTACACTTTGTTTTCCCAGATATTTTTCACCATCTTCCTGTATGCACAGCTGGTGTATTAAAGTCATCAAGTATCAAGGCATACGTTGATTTGACTTGAAGGATCTTGTCAGGTTCTACATGTTATTTAACTTCTTGTTGTCTTCCTTCCAGTTTCATCTAAAAAGTCTCTCAGGGTAAGCCAGATTAAAAGACTATGATGCCAAGATTTCTATAGATTCACTTTCCTATCCACAGCTTTTCTATCTTTTCTGAGATGAAGTTACTCATAATCTTTCACCTCCCCCATAAATGTTTTACAAATGATGTTCTGAAATAGCTGTTGGCATTAATTGCAGTTACCTTCACAATGCTCTGTTTGCTTACTTGCATCATGAGCACTGACTGCCAAGGTGAAATTACCAAGTGTTTCATAAACTATTTTCTGTGGCCTTTGGGTGTATGAGAAAAACAACTCCACCAACTTCTTCCCTGCAGGCCATCCTTACATTTAGCTGCAACTTCATTATGTCTTCTGGTTTTATGTACCTATGAAGCCTTCCTACAGATCTGGGTCAGTTAGTTCTTCAGTAACATTTCAGCTTAGAGGTCACTGGACAAATTTCTTTGGACAAATTTCATATATACCCTTAAATTAATGTTTTTAAGCAATCTAAAAACAAAGTAATTCTTAGTTTCCTTTGTCCCTCCTCTTTCTATGGCTGTGCAAGTGTCACTGAAGAAATGTAAAGGGGTCACAGAATGCTGAGGATCATTTTAAGCTTATTTTTTTTCCATGGTTCATGATGGACAAAGAATTAATTCGTCAGCTACCCGCAAATCTGCTTGTGATAAGCTCAGCCAGGCTTTAGAACTGTACACACCATCTATTTCCAAGACCATATTCAAAACCTTTCCAGTTTAGTAGAACCTCCCAAAGGCATAAAGTCACAATTGCTAATACAATGGGGCAGAACTATGTAGATAGATGTGTAACAATTATTAGGAAAACTTTTCCAACAGCAACATTAATAACAAACACATAAAAAACATTTATCAGTATATATATTTTTTACTTTCTGACAAACTCAGAGGAAGAACATACATTCAAACTAGTCTCTAAGTTAGAATGCTTAAAAAAAAGCTAGAAAGGTGGGAGCATTTTATATAGGCCTATGAGTATGTTAACATTTTGTCAATGTTGTATCAGGTCACAAATATCATACCCAATATCAGAAGAAAAAAAGACATGGTTTCATGTGCCATAATACTCTAAATCATCTCTTTTTTTTCACGTTATAGACAAAATTTTAACCCCTATTTTGCTGTCTGGATCTGAAAGAGTTTAGCAAAGTCCGTTAAATTACTAAGAGTCATTACAAACTCCTTGTTTAAAATTTAATGAAAAGTTATCAATTGTTTTTAAAGGGTAGAAATCCTCAATCTTTTCATGATTTTATGCAGTTTTTGAACTTTTTACCCTCAAGATATTAAAAGAATGTTAAAACTGGATAATAAGAAAATGTCATTTATGTTATAAAATATGGAAAGTCAGACAACTGAATAGAGACTTAAAATTTTTTTTCTCAAAGAATAGAACTTAATTTTGTTAATCCCATGAATACTAACTTGAAATGAACAAGCTCTCTTGATTTAATACATTTAAGCTAATTGCAAAGTTTAAAATATAAACAAGGTGAAAATCTCTCAGACCATGAAATGCAAAACAGCATATGCAAAGATTAAGAAAATATTAGAAATACAAAGGACTTAGAAAGCATTTTGTCCAATCCTCAGATTTTATCAGTTTAAAAAAAATAAGGCCCAGAACTTGCCCAAGGCTACAGAGCTGGTAAAAAGTAGAGTGAGGGTTGCAAAGAAGAGGAAAAAAGAAGGCTTCTGAATCTCACTCCATAGCTCTAGACTACACCATAAGAAATGACACTTCATTATTGAATAAAGAATTATGTAATTACAAATTAGTATATTGTTTTAATACAAAACTTTAAATTATCTGCTATCCCTTTAATTATATGTGTGTATAATACTTAAAACCAAAGCTAAGTTGATTTTTACTGTCAAGTGTTTAAACTCACAATTTTAAGGTTCATAAAAATATGTTATGCTTTTATGTGGAAAAATTAGTGCATATAACATGTATTATTATTAACAGAACTTAGCTACAATTTGTTAGCAATACAGCTTTTAAGTTTAGTTGTCAAGGATCAACCAAATTCATGTTATCTGAAATTCAACTAACCACCAACTCAAAAACCTTGGAAGAGTGACCCTCAAGTTCCTTCACTGATTCAGGAAAATCACCACTGTCTAATGTGGAATATATTCCTTTACATTTAATAAAGTTATCAGGAATTGTAGCACCTAACAAATACAGCAATACAATAACAAAGGACATGGGGGAAAGTGACAAGTCCGATTTTATTGGAGTGGGGCCAAAAGAGTAATAGAAAAACCTATAATGGAATAAGCTTTTTTCTTACCTAAGCATGGGTAGCTGGCAGGAGCTACTAGTAACACAGGACTGTGGTGGCAGTCCTAGACACCTTGTAGAAAGTGGATTTTTTTTTCCTCTATAGAAAGAATAAACTGGTTAAAAAACCAAAACAAAACCCTTAAAGGATCTTTCTGTTCTCCTATATAGGCAGCTAAGTGGCACAGTGGATAAAGTGTCCTGCCTGGGGTCAGGAAGACTATTTCTTTCAAATCTAGCCTTAGATACTTAGCTGTGCGACCCTAGGTAAGTCACTTAACCTTATTTGCCTCAGTCTCCTGATCTGTAAAACGAGGTGGTGAAGGAAATAGGAAACCACTAAAGAAACTTTGCCAAGAGAATCCCTGAAGGGGTCATGAAGAATGGGATATGACTGAAACAACTGAACTACAGAAGATGAAAACAAGACTTCCAAATTAGACAAAATTTAGATCATCTTTCCTATCCTTTTAAGACAACTATAAAATACTTTAATCTCTCTAAACTAAGTGTACTTTTTTAAAAAGGAGGTGAGAAGATGTTTGATTTTTGAGAAAAGAATGATTCTCACTGGGATTTTAAATTACTTCCACATTAAGATAACTAGGCGCAATTGAACCCAAGAAGAAGAAGAAAACTATCAGCTGACTTGACATATCCTAGATAACTCAGAAGACCTGTACTAGGGCATTTTTCAAGGTAGACAGGGGGCTACACCTAGGTAAACAGATCAGACTCTTCCAGGAAGAGAGAAATCAATAGGGTGACCAGCAGGTGGCTGTATGCAACTCCCAGAGGAAAAGATCATCCCCACGAAAGAAATGTGAACAATGACAAGTGAAAAAAAAAATCCATCATACAATTTTTGTTCCAAAGAGCACCCAATCCCTAACTCACAGTTGACCCTAGTTGATTCTGAGAGTCACCTACGTAATAAAGCAAGTCACATTCTCCCTTTCCTTATTCCTAATGGCAGTCACCCTTGGACCTTCCATTCCCCAACCGCGGTTAGCAGGCACCCTTCGGCTCTGCACTCTACTGCAATTGCAGTTCAGCATCCATACAAAGACAAACCTCCTCAACCCACTAGTCATTCATTCACACACACATATTTACACGCACACACAACATTAAATAAATAAAACCTCAATCTACTTCCCCACCACCACTCACATACTATTTCCCCCATAGTTCCCGCTGCCTCTCAAAACAACCTCCTCCATCCTCTGGCCCCTTTGGGGGGGTGTCCCCCCCCCCAATCAGTGCCACGCAGTAGGCCGCAGATAACAGTTGCCCATGCCCAAGAGCCCCCAACCCACACAGCAGTCCTTCCCTCTGGGTACCCCAAGTTGAGGGTCGCCAGGACAAGCCACGCCTTCCCGCCCCCTCCCCACCTCCACCATATCAAAGAGGATGCGAGAGACCGACAGCACAGGCTGGATACCGTCCCCGGCCTCAGCCACAGCACCCGGCGACCCTCCCTCCCCACCCCCCACCTCTCGCCGGTCCTCGACTCACGTGTAGATAATGGACATGAAATGCATCAGCCACAGCACGACGAAGAGGCTGAACCCGAAAACGGCCATTCCCTCTTGGGCCAGGTCCAACACCGCCATCACCGGGACCGCCCGGCCCGGGCCACCGTTCCGGTGCCCGTAGACTCCCCTTCTCCCAGCGTCGTCGTCGTCGTCTCGGTCGCCGCAGCAGCCACAGCCTCGGACGCGGCTCGCGCGCCGGGGGCGCGGGGGAGGAGCCGGGCCCGGGCGGGGCGGGGGCAGAGGATGGAGAGCGGGGGGAGGGGGGTGGGGACGGCCGGGCCGAAGCAGCTAGCCGAGGGCGGGCGGTCGGTCAGCCGGCCGGGGCCAGGCGCGGAGAGCCTGCGCGCCCCTCAGCGTGCTCGGGATGCCCGAGCTCCCGGCCCTGCGGCTGGAGCCGAGAGGACTACGGCGGACCCCTCGGGCCCCTGTGTTCCCACCTCGCCCCCGGCTAGAGGCTGCGCGCTCCGTGGCTGCTCCGGCTCCTCCACCGGCCTCCTCCGGTTATCTGCCTCCCGGCTCAGCCTCGCGCGGAGCCTCTCCCGGGTTCCCCACGGTCGCCTCGCACACTAACCGAAAGCGGCTGCTCGCGCCGCAGAGAACCGGGTGTGCCCCGCCTCCTCCTACTCCTTCCTCACCTCCCTCTCCCGCTCCTGCCCAACCCCGCATCGCAGGCCTCCCCAGCGCCGCCCCGACAGCCCCCACTCCTGCCACACGACCGCGTGACGTCACCCATCACCGCCAAGAGAGGGGCGGTGCCAAAACTCCGGAGCCGCCCCTCCCCCAAGGCTCGAGCCCCCGGGCCAGGCTGAGCTGCTTCTGCTCCGGGGCACTCGCCTTCCAGCTCGCCCGAGGCCAGGAGGGCAGAGCCTCGGCGTTTGGAACTTTGTCTTTCCCGCTCCAGACGAGAAGAGATGATTGGGGGGGGGGGGGGAACTTCTCTCTTTTTATTCCTCCTTGCCCACAAAAGGATAGGCGGGGTGTGGAGCGATGAATGTGACCATTTAGGAAAAAAAAAAGGAACTTATTATTGCATATTTTCAAAAGGAACTCTCCCTCCTCTGTCTCCGCCTCCTGGCTTCCCTGGCTTCCTTCAAAGCTCAGCTAAAATCCCACCTTCCACAGAAAGCATTTCCTACATCCTGCTTGGTGCTGGTGCCTTCCCTCTGCTGATTATTTCCAATTTATGTTTTATACTTAGCTAGCTAGATATCGTCTATCTTCACAAACATATATATGTGAAGATCTATACATATATGTAAAGCTATAGGCCTATTGTAAAGATACACGCACATATATATATGATGGTGTGCACATATGTGTATTCATCTTTAGCTAAAATATATTAAAAGATTATCTATATATACGTGTGTCTTTTTTGTACATGGGTGTTTTCCTGTTGTGTCCCCCATCAGACTGTGAGCACCTTGAGAACAAGGACTTGTCTTTTGCCTTTCATTGTATATCCCACATTTACCACAGTTAGGGGCATATAATAAGTATATAATAAATACTTGCTTGATTGATTGATAAAAGAAGAAGAGCAGAAAATAGGAGAATTGTAAAGCATTTCCACATAGTAGTGAAAGGAATCCTGTACTTGGAGTCAGAAAAACTTGAGTTCAAATTCTACATAAGACACTTACTATATTATACTATAAGACACTTACTACATGTGACCCTGGGCAAGTCACTGGACCTTTCTGAGTCCTAGGTTCCACAATAGTGAAATGAAGGGTTTGGACTATCTCCAAGATCTCTTCCAGCTCTAAATTAGATCATAAATTTAAATCTAAGCTCCTATTATCCTATAATCCTATTATCCTATCACCTAAACTGGTTCCAGCAAGATACAATGCTCTTCTTTCCCTCTTCTCCATCTTAGCTTAAATTTACTGTATCACCTGAGGATAGGATATTGGGCACAGACAAGCAGGAGAAAGGAAACCTATCAGGGGAAAAGCGTCTTGAGATTTGAGGGAAGTGTTTTTCTCTAATACAGGAGATGGGTTGCTAAAGACTTATGACTGGGAAACTAACTTTAGGGAAGATATTTCTTATCAGAAACCAGGGGTTGCAGGTAACAATATCCAGAAGGCCAGTATTTGGTCAGTTTGTTTGTTTTGTTTTGTGATAGGGGGGACAGGGATACTCTTTAGAGATCTTTAGGCTCTGAAAGTTTTCATTTTTGAATTTACAGAGTGTTTTCTAAATCTTTTAAAACCTGGTGGCAGGTTTAAAACTGTATATGTGTGTGTGTGTGTGTGTGTGTGTGTGTGTGTGTGTGTGTGTGTGTGTGTGAGACCCACTCAGAAACAATTTTAAGACCTGTTGCTGCACTCCCAGAGTTACTATCAAGGGTTCCTCCTACTATTCTAAGCAGTTTTTAAGGGAAGACTTTCTGACTACTAGGAAATCTTCATTTCTTATAGTGTTTCAAATGACTGATTTTTATCAGAATAGAACCTGATTTGTTTTGAACCATGATCTGTCAATAAATGGTATCATATGATTTTAATAAAGCACTTTAACTCAATAAGCATTTATATTAAAAATTTGCTGGATTCTAGGAATACACAAACAAAAAACCCTCTACTGGGGGATACAACATGTAAACAGATAAGTAAATGCAAGATAAATTGAAGAAAAGACTGCTAACAACTGAAGACATAATGATTATCTATAAGAATGCACATATATTTTTGTAGTACCTACTATACTAAATATTGCCTAAGGTTTTTGACAAAATGGATAAATAAAATGTGCCAAGAATATAATAAAATACTAAGAATTAAGACCCTAAATTCTATTCTCAATCTAACTTACTATGTGACCAAATGGGCTTAGTCTTTAAAATTGGAGCAATATTGTCATTTCTTTCATGGGAACTATTGTTTTGCTCTGTTTTGTTTTGGAGAAAGTTAAAGTAACAATTACACTTATAAATGCAATTATATAATATTAAACTAATTATATATTTAATTAAGTAATACTAAATTCAGATTATGTGATATTACTTTACTAATGAAAGTCACTTTTGGAATATAAGAAGCCAACAGTTAATATTTATATCAAAAAGATATATTTTTATTAGAAATTTTACCATAGGTGGGGTTGGGAAGAGGAAATGTCCCAAATTAACTCGAGGGATATCACAAAGCTATCAAAAGTTTAAATATGCATATATATAGTATGTGTTATATATGTGTGTGATATATACATATCTTTATACATACATATGCAAACCAATAGAGGGTGTAGTGAATGAATGGTGAGTTGGTGTAAGCACAAGCAAGGTGGGCTTTTTGTTTTTCTTTCTGGAGTTCAGTTTCCTAGGCTCTCCCTAAATTGTAAACATCTGAAGGATCAATCTCCTTTGAACCCTAGTAATTCACAGCTGTGCATATAAAGATCTGCAATTTAAATTCTTAGAGAATTACCTTAGCCACCAAGAGATTAAGTGACATACCCTGGCCCAATAGCCAGTATGTACTAGAGACAAGATCCAGGTCTTCTGGATCCCAAGTTCATCTCTCTCTCTACCATGTTACTGTGCTGTGTCAGATACACACACACACACACACACACACACACACACACACACACACTTCAAGTTTCTACTTCTCTCATTCCCCTATTCTGCTCCCACAATAGAAAGCAATCATAACAATATTTAACCGCTTTTCTTTTGTCAGATGATAGATAGATAGATAGATAATATTCTTTCTGTATTGAAGCTTAAACCAAAGACATAAAACATATTGGCTCAAATCAAAATTGAGCCATAAAAATTTAGTTATGGCTGAACCTGAACTGAAACAAATAGAAAATTTATTGGTTTAATTTTCTTGTCATAGAGTTAAGAAAGGAAAAGTAAGCATGAGACTTAGGAAACAGCTGCATGAGTTACCACAAAGAAGCAATTTAATTAAATGTTGGCAACTTAACACCTTAACAGATTCAGTTGCTTTATAAAGAAAGTATTTGGTATTTTATGCTAGAAATACATTCACTGAAAATTTTGTATTTTATTTTGTGCTTTGTTGTTAAGAATTTTTGGAAAATAGAATTCTTCAAGAAAAGGGAGGAAAAAAGAAGTCAGCTTTTTCAAAATTCAAGTTTAAAATTACGTTACTGTTGGAAAAATTGTTTTGTGGGGGATGAATAAACCTCATAGTCTACATCATTTGAATGAACTAGAAAAGCACTCAATTTTCAAATTCCCCTTGTTTGTGTAGAATAGACTTTGTTTTAGTGTTTTCTTTTAGCCATAGGAACCTACTACTTCCCCTCCAATCAACTCCCTGGAGTCATATTACAGAAGTGTCATTGGTCAAAAGTGGGAGTCCACAAAGGAGTGTGGTATATCTCAGGGCTACTAATGTGAAATTGATTAAAACCAGATAAAGTACTGACAGATCCACAACATAATTGACAGCTTAGTTTTTTTTAAGTTAATGAATGCCTACTCCCTTAAAATGCAGAAGGGATATGTGAGGGACTGGACGCTTGTTTATTTTCTAATAATTTTTATTCTTGTTACTGTTAAATATTTTCTGAATGTGATAAGAAATCCCAATACAGATCTCCATTAGTATTCTAAGGCAGATAATGTTTCATTTTAATTTTCATGTTCAATTATTATTATGATTCTATTAAGTTATTTTAAAGATAGATTTATGATTTTTTTTATATTATAGGAAATTAAACAAAAAATATCCCAAGATTGGTCAAAAATGCACTGAGGAGATATAAATTGCTAAAAGACAGTCAATAAAGACTTGTCTGAAACATGTTTTTCCTATGAAATTGGTGGCACTGATTATTGATTTGATTATTTTTCCCAGAGTTAAAGCTACTGTTTAATACAGAATGAATGAATGATTACTCTATTTGCTAAATAACACTGTCTTTGTTGCTTTGTCACAAGGTAAATTTGTAAAAGACTAAAGATATTAAGATACTACTGTAATCTTACTAAGATATTCTCTTACAATGACTATTTGCTGAGATGACGAAATAGCTTTTCATAAATTGCCATTTCAATGACTCCTAATAACTTACTAGATAGTTTTGTGTGTGTTTCTGTGGGTGTGGTAAAGGGGAATGCTATAGTTCACTAGAGTTCATATTATTCACAGCTGTTTTGCTAACTCATTTTCAAATTACTCACTCTGTGCTCTAACACATTGCTCATTTTTCATGTTTTGTGTGTGACCTGTGACTTATCTTAGGATATTCTGGATTTTGCTGTGATGAAGCACCAGCTTTCCTAAAGGAATTTCAATTGGGAAAAGACTTGAAAATATGTCTTATGTAATTTCTACCTATACCTTTTAAATTCTTTCTGAAATTTCTTTTCCCAAATATTTAAAAAATATGTTTATATTGATGCCTTTTGGTTTTTTTAAAAACACCATAATTAATCCCAGTATCCCTCTTCTCCTCTTTTCACAGACAGCCATCACATATAACAAATAATATTTTTCAAAGACAAAAAAGAGGGGAAAATCAGTCTTTTTTTCTGTTACTTCCTATTTACCCTGTATATTCCTTGCTTTGCATGTATGTGCTTATATGTTGTCTCCTCCATTTGACTGTAAATTTCTTGAGGGCAGGGCATATCTTTTGCCTCTTTTTGTATCTCTAGCATTTAGCACAGTGCCTCACACATGATAGGTGACTAATAACCGTTGGATTGATTCACTGGTTGAAAATTAGTCAATACATTGAAAAAAGTCTAAAAATATGCTCAGTGTACCATGCTCTTAGACCTCCCCATCTGTGCATAGAGGTGGGGCTTATCTTCTCATATCACTTCTTTGGAATTATTTTTATTCTTTGTAATTTTGCTACCTTCTTGTTTTGTTGGGGGGGATCTTTTCTCCAATTTTATTGTACCTATCCTATTTTGCATGATTTTATTGCTGATGAGATAACCCCAAAAGAGACTAGAAAGAGGATGAAGAAATCTAAGAACAGATTATGTTCTTATGTAAAACTGCATATTTGGGGTTGGACATGTATGATGATTTATTAAAGGATATTGAGAATGAATGACCAAATGAGTAGGAGAGAAATGTAAGATACATACATCAGGAAAAGCAAGGGGGGAAAATGTATAGGGGACATTCAAGAGTGCCAAATGCTGAAGAAAGGTCAAGAATCAGCCAATAAAAATTTATTAAGCATCTACTGTGGGGGCAGAGTCAAGATGGCAGTGTAGAAGCAACAAAATTCTGCAGATCTCCCCATAACCACCTCAAATACCTATAAAATATGACTCTAAACAAATTTTAAAGCTTCAGAACTCACAAAATGACAGAGTAACAAAGCTCCTGCTGAAGGCAGCCTGGCAGGCAGATGGGAAGGGGTTCATCGCAGCATTCTGGGAGCCCAGACCAGCACCACATGAACCTGCCGCTGGAGTGCGAATCACGGGCAGCTGTGGTGTTTTCCAGAATTACCAACCCATAAGAAACAAGGACTAAGTGAAAGGTCAGTGGGACTCAGATAAATTCAGGGGAGAGGGTCTGGCCAAACTGCCCCAGGGCTAGAAGCAGCTGAAGTGGCAGCCCTGCAGCTGCCTTCACTGTGGCTGCTTCAGAAGCTCCCAGCCTGCAAATTGCAGGGGAGCCAAGTGATCATTCAGAGGCTAAGTGCTCTTGCCTTGAGCTGCCTGGATCAAGATCATGGTCTTGGGTGGTGGTCCTGAGGTGTGTTTTCAGTGAGCCAAAGCTGGTGAGGGCTGCAGAAACAGTGGCTTCCTAATAGCTCTGGCAACTGCAAAAATCCCAGCAATTTGGGACAGAGCTCTCACCTCTGAAAGCAGAGTTCTACTGAACTTAAAAGTCAAGTAATTGACTGGCAACATAAGTAGGCAAAGGAAGCAAAGCAAACCCAGCAATGCAACTTTAGAGTCCTTTTTTGGGGACAAACAGGATCAAAGCATGGAACAGGAGGAAGACAACACAGTCAGAACTCCTGCACCAAAAGTTTTGAAGAAAAATGGAGACTGGTTACAAGCCATAGAGGAGGCTTAAGAAGGATTTTGAAAACCAAATAAAAGACATGGAAGAAAAATTGGGAAGAGAAATGAGAATGATGCAAGAAAATCATGAAAAGAGAGTCAATAACTTGACTGAAGAAAATAACACCTTAAAAAAATAGATTAACTCAAATGGCAAAAGAGGCCCAAAAAGGCAATGAGAAAAATGCCTTAAAAAGTTGAATTTGCCATAAGGAAAAAGAATCTCAAAAGCTTCCTGAAGGGAATAATTCCTTCAGAATTAGAGTGGAGCAAATGGAAGCAAATGACTTTATGAGAAATCGAGATACTATTAAACAGAACCAAACAAATGACAAAATAGAAGGCAATGTGAAATATCTCCTTGAAAAAACCACTGACATGGAAAATAGATCCAGGAGAGACAATTTAAAAATTATTGGACTACTTGAAAGCCATGATCAAAAATAGAACCTAGAAAGCATCTACTGTGTTCCAGGCATTGTGCTAAGTGCCAAGGATGCAACAAGAGGCAGAAGATAGACCCTGACCTCAAGGAGCTCACAAACAAGTACATACGGACAAGCGATCTACAGGATAAATAGGAAGTAATTAATGGAGGGAAGGCATTATAATTAAGAGGGATTGGGAAAGGTTTCCTGTAGATGAGATTTTAATTGAGACTTAAAGGAAGACTTAGAGGTTTAGGGACTGAAAGAGGGCCATCACACTTGTCAATTAAGAGGTTATTTATAACCTCAGAGAGAATAGTTTCAATTGAGTGATGAGGTCAAAAGTCAGAATGAAATAGGTTGAGGAGTGACTAGGAAGTGAAAAAGTGGAGGCAAGGAGAATAAACATTATTTTTTCTAGTAGTTTGCTATGTAGAGAAGACAGTTAATATGGTAGAGTCTGAGGAACTACCAGGATCAAGGAATGCTTTTTTAAGTATAAGGGACATCAGGACATATTTGTAGACAGTAGATATGGAGTCTATACAGGACCTGTTTCATCACAATTATGATACTTATTATGCCTATATGGCTTTCCCCTCTTCTGTAAAATAAAGGTTAGAATACATGACTTCTAACCTACCTTCCTGCTATGCATCTATGATCCTAAGTAGTAGGACCTTGCTCTGCTCATACTCTCTAGAGTCTAGACATTGCCATCACACCTCTGCTGGCTCCTCAACTTGAAGCTTTTATTGGTGACTGTGGTCTTCTCCCCCTGGAACATCTGTTGGCTCCTATAGGCCTCTTAATCATTGGCAAGTTCCTCCTGGCACTTGCATTTTGAGGAAGTACCTCAGCCAGTCATACTTCAATTCTTACCTCAGCTTCTTCGCCCTCTCCCACTTGTCAACTCCTTTTCATCTGCTCTCTTACCTCAGTAAAATGTAAGATCTTGGAGAGTAGGGATAAGTTTTCTTTTTGCTTGGATTTGTTATTCCAGGGGTTTAGCACAGTGCCCACCACACAATAAGGGCCTCATAAATACTTGTCGACTGACACCTTACTTTCTTCTCTCATAGTGGAAGTTCAAACAGGGCTATGGCACATGTTTTGCTAATTTGATGAATCTACTACAGACAGTTCAGCAGAATTTGCAGCCCCAAAAGGATTTTTGGCTGGAATTGTTGTTTGCTTGCCCTTACTGAACAAATTAACATCAATATCTGTAGAATAAACAATATTCTGGCCCCATGGGGCAAAAAAATTAGTTCTTATTTATCCTGTATATATCTTCTTTTGTATATATTTGTTCACATGTTGTCTGTCCCATAAATTGTAAGATCCTTGAGGGCAGTACCTGTCTTTTGACTCTTTTTGTATCACCATTGGTTAGCATAATGCCTAGCATATAATAGGGGCTTAATACATGTTTGGGATGAAAAATACCCTTCATCCTTCATTTAGTGAAAAAATAAACACAGAGATCTCTTAGAATAAGAACAGGAGTTTATTCTCTTCGCTGGGAGAAGAAAGAGGGTGGTCTTCCCCATGACTCATCATGGAGAAGAGGCGTGTTACAAAAGACAGTGCAAGAATTTATAACCTATCTTAGTCAAGCCCCCTTCCTGACTGTCTCCTCTCCCATTGGTTGAGAGGCATACTTCACCAAATTCTTCCCCAAACGGGACAGCAAGAAAAGAGAGGGGGAGGGTACCACCAAGGTGGGAAAACAAAGGAAGATGAGAATGATTGACAGCAGCAATGGAGGAGGAGGGGAAAGGGAAAGTTAACAACCTGAAATTGAGAAGTTTTCACTCATCCCATACATACATGTTGAGTGATTGATGCCAAAATTTATATTAAATAGAAAGGCATCATTTCTTCAACTACTTTTTTTTTTACTGTGCTGCTAAGAAATAGCCATGTTTAATCAAAATATCTTGCTCATGCTTGCCTTGGAATCACTTATTTTATCTCATTTCAGAGAAATCTCATGAAATGAGGCACCACATGAAAACCATTCATCAAAAATAGACTTAAGTTGAGAAAGTAAAAGGGAAGACATTTTTCTTATCACATTTTTCTCTATTATAAAAAAATTCATGTACAAGTGGATGGTACCCAATAGAGCTCCAGGCCTAGAGTCAGAAAGACCTGAGTTCAAATTTGACCATGGATACTTTACTAGCTGTAGGACCCCAGGCAAGTCACTTAACCATGTTTGCCTCTCTCTTCTCATCTGTAAAAATGAGCTAGAGAAGAAATGATAAACCATTCCAGTATCTCTGCCAAGAGAACCCCAAATGGGGTCACAAAGAGTCGGATATGCCTGAAAATGGTGAAACAACAACAAAAGAAAACCAACAAAATACTGTTGAAATCCATGTGGTTTCTCTTAAAATTTCACCACCCCAAAACAACCTAGTATTAAGATTCTTTTTTAAAGTCAATTATAATTGTTTCTTTTTTTCCTTTTTCAGTTTATTTCTTCAGCCTGGAAAATATAAAGTGAATCTATGAAAAATTAAAGCTGTTCAAAAATCATAAGCAATAGAATCAAAGTACAACTTATGTTCTGAGTCTCAGTTGCTTGAGTTATCATTTCAGAATATCAGAACAAAACCCCTCATTTATGAAAAAGATCTTGCTAATATCTGTTGTGCCTTCAGAATTTTATTTTCTACTATTTAATTCAAATCCTATCCTCTCTGCTCTGTCCCATTACTGCCACCTCTACTTTCCACATGCAAAGACAAGCTAGGTCATTGTCACCTTAACCAAACCCAAATTCATAAAACCTTAAAAATTTTTATAGTAGATTATTGTCACAGTCTAAAACAAACCCTTATCTGAACCCATTTTAAAATAAACTAGAACACTTTGTTCTGCCTCCTCTCTTTTTTGACTTATGTAGCTGAACATTCTAGTGGCAAATAGGTTGTTGGCTGGACCATAGAGAGAAAATAATTACATTGAAGGGAGGAGGAGGGGATGTCAAAGAATTTTAGTCATTTCTCTATGTGGAAAAAACAAAAATTCCAGGGTGTTCAAAGTAAATGCTGTGCAATCAAAGAGTAAAACTAGAGAAATATTTAGACTTGCAGACTGTCAAGCACAAGTAAAGTATATTGAACAACCTTCCCCTTTGGATGGGGAATATTTTATAGAAAATATTCCCCCTGTGTTATATAAATTGAACAGCATAAAATATAGCAGCAAATATGCTGACTGGTAGAAATTTTTTCTCTTGTTTTATTTTCAGGTTATAGTTCTCTTTAAAAAGTGAAACATTTTTATTACTCAGAGGTGATGTCTCCCTTAAAAATGTGTAACATTTATCTGAACTGCTAACATCCAAACTCAAAAAAGAATCTGAAGTACTAAGTACTTATTTGTCTAACTCTGAATTAGTAGAATGGCAGAATGGAAAAAGAAGGTGCTTGGTTCAAATCTGAAGTCTGATACTAACTAGCTATGTAACCCTCTGAAGTGACTAAGTGAGGCAACTCAGCTGCTCTGAGTCTCAGTTTCCTTAGCATTGATACTGCTATAAAGGTACTAATAGTTCATATTTGGGTAATACTATAGGGTTTGCAAAGTGTTTTAAATATCTCATTTGGTCCTTGTTATAAGTTTATAAGGAAGGTACTATTAGCACATACATTTTAGAAATGAAGAGGCTGAGGTTGAGAGGTTAAGTCAATTACCAAGGGTCACAAGCTATGTGCCACAGTTTGGCTCCCATCTTCTTTATAACTTTATGTTAATTCCCTTTTCATACTATCTATTCCAGGCAAATGGATCAACTAGCTTTCCCCATACCCGACATTCTATCTCTTGCCACCTAACTTTTGTTCAAGGAATACATTCCCCATATGGAATATACTCCCTCCTTTACTCTACCTTGTAGAATTCCTAGTTTTCTTCAAAATACAGCTCAGTGAAATGTCATCTCCTAAAAGAAATCTTTCCTGATTTCCCCTCACCGTTACTATCCTTTTATGCCTATTATTACTTTATATCGTTTATATACACTTTGTCTTTACTTATAGGTGCACGTGTCACAACAAGTAGAATGTTCAGGGCAGGGACTATTTCCTATTTTGTCTTCACGTCATTTACCTTAGGGATTTGCACATATTAACCTCTTTATGATTCCTTATTGGATTGGATCAGATTGAATCGAAGATTTCTAAAGTAACTGTTCTTATGTTATGCTTAATTTAATTGAATGGGTAAATTAATAAATTATTTTTTCTGTCATTTAAACTAAAATAGAGGTCCCCAAATTTAGTTGGCCTACTGCCCCCCTTAAAAAAAATTACTCAGTGCCTCCCTGGAAAGCTACTTTCTTTAGCTCTTTAATAATTTTTTTAAAAAATTTGCATAACTTCAAAAAATATAAAATCTTTTTTAAGTGACATCTTAAATTTAATAATTTATTATAAATTTGCGGGGTTTTTCGTGCATTAAAATTTTGATGACATAACATTGTATCATGTAACTGTATAGTATTGTATTATAAACAATTTGTTACATGCAAATATTCCTGCTGGTGCATACTGGACTTGCCAATAACGCAAGACATATTCACCTGCCAATGCTTGCTTGTTAAAACATGCAGGTGGAATTGACCACTGATCAGTTATAACTCGTATTTTGTGAGTTTATTTGGAAAATAATGTAATCACTACAACTTTAAGTCCATTATACAACAGATGAAACATGGATGAACTTTTTTTTCACAATTTTCTTCTCTTCTTTCCTTATGCTTCCACCACCCCCTTATTTTATTCAATGCCCCCCAATTGCACCCAAGGCTACTACCACCCCCTGGATCATCTTAGCACCCCCATGGGGTGGAATCACCCACTTTTGGAACCTCTGATTAGTGCATATGTACTTAAATTATTTTGCAAAGCATCGTGCACAAATGGGTTCTTGGCTAAGAAATGTCTAAATGATCTGTAATTTAGGACAATTAAAGTATCTTCCTTTTAAAAGACGGACAACTCAGTACTATTCTGAAAGACAAGCGTGTATCTGTAGAATTATTTTTAATACTTTAATGATCTATTATTTCATTAGTGTGAGGACTAATTTTTTTCACCAGCTATTATTCTGCCCAAACAAAACTGATTGCAGCTCCCCTACATCTTTGTAGAGGATCTCCATGAGTTCTTATGGTCTCAAAGTTTCTCACTTGCAGACAATTTGGGAGCCTCTCCATTTTTACCTAGTCTTGCCCTCAAATTACAAACACAGAGTGACTCAAAATTAGTGCAGTTTTTAGCTTTAATAACTCCAGAAGTATAAATGTTACAAAATTGAAAATGACATTATTTGACATGTTCATCATTTAAATTTATTGTACACTTATTCAGTCTTATGAAATTTGCATGGCAAAGTTTGAATTTTAAACAAGATAGGGTACCCTCCCATCATGCAATGCATGTATAATAGCTTCTCCTTCTTATAGACCAGTGGATTGGAAGAGGATGTTCTCTTGCTTGGCCACCTTATCCACCTGGCCTAGATCCATTAGACTTTTTGGGGGTTACATCAAAACTGTATGCATCAAAACCTCATTGTTTGGATGATCATAAGGCTAGGATTATAAATGTAATTTGTACAGTCATTGAGCAAGAGCTGAGAAAAATTTTTGCAAAATTTGGAAATCATCTAGGGTGATGTATTACATAGGACAGATGTTATTTTAAAATTTTTAATAAGAAACATGTCAATATTTCAAAATGTTGAATTAACATTTTGTTTATTTTTTGAAGCTATGAAAGTTTTAAACTGCACTAAAACTTTTGGGACATGTATTCCATCCTTGAGCCTATCTCCTAGGGTCTTGTTCATTTTTTCCCCCTGATATTCTATCTTCTGAGGATGGTACCATCAGAGATGTGACAGAGAGTCTCCCAATGCTTGTCAAAACTGAAACCCCTACTGGCTTTTTAGGTAATAAATGTGGGGACTGAAATCAGAAAAAAACTAAAAATCACTGACAAGACATCTGAATAACATGACTAACATGATACTTTGATGCTCATGACCTCTCAAACCTCTCCAAAATAAAGCAATTTCGTCTCTCTATATGATCTTGGACTCCAAGAATCCAAATAAAGTAAGAACTCAAGGAACTAACAGCAGAGAAAACTAACATCTAACCCCTAATGTGTTCCTCAGCATACCCTCTACCACATTCATCACAATCCCAGCAGCAGGACTGAGCTTGAAATAGAATTCAACACCATACCCTATATTCCACCTCCTAAAACTGCAGATATCCAAGGGACAGAAATTTGCTCAGGCTGTGATAGTAGCAAGGAGTTGACAGAAAAGAGGAGCAGTAGCACTCTGTGTCACAAGAGAAATTGACCAAAGAATTGAGGAAGAGAGGGAACAGAGTGAGACATATTTCCATACTTGAAACAGAACTCATCCTCCTCCCACTGCTATAGAGATCAAAACTCTAAACAGCAGAAATTTTCTTGTGCTGTAATAACAGTGCCAATGAACTGAGAAATTGAGGAAATAGGGGCAAGACATGTGGGGAACTTCATTAAGCCTGAAAATGCCAGCATCCAGCTGAGGCCTGTTCTATCCCCTCAGAAGTCATTTGGGACAGAGACTGAGATGGCAAACTATGAATTTCTGAGTATGGAATATGACTGAGGCTCTTTGAGATCCAACTCTCAAACAAACCCTCATTAAAGGGGAGGGAGTCAGAAAATGAATACTAGGGGGAGATAAAGGGGGAAAAATTGAAATTACCAAAGATCTCAGAAGGAAGAAAACTCAACTAAAGATCTTGAGCATAAGCAGATAAACCAGCAGAGAAGATATTAATAGTAGAAGGAAATATGGTCTTTAGATCAGAGGAAAGAGTTCAGGCATCTATGAATAAGTATTTTAAGACAAAGAAAAATTAATTAACCTCTGATGATGCAGAGAAACCTGTGTATTCGCAAGAGAGCATGGAACCACAGTAGGATGTTTCTGAATGTTATAAAAGGGAAATAATAACTGTGACAGCCAAATGTATGGCTTGCACAGCAGAAATAATTGGCAGAACAGAAAAACTTGAATCCATGGTGCCTTACCAAACAAGCAAACAAAAAAAAGGCTAAGTGATTGGGAATGTGAATATATGGATGTAAATAGCATTTATAACAACTATAAAGTCCTGAGCAAAAAACTAAAGAACTTCAGGTTACAGGTGTTCTCTTAGCTGAAAGTAGGAGCTTTCAAAGAAAAAGGCAGGTATGGGATGTCAACAGCTGGTTAAGAAGGTAGATCTTAAAATGGGATTTAAGTTTCTGGTCCAGAGTTTAAGATATATGGATGGTAGGCTCTTAGCCCAATAGAAATGTATTTGCCTTGAGACTTGGAAATGAGATCTCAAGACTTTAAGCTGAAAATAGAGGGGGGGGGGGAAGGGAACTGTCTGTTGTCATAGCTTGCTGAAGAAAAGGCCCTTAAGTGACTGGATTCAGACAAAGATTGAGGTGGGAGAAATACAGTCTTATCCTAGAGAGAAGAGCTAGGATTGTATCAGGAGCTAATCAAATAGAAACCTGGCAAGGAGATTATTGAATGCCAAATCCAAAAGGCTGAAGCAAGCTGAAAAACTTAGTGTTAGGGGTAGAGATTCAACTAGACTAGACTGGAGGAAAGATACAGGATGTCTTGGAAGAATGGATTACTTGTTTGATTTTCCACCTGTCTCCCCAAAACTTCATTCTTTTATGGTGCCTATTGTGTTCCCTTCCTTTGCCCTGCCCTTATAGATCAACATGATTCCAGGACCATTCTGCCATGACCCGTCCCGATTCAGTCATGCCAGAAACATTATAGTCTTGTACGCATATATATCTTCAGTGTCCAGTGCCATAGAGAATAGTAATTACAACAAAGCAAGAATGAAAGCAGTGCAGAAAACCAGAAATTCACAGGAAACATTACCCAAATGGGGAGGGTCATAATAAAACATGACTTCAGATTACTTATACACAAATGTGAAGAGCATAGGGAAATAACAAAGTTAACTAGAATACTTAATATGGTGAGATAATAACCAAACACATAAGTATTATTGAAACATGATGTGATGATTCATCACTGGAATATGCCAATGAAAAAGTATATATTATTCTAAAGTAACACACCAGATCAAAAGAGTAGTGGCATCAATGAGTCAATATAGCAAGAAAATGTACTCAGACAAGAATTCACTCACCTACTTCGAAATTATTATCTCTACATCAATGCTTATTCATCCAATCCCTAATCTCTTCCATGAAGCCTAGTCCCTCATCTCTCATTGGCTGCTGAACATCTGTAATGGGAATGGGAATTTGAAGATCTTCCCTGTCCCTTAATAGACCTGGGAGGGGGGGGGGAATTGAAGACCTCCCCTGCTTTTAAAGTAAACTCTTCCCCTATTAGGCTGAATGTAATCACATGGATGCTGTAGTTGGAGTTGTGCTGAAGGGAAGCAGAGCGCACAGGAAGCTGGTTTAGAGCTAGCCAGACATTGGGGGAGAGAGAAAACACTCATTAAGGAAAGAGAGTTTTGTGAGTAAATATTGATGTTGTATTGGTTTGTGGGAAGGCTGAAGGATGGCATGGCTCTCAGTGTTATTATGTCTTCTGAATATCTTTGATACTATGATGGAATTGGCTTACTAGTTTTGGGATTTGGTTTTCTGGTGTCTAAATAAATCCTGCAGTTCTATTCTCTATATGGAGAGTTTGGCATATTTTGTGATCGAATGTCATGCGATATTTATAGTCACTGTCTTTATCATGATCATGGGTGCTGTAAATATTGCATTGGTGCTACAACATCTCCTCCTCAAACTAAGCAGGTTCAAAATATACCTTCTTTCCCACTAACCTAATTCCTACTTCAAGCTGTTGAGAGTGCCCCTATTCTCATAGTCTCCTGGGTTTGTAAGCAGTCACTTTTTACTCTCCCTCAGTTCTCACCATCGTTTAGTCATTTACCAAATCTTGGCAATTTTACCTCTGTAACATCTCTCAAGTCTATTACCTCTCCATTCTCGCAGGCCTTACCCTGATCAACTCCTCGTGTGCTGTTACTCAAACTATTGTAATTCCCTCCTATCTGGTCTCCCTGTTTTCTATCTTTTCCCTCTCCAAACCATTCTTTACATTGCTGCCAAATTAATATTTTTGAGATAGAAGTATGATGATGGCACTCTCCTGCTTAAGAATTTTCAGTAGCTTCTTTCTGACAACCCTAGAATCCTGCTGGTGAATTGCAGTGTTGCTGAAAGCAGCAACAAGTAATTTGTTTAAGGCCACTCCTTAAACAAATTCCTTATATAATACTGTAGAATTGACCACAGAGGAGGTTATCATATGTCAGTCATTAGCTCATTTCGGGGAAATAGAGGCAGCACTCTTCTTAGAAAAAAGAGATAATGTCCAAATAAAGATTCAAGTGAGAAAAAAACCAGAAATTTTCTAGGTCAGAATGAGGGTTTCTTCAGAATATTTCTAGGAATTGGGAGAGGTTTGTATGGGCCAGCCTGAAGATAACTTGAGTGGTTGACTTGATAATGACTTCAAGAATTTGAAGGGCTGTCCTAAAAGGGATTAGATTTTGTTTTGCATGGCCCCAAGAGAATCAGCTTCAATCAGTAAGAGGAAGGTGCAAAGAAAATTGGGCTCAGGATAATTAAAAACTGCCTAAAAGCTTTGCCAGAAAGTGAAATGGATTGCCTCCAGAGGTGGTAAACTCTCCTTAATATCATTCCATAAATACGGCCTAAATGATGTCTTGTTGAAGATGTTCCAGAGGGGATTTCTCTTTACACACAGGCTGGATAGATGACTTCTGAGGTTCCTTTTAAATCTGAGCTTCTATGATTTTATGAATCAAAATACTTTCGTGAAGACAGGATTACTGATTGACAACTGGGACCTACAACACATGGAGAGAGTATTTGGAAGAGTCTAGTTTAATGAAATGGTTTGTCTACTCATCTAAGGATATTTGTGCTTTAATAAAGCCTTCCATAAGCCATGCCCCAGGCAGCAATATCTCAAAAACTATAGGATTATAGAACTAGAAGAAACCTCAGAGATCGTATAGTCCAACTCACTAATTGGAGGCAGATCTAACACCAAGACTCTTGGTTCAGGTTCTATATTGGAATAAAATATGGCATTTGAAAGTCATTGAACAGTTAACAAAGGGAGGGGGGTGGTTTGCTGTTGTTCTTAACTGTGTCTGGCTCTTTATGATCTGTGGACCATACATAGGCATGCCAATGTTGTCCATGAGGTTTTCTTGGCAAAGATACTGGAGTGGTTCGCCATTTCCTTCTCTAGTGGATTAAGGCAAACAGAGGTTCAGTGACTTGCCCAGGGTCACACAGCTGATTAGTGTCTGAGGCTTCGAAACCAGAACTCTATTCTCTGAGCCACCTAGCTGTGACCAACAAAAGGGTGTTTGCTTTGGATATGCAACAAGGCTCTTAGCTTTTCTGGATACAGTCTCGTCTCCATGTAGAAATTCATCTGCTCATCAGGACAGGATATGGAGTTTTCTGTGGTCTTCAGAAGTCCATCAAGTCTGAAAGGCTTTAATTGGCTGGTGTTTGGAAGATTTTATGCATTTTACAAGGAACTGTATCAGGGAAATCAGGGCTAATCAGGCCCCAGACAGCTTTGTCTCCTTTTAGGGAAAGCTAATTCCTGAAGATCAGAGGAACAGAAGAAGCCTGGGTTTCCCCATATTATAAATGAGAGAAAGAAGTTGAGTCAGGAAAATATAGCTAAATATTAATCTCATCATACCCCTCATTTTATAGAAAATAAACTGAGGTCCAGAAAGATTTGGTAACCTGCTCAAAGTCACACAGGTGGTAAAATAGCAAATTTTAGGAGGACTTAAGCAAAATTTAAACCCATTTCCTCCGATTTCAGACCCAGAATTCCTTCCTACAATGCCGCTTCCTGATGGTTGAAACAAAAATCGCCCACCAAAATCTGTTACATCCTACTGTGTTGGAGGAGAGAAATTGTTTGTAGAAGGATCAATACTCCCTAAGTCTTTGGGTGACATTCATTGATTTCTGTTTATGATGTTGTTGGAAAAGCTTCACAACAGATTTTTCTTTAATTTCCTGGAATTTTTATTTTTTAAAAAAATTTTCTGGTAATCTTTATTAAAGCAAAAGCCAAAATGGACAGCTCACAGTTTGCTTGGTTATAAGGCAATTAAAGTTGATTTCAGTGTATCTATTATTTTCTGGTATACATTTAAGGAAGGAGTGTATGCGATGTACAGGGAGGACTAGGACCTCTGATATGAGGGTTTCTGAGCCCTTTTCATGACTGTTCATCCACTCATCCATTCATCCCAGGTTGGATAAGGTGATGCTGATTTTTTTGAACAAGCTGCAGAAGACCGAGGAAGCATGACTGGTATGCTAAGATTTTGTCTCTTTGTGGCTTTGTTAAGCCTTGAATTCCTGGGAACAGAAATTGTGAAGGAGTTGAGATGGACTGGACCCTGTGAACTTCAGTGTGGAGCAGGATCTATACGGAGAGCTGGACAAGGACCTGGGAGCTGCCTGCTTCTGAATCCAGGTGACTGTTTGATGGATTCAGGTAGGATCTGGGACCATGGAAGGGGATCCAGGGAATCTGAGAGACCACTCCGAGTCAAGCTGAAAGAAGACTTTACTTGGATGCTGTATACTGACTGAGGAATTGTAAATTTACTAGTGACCTAGGGGTGGAGGGTCTGTGTATTTACTGATGCTTGAATAATGAATGATGAAGGATGAGCAAATGAATAAATGACTAAATGACTATACTTAGTTATTGATTACTGAATAAGTGATTGATTGAGTTAACTTAGTGTGCCCCATGAGCAGAAGACTTTGACTGTTGTACTTAGAGATGACTGAATGACTGAGTAAGGAGGCAAGCCTCCCAAAGCATGACTGAATGATTGAGTTACTAAACAATTGTTCTTTGTTCAAAACTTTGTGACCACTGTGGTGGAAACTATGTGGCCATTTTAATGATAAGCTGTTATGAATACTATATTGTGATTTTCTATGACAAGTTGTAATATTGTGAATGTTGTGCCTTGATTTTCTGTGAATGTTTTGCTTTGATTTGTTATGGAATAAATAGAGTGTTTGCTATACTGTGTAATCAGAACCTTAAAAGTTGTTCACAGTGGCATTCTTCTGGAAAGCTGCTTGTGCATGGCATTACACCTTCTAAGTTGTCTTTGGCATTTGTGGGTAGAAAAGTCTGAAAACTGCTACAGCTGTCTCTGATTCAGTCCCCTGAGGCTTGCTCTGACCCTGTTTGTGCCAGAGTGGACTGTGCTGGACTGTGCTCTTCTCTCAGACTGGTGCAACAGACCTTTCCTGTCAACCATCCAGATTGTCTTAGGCTGGAAATTTGTTTTGGGATCTGTCATTTTGTGGGGTCTGCTGCTTTAGAATTTGTTTAGAGTCATTTTTTAAACTTGTATTTGGAGGGATTTGAGGGACATCTCAAGCAAGTCCCTCCTTTTATTCTGCCATCTTGGCTCCACACCCCTATCCCTGTCCCCATCCATTTCATCCCTTATTTTCAATTTGTGTATTTGTAATAGTCAAAATGACTTAGTCACTCAAAGTCATTGTTAAAACAATATTGCCATTACTACAATTTTTTTTTGCCATATCATGCCTGTACCTTTTCCTTTCTCATTCACTTCTATGACCATGACCTACAAGCAAATCATCTGTCTTTGTTTTTGAATGGGATATGCCAACTCGCTTTTCTATTGCTGCACTCATCACCCCTTTAACTTGATGGGCCAAAGTACCCCCTCCCTGGCCATCACTTACTTAAACTCCTCAAGGGCAAGAACCATCCTTGCTCTTGAGTCTATAGCCCCAATATTTGGCATGTAGTAATTGCTTAATAAATGCTTTTATATTCATTCATCCATTCAAGCCAAGATGAGAAGTATGATAGAAGGTATTTGAGTGAGCATTATCACCTATTATTCCCCTAACCACTTTCAGCCTAAGATTTAACTCCTTCTTGCTCCTCAACCTTGCCCCTCCCATGCCCCAACCCAATTCTACCTCCATCTTCTATTGTGCCCTCTGGAATTCCCATTCAATAACTAACACATTTTTCTTCATTTTGGACCTCTTATTCTCATGCTTCTTCCATTTCCTGGCACTCACAGGCTTTTCTCAATTGACGCAATATCTCTGGTCTTCTTTTCCAGGACTAGCTGTACCTTTTCTCATACCCAACATCATACTGGTCATAGAGGGAGAACTGTGATATTCTTTGACCCCACTTCTACTTCCAGATTTTCTCTTCCCCACAATCATTCAGTAATATCTTCTCTTTTGAAGTTCCTATTTTCAAAGGACCTGTTTTATTCACAATTCATTTCTGAAAATTTTGTTGAAGGGTCAATTGTCATCACACAAATTGTTACAAGGTTGACTGTAATTTTTCAAAAGAAATCAGGTTATAAATGGAGAGTGAACTTTCTCTCTAAGAGTCAGTAGATAAGAGAATTTACCTCAGATCCCGGAAGACCTGGATTCAAGTGATTTCTCTGATACATACTGGTTGAGTGACCCTGGGCAAGTCACTTAACCTCTTAGTGCTCTAAACAACTCTCCAAAACTTAGTTGTACAAAGATGTCATTTCCTGCTTTGGGAAAGGAAGTTTCTTCATCTGGGAATTACCTATATCGATGAAATCACAGGTACAGTCCTTGTCTTTATTTCTAATTCTTCTCAAAATAAATCATGAATAGGATGAACACTCTTTTACAAAGCCAATGGTACTTCAGTGGGTTAGAGGCATCTAGTTTGCGTAATAGGGCACTAGACCTGGAGTCAGAAAGATTAGAGTTCAAATCCTGCCTCAGATACTGAATAGATGTGTGACCCTGGGCAAGTCCCTTAAATTCGGTTTTCCCCAGTTGCCTTGGCTGTAAAATGGTGGTAAAATAATACTACCTACTGCCCAGAGTTGTTTTGAGGATCAAATAAGATAATATTTTTTAAAAATTTAGCACATTGTAGGCACTATATAAAGGCTAGCTTTTATTATTATGTTGTTATTATATGTGATCCAACTCACATAGACATTCTTTTCATTGCTGTAAATTGCAAATGAGTCACTTCTTCTCAAGCTGTATATGTGTTTTGAATACATCTAGGCCTTTTTGCATTTTATGAGTAAAAGTGCAATACCCTTTGGGTTCTCTCTCTCTCTCTCTCTCTCCCTGTCTCTCTCTCTCTCTCTCCTTCCCTCTCCTTCTCTCTCTCTCTCTCTCTCTCTCTCTCTCTCTCTCTCTCTCTCTCTCTCTCTCTCTCTCTCTCTCTCTCTCTCAACACACACACACACACACACACACACACACACACACACACACACACATATATGTATATATATTTGCTGAGGCCACATAATAGGATCACTTCCTTTTCTGATCTTGTTTTCCCCTGAATTCTGGAATCTTTTTGGGTCGGTACATTTTATAGACTTTGTCTCTATGACCAATCTGCCTTCTCACCCTGAAACTTCTCTCAATATCTAGACCATCTCACCTTGGAACATTCCTCTCCTCTAGTTCTCTTCTCTAATAGGTAGCTTTCTCCATTGTGGGGAGTGGCCCAGGCTGGAAGGTGGTGCCAAGATGGCAGAGAAAAGGCAGGAAATCACCTGTGTTTTTCCCAATTTCCCTTGAAATCACTTTAAATCATTCTGCAAAGCAAATTCTGGAGCCACAAAACCCACGAAAGGACAGAGTGAAACAATTTTTTAGCCCAAGATAACTTAAAAGGCCTATAGGAAAGATTTGTCTCACTTGGGTAAAGGGGGAACATAGCCCAGCATGGTCAATGTCTGGGCAAGGCAGCAAGAGGCCACTAACCTTGGCATCAGCAACCAAGGTCCTAGGACCCTGGCACAAAAGGTCAGAAGGATAGCCAGTCAGCTGTGAGGCTTCTGGTGGTCAGACCTGGAAGGCCCAGAGGTCCCAGCACAAAGAACCAGCAAACAAGGCCCTGGACCCTGGTGTAAGAAGATTGGGACAGTTCTCCCTGCATCCCAGGAGTAGAGTTCAATTTTAAAAATCATAAAATAGGCTGGAAAATGAGCAATAATAACAAGAAAAAGGCCCTGACCACAGAAAGCTATTATTAGTGACAGGGAAGATCAAAACACAAACTTAGAAGAGAATAATGTCAAAATGTGTATATCGAAAGCCTCAAAGAGAAATACCAATTTGTTTCAAGCCCAAAAAATCCTTCTGGAAAAGCTCAGGAAGGATTTTTTTCAAATCAAATAAGAGAGGGAAAGAAAACTTGGAGAAACAAATCAGAGTTATAAAAGAGAATCATGAAAAAAAGAGTCAACAACTTGGTAAAGAAAGAGCAAAAAATTGAGAAAGAAAACAACTCCTTAAAAAGTAGAATTGGCCAAATGGAAAAGGAGGTGAAGAAAGTAATTCCTTAAAAGTTAAAATCGGGCAAGTGGAAGCTAATGACTCCATGACACAACAGGAAATGATAAAACAAAATCAAAAGAATGAAAAAATAGAAAATTTAAAATGCCTTATTGGAAAAACAACTAACCTGCAAAATAGATACAGGAGAGAAAATTTGAGAATTATTGTACTACCTGAAAGCTAAGAGAGAGACAGAGACAGAGACAGAGACAGAGACAGAGACAGAGACAGAGACAGAGAGAGAGAGAGAGAGAGAGAGAGAGAGCATGCTTAGGCATCATATTTCAAGAATTTATCAAAGAAAATTGCCCTGATATCCTAGAACCAGAGGGTAAAATAGTAATTGAAAGAATCCACTGATCATTTCCTGAAAGAGATCTCAAAATGAAAACTCCCAGGATTATTGTGACCAAATTCCAGAACTTTTAGGTCAAGTGAGAGGTCCATGCCGACCATCTCTTTATTCCCTTCCAGGCTGTGCTAGAGCCCCTACAGATACTACTGCCACCATGCCCTGATGTGAGCACCTTCTTCCTTCTGTCTTTGCAATTCCCTTTTATGTGTTGTCTTCTTCCATTAGAATGTAAGCCCTTAAGGGCAGGAACTGTTTCTTTTGGCTTATATTGGTATACTCAGCTCTTAGCACAGTGGGTGGCACATAGTGCTTGCCAAGAGCTTGTTGCTTCACTGTTTACCGTTTGAGTTGCCTCTGGAAATATTCTAGTCTACTTGTGCCTACCATGGAAATTCAAATGCAACAATCATAAGCCTCAAGGTCATGGAATATCAAAGCTCGAAGAAAACCATCTAGTCCCACAAACATATTTTAGATGAGGAAATTGAAGCCCATTAAACTAAAATGATTTGTCTAAAGTCATAGAACTTGTTAATAACTAAGCCAGAACCCAGGTCTTCTAATTCTCATTTCCATGATCACCACAAGACGCCTCTTTCCTTACAAAAGAGCTATAAAAATTGGTATGGATACATTTTACCTATTGAACACATGAAGTGATGTTTTAAGGATACATGTTATACATAAAAAGATACAACTTGAACACATCACAATTTGTCTACCTAATAAGTAAGACATTAGCCATACCAAACAATAAACACTTCATTAGCATTTTTGTATAATTTTTTTAGAATTAGGGATTTGGGGCAACCATTTGGATGATCCAGTGCTCCATTTAAAACCTTTCTCAGGGAATTTAAACTGAAGCTTCTTTCTTTTCTCAATAAATTTCCCAGTGTCAAATAGAAGGATTCAGTCATCCTTTAAAAAAAATAAGCATTATTGCATCTAATTTTTCAAAGGTTTCACTAAAGATTTCAGTTGTAAAATGTAGAGGTCCTGAAACTTAGTCTACTGATTCACCTTCTTGTTTTTCCCATGCTCCCTTCCCTCCTCCTGTCCTGAGACAACAACATCAATCACATCCTTTAAGGAAATAATTATATTCATATCATTATCATCATTATTGATCATAACAATAATTTATCATTATTATCTACACTAAGAGGCAGTATGACATCTAGCCTCAAAATTAAGAAGATCTAGGTTCAAGTCCTTTCTCTGACACATACTGGCTATGTGACCTTGGGCAAATACCTTAACCTTACAATATCACAAGACATGTGTCTAAGTCTATGACTATAAATTTCAGAAAAATTGTTGATCTGTATTGGTAGTGGGATTTCCTCACTTGAAGCTCCCTAGGCCAACATGAGCGGTCAAATACCAAAAGCAAATAGAAAACCTCTGATACTTCTATGATGCTTTATAGTTCACAGGGCAAATAAAATGCCACCTACTCAATAAACTCCCATGGCTACCTATTATCTCTAGATTCAAATAAAAATGCCTTGGCATTTAAAAATCTTCACAACCTGTCTTCCTAGTTTTCTTACACATGATTATCCTCTATACAATCTAGCATATAGCCATACTGTACAACTTGCTCTGCCTCACATCTGACACTCCATCAACCATCTCCATGCCTTGGCAATATCTCTCACCCATGACTTAAACGTTCTTCTGCCTCTAACTCTTGGAATGTTGTCTTTGGAAGGAGGCCTTTCCCAGTTCCGCCTCCCCCACTTCAGCTGCTAGGGCCTTTCCAGCTACTGCTTAGCTGCCTCTGGGCAGCATTGTGGACAGAACTTTGGGCCTGGAGTCAGATGTTCAGAAATCAGTTCAAATATACTGGCTGTGTGACCCTAGACAAGTCACTTAAAAACAACAACCTCTGTTTGCCTCAGTTTCCTTAAATGTAAACTGGAAATAATAATAATACTACTTTCTTTCCAGGGTTGTTGTAAAGGTCAAATGAGATATTTATAAAGCGCAATGTGTGACACATGGAAGGTGTTAAATAAATACTTGTTTCCTTCCTCTCTTCCCCATCTTCTTCCCTCCCTCCCTCCTTTCTTCCTTTCTTCCTTTGTTCCTTCTTTCCTTCCTTCCTTCTTTTTTCTTTCTTTCTTTTTCTTTCTTTCTTTCTTTCTTTCTTTCTTTCTTTCTTTCTTTCTTTCTTTCCTCTTCCTTCCTTCCAAGCTTATGTTACATCTGCCCACTATGTATCTTATTCAATTGTTCAGTTGTGTCTAACTCTTTGTGATCTCATGGATCATAGCACACCAGTATTGTCCATGGGGTTTTCTTGGCAAAGATATTGGAGTTGTTTGTAATTTCCTTCTTCAATGTACCCTATATTCATGTATATGTTTTTTTCCCCATTGGAATATAAGATAATTGAGAGCAAGAACTGATTTTTTGCTCTTTGTAGCCAAAGTGTTTAGTACAAAGCCTAGCATATAAGGAAGACTTAATAAATCTCATTGGTTGTTTGATTAAACTCTAGAACAACCCTTTGAGCTATGAAATCAAGTATAATTATCCTTATATAACTCGTAAGGAAACTAAGGCTTAAAAAAGGTAAAAGACTGGTCCAAGATCAGTGGTGGTCCAAGATCACCCAGATGGTAAACTGTGGAGTCAACAATACATCCAGATCTTTTGGCTTGGGGATGGATGCTCAGGATCCTTGTCTCCGTGTGTGTATGTGTGTGTGTGTGTGTGTGTGTGTTTTAAATAACAGCTGGAAGCAACTCTTCCATTTGTTCATTTGTTTCCTTAAGCCACTACACTCATGGGACCCAATTATAAAAGCAAGCAGCCTGGATCAAGGCATTGAGGAGTAGAACACATATTGATTAAACTAACTTGAATGGGCAGAATAATGAGCACTGCAAATAGAGGACTGCCTCTTCTACCATCAAATTAACCAAAGTTCTTCTATTTAGCCAAGACCTCAGTGACATTAAAGAAGGGAAAGAAGAACAAAAGGATAATTCTACTCTTCACCACTAACACTAGAGAGAAAAAGAAAAGAAGAGATGAAAAGATGTACTCAATCAAGCAACCAATAAGATATATTCAATGCCTTGAATAAAAAAACAATTCATTAACCAAAAAGTCAAAACATATAGAGTTCTTTTCTCTTCTCATTTCTAATCTAAGTGACATTAAAGAAGAAGAACAAAGTGACAATCTATTCTTTACCACCAGCACAGGAAAGAAAAAGGAAAGAACAGATTAGAAAAGATTGATTATGTCTTTTCATCTCTTTTAATTTTCAAGGGGGAAAAAGCAAAACAAAACAGAACTACAAGGGACTTCTGCATAAATCTACTTCTTAAGCCAATATCAGCGTAAGACTGAATAGAGGAACCTACTTAATTCCATGCCTGATTTTAGTATACAGAGGCATCCAGGAACAAATTCCTTGGGATGGCCCCTGTAGATGATTTCAGCCTCCACTGTAATAAGAATAGGATGGAACAAGGAAAAATTTCAAACTCTCTTATGAGAATGCTAAAAGATTGGACTGATATTTCACAAAATATGTACACTGAATTAAGGATACTTTTAATAAAATACTCCCATGTTTTCAAATGTTTAGTGAAGGGAATGGTAACTTTTCCTAAAAATGAGGTAGTGACTCTGATAATATAAAGGTTAGTTTTGATTAACTGTTTTTTTCTTTTTAAAATTATTTTTAATAGATAATTGGCTAGGGGCATATTTGAAAATAAAGATGATGTAGAAGATAAAAGAAAGCAATAGCATTTTAAAATAAAAACAATGGGGTATTAGAAAGAGCATTGAACTGAGAGCCAGAACTTGTGGGAGGCAGTACTGTATGTATTAGAATTAGAATCAGGAAGGCCTGGGTTCAAATTTCAGCACATATCTTTCCTAACTTTGCTTTTTGGAGGGGGGAAGGTAGGGCAATTGGGGTTAATGACTTGCCCAAGGTCACACGGCTTGTTTTGTATTAATAAGTGCCTGAGGAAGGATTTGAACTCAGGTCCTCCTGACTCCAGGGCCGGTGCTCTATTCACTGTACCACCTAAGCTACTCCCTCTTTCCTAACTTTGTATACCTAGACAAATGACTTCATCTCTCTAAGCCTCAATTTTCTCATCTGTGAAATGAGGATAATAATGCCACCTCCCTCCCAGGGTTGTGAAGATCAAAGCTATTTGTAAAATATTTTGCAAATCTTAAAAGTGCTATATAAATGCTATTATTATTATTACCCTAGGGGAAGAGAAAGTAAACTAAAGGACCTACTTTACAATTTTACTTAAGACTGGCCCTATACTCACACAGTTGATAAACAGTCTTGACCAGAAGATCCCAAAGAGCAAGAACCACCTCAGGCCTTCATTTATTTATAGCTGAACCCAAGATTTACTGTCCCTCAAGGTTTTCTTTTCTGTTATTCTACATTGTTCTAGGCAGCTCTTAGTTTCACGATGGAAAGAATTCTGAACTTGGAATCTGGAAGAACCAGAGTTCAAATTCTGCCTCAGATACTTGCTATGTGGGCCTGGGTAAGTCACTTAACCTCTGTCTTCCACAGTTTCTTCATCTGTAAAATAGAGATAATAATAGCACCTATCACTGAGATTTGTTGTCAGTGCTTTGCAAATTTTAAAGTACTATGTGAATGCTAGCCCATTGCTATTATGGCTCTCTGACTTCTAATAGATGTGGATTCTAGTCATAGGTGGGTTGGAGCTGTCAAGGTCCAGATTTCAGATATAGTTCAGTTTATGAGGGCTCATACTTTGGGTTGTTATGTGATTCCTTAGGACTCGTGTATACAGATGTCTGGAATGGACATGTGCCAGGGAAAAGTTGCTTCAGACATTGTCTTCTTCACCAAGGGGATTACTTCAAGATCATCTACACAGATTAGTCCTCAGTAATTAGCCCCAGGATAGCAATCCCAGGAACAAGAGTTCCTGATTCCACCATCCTTCTGCTATTTAATATTTTTGATATCATTTTTCCATCTCCTCCCAGAGCTCCTGATGCATTTACTTAGGCTCAGCTTCACTCCTAAGTTGTCTTTCCCTCCAGGAGAAGGAAAATACTCAAAAGCTGAAGTTCCACCCTCCCTTGTGTAGTAGCAGTAAAAGCCTCTTGTTCTACAAGGAGATATCACCTTATAAAGGGTATGGAAACCCTGGTCTGTGGCAGTTATTATATCTATCTTGCCTGCTCCAACCTTGCCATTGGTACCAAGTTTTGTCTTCTGAATTTTTGTTAAGTCAAATGTATGCATGCCTGGGATGTGCTCCCTGTTCTTCTCTGCCCCCTTAGAATCATTAATTTCCTTCAATCTGGAATTTCCATCAGTCTGGAAGTTCCTTTCAAATCTGCAGATGCAAACCTGACCATGCTTGCCCACACTAACTCTTCTCAATGTCTTCTCCTGAGCTCACCACAGACGGTCCACCCCGTTTGCTAGAGTCCTTCCTTCCTTTCTCAGAACATTATGAGGGTGCCAGCGGAACACTGTTATCTGTCCACCTATCACTCCTCACCATCACTACACGGCCTGACTACTTTCTCTTCCTATTGTATGTTTCCTTGATGATATCTTGTGTTGGTTTTCTTAAAAGTTCCTCTTCGATTTTATGTCGTAGCCTGTTCCCATACATCATGTACCTCCCCATGTCCTCTATTTTAGGTCAAGCCTGTTTCAAGCCAATATGGTAATTCCTTCTCAGCATTAAAATTAAATGAGATACCTGTAGAATTGGTTGAGGGGTTTGCAGCTTCCTTAATCTCCATAAAGAGAAAACCTCATCAAGAGGGTCTCTTAACTCAGGGTTTTATGAAGGCACTGGCTCCTAGTTGTCTGTTTTGTGGTGGTTGTTGTTGCTGTTTGGTTTGGGGGTTTTTTTGTCTTAAGTGTCTATGAAGTTGATTAATGGCTCAAACCTTAGTCTGAAATATCAATTAATTCTTAAATATGGTTTCACTATCTTATTAGGAGAATTAGCCTCACCTATGGAAAAGATATATTGCTTCTATTAGATAAGTTGGATTAGTTTTTGTGTAAAGGGTATTAAAACTGTTCTCAAATTTTAATTCATTCAGAGGACCATGACTTAGGTTACTAATGTACCTTCCTGGTCACTTGAGTCAAAACCAGCCAGGGCATAAGGAATATTTCCTCAGCTACCTGACCATAGATCCATATCATGGTCAATAGCAGCACAGAAAAGATATAATCAACTGAATCAACTGTATCTTTTTTTTCTTTTTAAATTTATTTATTTATTTTCTTGTTTACATCATTCATTTGCATGAAATTTTGAGTTACAAATTTTCTCCCCATCTTTCCCCCACCCAGCACCCCAAAAACAGCCATCCCACTGTATAACCCTCCCCCAATCTGTTCTCTCCTATGTTCTCCCCCATCACCCCTCTGACTTTCCGGTAGGGCAGGATGGATCTCCCTACCCCAGTGCCTATATATCTTAATTCCCAGTTGCTTGCAGTTAATAATAATAATAATAATACATACATACATATATATTTTTAACATTTGATTATAGAACTTTAAATTCTAGATTCTTTCCCTTCCTCCCTCGTCACTCATCCCCACTGGAAAGACAAGCAATTCAATATGGGCTGTACATGTGTGGTTATGCAGAACATCTCCACAATGGACATATTGTGAGAGACTGATTATATGCCCCTCCTTCCTACCCCACCCCCCTTATGTTATTCTCTACCCTGTCCCTGTCCCTGTCCCTTTACAGAAGTGTGTGCTTCCAGCAACCCTCCCTCCCACCCTGCTCTCCCCTCCATCATCCTACCTTTCATCCCTATCCCCACTACTCTCCTGTGTGGCAAGATACCCAGTTTAGAGTTTATGTCATTCCTTCCCTAAACCAAATTCAATGAGAGTAAGGTTGACCCTTTCCCTTTTGCCTTCCTGTTCTTCCCCTCCATTGTAACA
>CM053583.1:259508937-259594378 GCA_028627135.1 Pseudochirops cupreus | reverse complement strand
ATGGCTTTCAGGTAGTCCAATAATTTTTAAATTGTCTCTCCTGGATCTATTTTCCAGGTCAGTAGTTTTTTCAAGGAGATATTTCACATTGCCTTCTATTTTGTCATTTGTTTGGATCTGTTTAATAGGATCTTGATTTCTCATAAAGTCATTAGCTTCCATTTGCTCCACTCTATTCTGACAGAATTATTCTCTTCCGAAAGCTTCTGAGATTCTTTTCCATCTGGCAAATTTGACTTTTTAAGGCATTCTTCTCCTCATTGTCTTTTTGGGCCTCTTTTGCCATTTGAGTTAATCTATTTTTTAAAGTGTTATTTTCTTCAGTCAGGTTGTTGACTCTCTTATCATGATTTTCTTGCATCATTCTCATTTCTCTTCCCAATTTTTCCTCCACTTCTCTTATTTGGTTTTCAAAATCCTTCTTAAGCTGCTCTACCGCTTGTAACCAGACTACATTTTTCTTGTAAGCTTTTGGTGTGGGAGTTCTGACTGTGTTCCATGCTTTGATCCTTTTTGTCCCCAAAAAAGGAATCTAAAGTTGAATTGCTGTTCTTACTTTGCTTCCTTTGTCTGCTCATGTTGCCAGTCAATTACTTGACTTTTTGGCTCTGTGGGACTCTGCTTCCAGAGGGGAGAGATTTGTCCCAAATTGCTAGGATTTTCACAGCTGCCAGAGCTATTAGGAGGCCACTGCAGCTCCCACCAGCTTTGGCTCACTGAAAACACAGCTCAGCACCACCACTCAAGACCACGATCCAGATCCAGGCAGCTTAAGGCAAGAGCACTTAGCCTCTGAATGATTGCTTGCCCCCCCACCCCCTGCAATCTGCAGGCTGTGAGCTGTGAAGCAGCCACGTGGAAGCAGCTACAGGGCTGCTGCTTCTGCTGCTTCCTTGCTCTGGAGACAGTTTGGCCAGATCCTCTCCCCCCGAATTTAGCCTAGTTCCACTAACCTTTCACTTAGTCCTTGTTTCTTATGGGTTGATAATTCTGGAAATCACCACAGCTGCTGCTGATCCACTCTCCTGAAGGCTTCAGCTGCAGCTTGTCCTGGTGGCCCTAGGGCCAAGCCGTGATTTCAAGCCGAGCTGGTTTCGGTTTCCAACACTCTGCAATGAGCCTTTCCTGTCCCTCCTGCTGAGCTGCCTTCAGCAGGAGATGTGTTTTTCTGTAATTTTGTGAGTTCTGGATTTGTTTAGAGTCATATTTTATGGGTATTTGAGGTGATTATGTCAGAACTGTGGAGTCAACTGTATCCTTAATAAATATATTGTTCCTGTTTTTAATGTCCTTCCCTTGCCATGGCTAAGAAAATTCCTTTTGTTACCTATTAGATGGACTACAAGTACCTCATCTCTTTCCATTTTTAGACCTGAGCCACTGGACTAGCTGATCATCTCTGGTCTATTATATACAGCCTTTGTCTGACCTGTCATTTTTCAGTCATGTCTGACTCTTCATGAGCCCATTTAGAGTTTTCTTGTCTGAGATATTAGAGTGATTTCCCATTTCCTTCTCTAACTCATCTTGCAGTTGAGGAAACTGAGGCGAACAGGGTTAAGTGACTTGCTTAGGGAACTCAGGAAGATGAGACTTCCTGACTCCAGGCCCATCACTTTATCTACCATGCCACCTTAGCTGCCTCTACCCTTTGTGTAATATTCATTTTTAATGCATCATAAACTATTGCTTTGTATGTCTTATAGCCCTCCAACATCAGCACACATAGAAGGTGATTCAAAGAATCCTAACAGATTGGTTGGTTGATTGAAGTACTGGAGATAGATGGCATGGAAGCTTGCTTAGTAATTTCTGTTAAGTTTTCATCCAAGAGGAAATTCAGAAGAGCATTTCCTGGGGGCTTACTTCAGGTGATCTATTAATGTCACCTTCTTTGTCTTCTTCAAAGACAAGACAATTGCTAAAGGATATGAATTATCCTTTGGCTTAAACTTCACCTTCTTTGTCTTCTTCAAAGACAAGACAATTGCTAAAGGATATGAATTATCCTTTGGCTTAAACTTCACAAATGGACAGTCTTTCCCCCACTCCCCGGTAGAATTTTCCATTGTTGAAGTCAACAAAATTCACGCATTGCTTTGCAGTTGAACTAAACCTAAGCATTCAATAAAATTAAAAACCTACTTCACCCTGTGCTAGACACTGGGAACATAAAGACAAAAAACTAGACAGACCCTGCCCTCAGGGAATTTATATTACATTCCAATGAAACATGATCTCTAGTCTGTTGGCCATTGTAACCAAACATTTTACTGACCAGTCTGATGCCCTATGGCCTTCAATGAAACAGATCCACTGGCCTTTCCCAGTCTGTCAGCTACTAATGTATGAAGAAAGAGGAAACTGGCAAGCGTGTTATCACTGATTTCTGGTACAATAGATCTGAAATCAGATCTTGACAACTGATGACAGATTTTAATATGTATAAAAATAAATAGGAATGTAAAAACTCCTTCCTGAGTTTGAGTTATGGCTAAAGAAATAATTCTGACACTTTCAATCATAAGTTAAGATGCTAATCCCAAATAAAATTTGATTTTGGCCTACTAGAAACCTCTGAATAGTTTCAAAAAGGCTTTTTGCTTGGCTTCTAAGGGCATATGTGTATTTCCATATTTATAAGGTAGGTCTATGTACAAAATATATCAACATAGGTAAAAAACAGATTTATAGAAAAGATAAACTAGTGAATGGTTTTCCCTTTTTTTTTGACAAAAGGACCCTTTTATACTACCATTTACCTGGGCACTCATACTTGAAACCTTATTGTCACATTGAATAATTCCTTCTTCTTCAAGTGTCATATTCATAAGGTTGTCAAGTCTGATTTACTTCAATCCAAACAATCATTTATTAAACCCCTAGAAGGCTAGGTATTGGAGATATGAAGACAAAATGAAAGCAGTTTCTGCCCTCAAGGAGTTTATATTCTACTAAGAAATTATATCATTGAAACAGGTTAGTAAGTACATAAATGATAATTATAACAATATTTATTTTATCTCACTCCATTTTTTTCTGCTGCCATCATTGGCCTTATCACCCTCAGTTTTATTCCCCCATAATCCATCCTTCATACCCTTGTCAAATCAATCTTCTTTATGTGGAATTTGATTGTGCTCAAAATCCTTCACTAACTCCCCAATATTGCTCAAAATCCTTAGTTCAATACTCAAGACCCACTCTAGCTTTTCAGTCTCCACTCCACACAATCCCGCCCACCTCCAAACATACTTCATGCTCCTGTCAAACAGTATTAGCTGCCATCTCCTATACATTTCTCATACTTTCCAGTCCTATTGTAAGGCCTAGAGTGTCCTGTGTACTTCATTCCTACCCATACTTTAAGAGCCAGGCGAAGGTCTCTAACATCCTTGAAGTCTTCTCTGACCCCCAGAAATCAATTATCCTTCCTTTTATAGACTTTGATTAATGTTTTGTTTGTATTTATCGTGATCTACTTTCTAGAAAAAGTTATTTTGATAAGTGTTATGAGTTCCCTAATAGTTAATGATAGAGAATGATGCTTTATATCTTTGTATCTCATCTAGCATAGAATTTTTCACCTAATAGCTTCTTACTTTCATGTTGTTGTTGAGTTGTTTCAGTTGTGTTCAGTTCTTCATTACCCTAGTTGGGGTTTTCTTGGCAAAGATATTGGAGTAGTTTGCCATTTCCTTCTCTAGCTCATTTAACAGATGAATAAACTGAGGAAAACAGGGTAAGGTGACTTGCTCAGGGCCGCACAACTAGTAAGTCTGAGGCTGGATTTGAACTCACAAAGATGAGTGTTCTTGACTATATGCCCAGTGCTCTATTCATTAAGCCAGCTAGTTGACCTACTTACTTTCATAGTACATACCTATATTATCTTATTATTATTATCCAGAGAATATGGTTATCTGTTTACTTTCATAATGGAAAAAAGTAAGTATGAAAGTAGGTAAATACTTATATTCCCTGGACTTCACCACCATACCCTGGGCTATCTTTCCTTTCCACACCTTCAGCCCTCTTCTACCATTGGAGAATTCTTCCTGGAGCCTCCATTTTGAGAAGAGACCCAGACCAGCCTTCTTGAATTCTGTACACTTAGCCACCATGCCCCCTGGAAGGTGACTCCCATCTCCCTTTTCAGTTCCTTCTCCCATTAGAATATGATTCCTTTAGAATAGGTATTGTCTTTCTTCTTTCTCATGGACTTACCACAGTGCCTGGCAGATAATAAGTGCTTGAAAAAGTACTAGCTTGACCAATTTACAGAAGCAAAGAATGTCAGAATTGGAAGGAACATAGTGGTCATATAGTCCAACCAGGAAGAATCTCCTCTAGAATACCTAGAGGATGGAGAATGGAGAATGACTCTCCAAAGAGTTGTTATCCAATCTCTACTTTAGAGAGAGCATGGTATAATAGAAAGGGTATTTACTGTATTTGGAGGCAAAGGCCCTTAGCTCAAATCTCTTTTCTAATACTTGCTATCTGTATGACTTTAAGTAATACATTTAATCTCTCTGGGCCTCAGTTTTCTCCTTTGTAAAATGAAGTTTCTTCTTACATCAGCTTTAAATTTGATTCTCTTCAATTTCCACCAATTACTCTCAGTTACACCCTTTGGGGTTGAACAGAGCAAGTATAATCCCTGTTTCACATCAATAATTATTCCAGCACCTAAAGACAGCTATCATGTTTCTCCTAAGTCTTCTCATGTACAGACTATACATCCCCCAAGCCTTTCAAGTGATCCTCATAGGATATGCTCGCAAGGCCCTTTACTATCCTATTTGCCCTTCTTCGAGACACTTTCTAGCTTCTTGTCCTACCTAAAAAGTGGTAACCAGAATTAAGTATCCATGCCTCTCTTACAGATTGAATTATCTTTTATTTTTTGGCTTTCATACTTTTTTGTTGACTCATATTGTGTTTGTAGTCTATTAAAGGACCTTGGTTCTTTTTAAGATGGGCTGTCATCCATCTGCATTTCCCCTGTTTTGTACTTGTGAGATCAAATTATTTTAGTCCAAATATGTCATTATGTTTATTCCCATTAAATTTCACCTGAGAAGGAAGCACTTCCCTCCTTTAGGTAAGACAGGAGGAGGATGATAGGTTACATACAGTACTAGATGTGATCACTATGTCAGTTGGTTGTGCTTAACTGTTTTTCCTTTGATATTTTCTACATCTTTATCCTCTGCAACAGATGTTGGCGTGTAAGCTGCAATAATCTTCATAGTAGGCTTTTTGTAAATACTTGTCATAAGCAGTGTACTATGAGATGGCCAACTGTCTAATAAAGCAATATTTCTTAATATGCTTTGGATACCCAGTAAATCTAACTCCACCAACTGCTGCCCAAGAGTGAATGATCTCAAAGATACCCTTCCTTTTAGCTCCAACTTCCTCTTGTTTTCTGGTTTCATTTCTAGCAAAAATGTTGAGATTAATATGATTCAACTCCTTAGTAGTATGTTTGTTTCATCACTAGACAAAAGTATGAAACAGAGCATGCCAAACAAGCAAGCACTATGTTCCAGACACTGTGCTAGGCACTGGGATACAAAAATCAAAGAAAAAGAAAATCCATGGGGACAGGTAGGTGGTAAAGTGAATAGAGCACTGGCCCTGGAGTCAAGAGGACCTGAGTTCAAATCTAGTTTCAGAAACTTGACACTTACTAGCTGGGTGACCTTGGGCAAGTCACTTAACCCCAACTTCCCTGCCTTCTTCCCTCCAAAAAAGAAAAAGAAAATCCATACTCTCAAGAAGTTTATGTTCAATAGGAAATGACATGAACATGTGTGTGTTGTTCCATCATTTCTGACTCTTCATGACCCTATATGGGGTTTTCTTGGCAAAGATATTGGAGTACTTTACCATTTCCTTCTCTAGTGGATTAAAGCAAATAGAGGTTAAGTGACTTGTCCAGAGTCACACAGCCATTGATTGTTTGAGACCAGACTTGAATTCAGGGATTCCTGACTCTAAGCTCAGTATTCTATCTACCAAAACAACGAGTTGCTTCATATATTGCTAGATAGACTCATACACATATAGACACACACATATATATACATGTGTATGTTCATATACATATATATAAATATATATATATATATTTATATATATGTATGTATGTTTGTGTATGGAGAGAGGATGAATATAAAATAAAGACCTAGTAGTTAGGGAAGGAGAGCATTAAGAGTTGAAGGGATCAGGAAAGGCTTCATATAGAATGGGGTGCTTGAACTATGTCTTTGAAGGAAGCAAGGACATGTTGACATAAAGAGGGAGTAATTTAGAGACATGAGTCTCTTTGCAGTGCAAAGTCATGAAGATGAGAGATGGAATGCCATGAGTGAGGAGTAGAGAAGCCAGCTTAGCTAGACCATGAATTATGGAAAGGGGAGTAATGTAGAATGAGGCTAGAAAGACAGGCCAGCATTAGATTTGTAAAGGGCTTGAAAAGTTGAACAGATAAGTTAATATTTGGCCCTTGAGTCAATAAAGAGCCACTGAAATTTGTTGAATAGGGCAATTACATGATCACTTTGGACACTGTGTAAGGGGGCTTGGAGTGGACAGAGACTTGAGGCAGGGAGACCAACTAGGTCTCATCCAAAATATCCAAACTTAAATGTCCAATAAGCAGTTGGGGAATCTAGAATGAAGCTCAGGAGAGTGGCCAAGGATAAATATATAGATCTTATCAACAGCTCGGTTAGTATTTGTAGTATTTACAGTGTTCATAGGTTATGTAATTCTTAGGATTCTCTGGGTTTCTTTTATTTTTTAAATAAGTTTTTATTAATGTCTTTTATTTTTTTTTTTATCATGACAGTCTTTCCCCAGTGCTCCTTTTCTCCAAGAGAGCCATCCCAGGTATCAAATACTATTTTTAAAGGCAAAAAGAAAAGGAAAAAAAGCACAAATTAGCACAAATCCTCTTTTCTACCATTCCACTGCCATTACCACAGAAATGGAAACTCTCTACATGGAACAAAGAACCATTTTGTATTTTCTTTTGTTGTATTGGTCTTCATAGGTAAAGAAAATCATTGCAACATGGTCAACCTACTGAGGAGGAGCCTTTCCATCTCAGTCACACTGATCTTTACAAAGCAAGGGTATTCTTGCAGCCTTTCTTGCAGCCTTGTAGAACCTGTTTAGAGCATGTGTTCTACTGGCATAGTCTTTAAGCACCCAGAGTCTCCTCCATTATGTGATAGGGAGTCGGTCATAATAAATATTTACAAATTAGCCTCGATTTTCTTCAGCCCCTCCCTTCCCCTCAGCGTTCTCTAGGCTGGCTTCCAACTTCCCACCTGGAGGAAAAAAATATAAGGGATCATAGGGGGTCTTTCAGTATACAGAAACTGAAGAATTATTTTTGCTTTAGAGGAAATAATAGATTCAGTGTCTATTTTTCCTTCCTTTTTTCCCCAATTGAAGGTGGTTACAGGAACTGAACTGGTACTCTTTAAGTGAAGAGATGGACTAGAATTGGGGACCCTTCTACAATGCCATTATGATAATAAGGGTGGGGTAGGAATGAGATGAAGAAAAGCTCTAGGAGCCTATTACCCTTCCATCCTACTTCCCCTCTTTTCCTTACCACCACTTCTCCTGACACCTCAGACTCATCCCTGAATGACTAGCACTGAAGTGAAGTTAAAAGTAGGGACCAAGGTTAAAAAAGTAGGGGACTGGGTTTACCAAGAATTGATCATAAGATCATAGCTTTAGATTTAGAAAGGACTTTAAAGGCCATCTAGTCCAACTGCTGAAGCCCAGAGGAATGAACTGACTTGTTCAAATTCACACAGATAATAAGCAGAGGAGGCAGAATTTGAACCCAAGTCTTTGGACTCCAGATCTGATTTTTTTTTCACCATAGAGTCTTGCTTCTCAAAGTATCCATGGTCTGTAATAGCAAGAGGGAAAGAGAGGGAGGAGGGTGTGGAAATCTCAATTGACAGTAGGGAAAAGGTAATTCCTGTGACTACCAAGGTGGAGTGAACACTCTTATGTAAATGTAAGTGACTCAAGTACTTTCTGTAATAAAACCTATGTACATGAACTCTAAATTAGAACCTTTGTACCTACCAAGACACTTTCAAAGTTTGACGTGAATGAAACTGAGAGAAGTAGCCAGCAGGAAGGAGGGGAGAAGTGTTGAAGGGAATAATGTCAAGAACCACAGAATTTTAGAGCTAATCCATCTAGTCCAGGAGTCCTTAATTTTTGTGTGTGTGATGGCCCCTTTTGGTAGTCTAATGAAACCTAAATGCATAAAATGAAACACATAGGATTGCAAAGGAAACAAATTATATTGAAAAATTTATCAAAATACATGTGCAAAAAACTTTACAGATCTTAGATTAAGAGCCCATAATTCAATATCTTAATTTTATAAATGGAAAAACCAAGCCCCAGAGAACTGAAGTGACTTTCCCGAGGTCACAAATAAGCAAAACTAGAAGCCAAGTCCCTTGACTTCCAACCCAGTGCTCTTCTCTCAACAAAAGAGGAAAGTTCAACAAAACCAATCTGCTGGTCTTTTAAAGTCAGAGTCAAACATGCTTGATATTCTTTAGAACTCAACTTTGAATCCTGCTTCCAAACCATCTTTAAAGTGCTTCTTTTTCTTGGCATAGGAATTAAAAGCTATGATTCATCACATATCTTTTGAGAAGGGAAATAACATTCATACTAAAATTTCCCAATAAAGCCCATTCATCTCGGCTTATGTAATACAGTGGTGCAATTTAAAGGCAGACAAGCTAGTTACACAGCAGAACATGTCTAGTTTTGTCCTACATATGTTTCTAATTGATCATACATACTTTTAAATTGGTGTTTCCTGCTGATGGTTATTTACTTTATGAAAGACTTGATAACACAGGAGTCCACAGTGAAAGCAACTGAGAGAGAGGCTTTCTACAATCCAAAGTTCTTTGTGTGTCCCCTTTGACAGTCTGGGGAAACCTAGAAATCCCTTCTCAGAATAATGTTCTTAAGTGCACAAAATAAAGGAAACCAATAATAGTCATATGAATTTATTCTCCCCAAAAATATTGTTTTAAGTTGACAGATCCAGACTCAGAATCCTTTTGTCTTCACAAACCTACCTATGAGTTCACAGGGGCCAAAGAGAAAAGTGAATGAATCTGCTCTCTAAGAAACTAAGAATTAATACAAAAAAACATCCAGGACATACTGGACAGACACTGAAGTGAAATTAATAGCAACAGGTGGTCAGCTTTCCTGCCACTAGGAGAATGTCATAATTGATGTTCATCAACTCACTAATGTCCACCAATAATCAGGAAATTAGCAAGCTCTACATATATTGGCAATTTGATTCTTTGCTTAACTAATGACTTCTGTATTGATTATGGAGTTATTAACATTTCAAAATGTTAAGCTTGCTTGGCAGTGACTATGCTTACTTTATAAATCTAAAAGATTAATTTTACGGTCCCTGTGACAGACTGTGTCTGCTTTTTAAGGACCAAATCAGATAAGTACTGAGAGATGTTTACTGACTTACTGACTACCAGACTAACAGGTGATGAGTATTTCTACCTCATCACCCATGAAACATAAAAATAAAAAATGGTTGGGGGTGGGATAGAGCCAGTTCAAACCAGCTTGAGAGGACCAGTTGTTAAATTTTCAGGGGAAGCATTTACACTTCATACATTGGAAAACACTATAAAATCAGGGCTTTGTTTATGGTTTTGTTGATTGTATAGACTTAAGAAAGTGATGGAGAAAATAGTGGTACTGATTAAGTGTCATGTGCATATTTTTTATATCTTTTTGGGGTGGGGAGAGAGCCAGTTAAACACTTACTAGCACACTCAGAAATGTCCCTTAAGGAGCAGCTAGGTGGCACAGTGAATAGAGCACTGGCTGTGCAGTCAGAAGGACCTGAGTTCAAATCCAGCCTCAGACACAATACTTACTAGTTGTGTGACCTTGGGCAAGTCACTTAATCCCAATTGCCCTGCCTTCTCCCCTCCAAAATAAAAGAAGGAAAGGAAAGGAAAGGAAAGGAAAGGAAAGGAAAGGAAAGGTCCTTTGTTCAATGTAGTGAGTGTTCTTCCAATTCTTTTTTAAATTGTATTTTTTTTTTACTAATGAGCTTTTATTTTCTCTACTTCCCATTTTTTTTCTACTACTGAAAAAAGAAAAGAAAAACAAAACCCTCATAACAAAGATGCAGTCAAGCAAAAAAAAATGGTTCTCATTCTGAATCTTGAGTTGATTCCTTCTCTGTCAGGATATGGATAGCATGCTTCATCATCTTTTCTTTAGAATCACAGTTGGTTAATGTTAATCTTAAGTATTTCCAAGTTGTTAGCTTTTTGCAATGTTGTTGTTACAGTATAAATGTTTCCTGGTTTTTCTCAATTCACACTGAAGCAATTCAGACGAATCTTCCCAGGTTTCCCTGAAACCATCCATTGCATCATTTCTTACAGGACAATACTATTCTATTACATTCATATATCACGATTTGTTTAGTCATTCCCACTTGATAGGCAATCCCTTAAATTTCCAGTTCTTTTCCACTTCAAAGAGAGAAGCTATAATTACTGTTTGTACATTAGATCTTATTCTTTCTTCCTCTGTCTCTTTCAGGTACAACCTTGGTAGCATTATTAAAGGGGTACACATGCCTAGTTTACTAACTTTTTTGGAATACCCTTCTACTTCTACAGTATCAGTGGCAGAGGGGCAGAAAAGGGGGATAAGATGGGTTTAAGAATCACGTCATTTTTAGTCTGTCTTACAAACATTAACATAAGAGTTGGCATTTTATTTCAAATCCCTGTAGAATGACTGAGTGGACACACTCTTGGAGGAAATGAATCATGTCAATATTGGCATTCTTGTTGTAAATGAAGCCAGAAGTCAAAAGGAAGTTGTAGCTAAATAGAAGGGTGACTCACAGGTCCTCCTTGGGTAGGTAAATATAGGAGTTGTTAGAATTGTTTTTAGAGAAGGTTCTTGATCAAGATGATATAGCCTTTATAAAATACCCACAATCTTCCAGGCACTATGCCGGGGGGGGGGGGGGGAGGGGGGAGGGAGGGAGAGAGAGAAAAAAAGGAAGAAAAAGGAAAGGGTGAAGGAAGGAAGGAAGGGAGGAAAGAAGAAAGGAAGGAAGGAAGGAAGGAAGGAAGGAAGGAAGGAAGGAAGGAAAGAAGGAAGGGAGGGAGGAAAGAAGGAAGGAAGGAAGGAAGTCTTTACTCTTGGGGAGCCTATATCTACTGTGTATAATATATACAAATAAGCAAATATAAAATATTCAACATCTCTTAAAGAGGCAAACTCATGAGTCTCTGGGAGCCAGTTACACTAGAGTGTCTGGACCAATGGGAACTCACCTTCCCCAGATATCCTGAGTCTTGGGGTGCCAAAAGTAGAGAGGGCCTGTGGTTCTGGGTACTCAAAGATGGGAGCTGAGATGATATACATTCAAACTATCTTCTGAGTGTTCCTCATTCCTCACCATTTGGGGCCTGGGACAGACACTAGGGTCCTTGGCTTAAAGCAGGCTAGCACCTTCCTTTCTAATGTGGGAGTTTTTCTCCCTTCATTGGACCAAATATCAGACCAGAACAAGCATCTTCGGCCTTCTGGAGGTCGTTTAACTTTCGTCTCCAAGCTCTAAATTCTCCTCACCCCAAATGCACATCTTTAATTGCCTTAAAGAGGCAGCAGGGTGTGACAGAAAGGAATTATGACTTCAATCAAAAGACCTGACTTCTAGGACCTTCTAGGATCATCTCTGTGACTCTGGCAAGTGACTTAAACTCTCAGTGTGCCAACTACTACCATACATAACATTAAGCGGTAGGGCAGTTGCCAATTTTTATTGGTAGAGTAAGTTTCTTACTCTTTGATGTATAACCTTGGTAGCGTTATTAAAGGGGTACACATGCCTAGTTTACTAACCTTTTGGAATACCCTTCTACTTCTACAGTATCAGTGGCAGAGGGGCAGAAAAGGGGGGTAAGATGGGGTTAAGAAGCACATCATTTTTAGTCTGTCTTACAAACATTAACATAAGAGTTAGCATTCTATTTGAAATCCCTGTAGAATGACTGAGTGGACACACTCTTGGAGGAAAGGAATCATGTTAATATTGGCACTCTTTTTGTAAATGAAGCCAGAAGGGGTTAACAGTGGTTCTCAACCTTCCTAATGCTGCGACCCTTTAATACTCATATGTGGGCATATCTGCATGTATGCAGACCCGCCTGGAGACGGATAGAGGAGCGGTGTCTTGGTTCCTAAGACCATAGGAAATATGTGTTTTCCAATGCTTTTAGGTGACCCCTGTGAAAGGGTTGTTCTACCTCCAAAGGGGTAGCGATCCACAGGTTGAGAACCGCTGGGTTAGAAGGAGTTCCCTTCACCAATGAAATCACAGATCTGGTACACACATACACATGTACACACACACACACACACACACACACACACACACACACACACACACATGCATATAATGCCTCCTTATGAGGGGCAAGCAGTATATATTTTACTTCCTAACTTCATGTGGACATAATTTATAGTTCACTATAAAGCATTCTATACATGCAAACTATTATCTATCCTACCCTCAAAAAAGCTAGATGACCAACATAAAGAGAGGCATCAGATTGAGACAGGCCCCATGAGTTAGACCTGTGTTGAAATCTCTAGGTGACACATGGGACTAGCCCAGGATCAGCCATATGTCATAAGCAAAAAATGTGCAAAGGTATTTTTCAGTTGCTTGGCTATGTACATCCACAAAGAGCTGCGTGCCAGATGTGAAGTGATCTTTTTTTATTTATTTCTTTGTGTTGGAATTTTTATTTGCTGGAAGACAAATAGTAACTGATAGAGACAAGAAACCAGGGTAGGGAAAATTTTAGAAGGTACTTGGGTAGCATTTATGAGAATTGTAATACTAGCTAGCATTAATATAACACTTTAAGGTTCCCAAAGTACTTTAAATATTACCTCACCTGAGTCTCACAACTCTGCTGTTATCGTCCCCAATTTACAGATGGGGAAACTGAGGCACATCACACTGAAATTATTTGCCCAAGATCACACAGAAAGTAGCTGGGACAGAATTTGGACTCGTCCCCCTGACTCTCCATGCACTGCACCACCTAGAAGCCTCACCAAAGAAAGATTCTGACCATTAGCTCTGTCTCTGCTTGGTAAAGTATAGTAGCTCCCCACTGAGGCATGGCTTTCCAGCAACACTAACTTCCTAAAGATGAAATGGAACGGATACTTTATGTGCTTGTCTTGAGAGATGGTATCTTTTGGGAATGTCCTTCCTCTGAAACAAAACATAAAATGTATGTCTTTCTATCATGATTTCTGCCTACTGTTTGTGTTTCTTTCTAAACTTTTGACTTCATCAGTGTAGGGAATTCCCTTCCCAGAAGCAGACTGTGCCTTAAGATCTTAGAGCAGTAGTTCTCAACCTGTGGGTTATGTTCAATTTGTAACAATGAAAATATATCCTGCATATCAGATATTTATATTATGATTCATAACAGTAGCAAAGTTACGGTTATGAAGTAGCAACGAAAATAATTTTATGGTTGAGAGTCACCACAACATGAGGAACTGTATTAAAGGGTCATGGCATTAGGAAGGTTGAGAACCACTGTCTTACAGAGATGCCTGGGGTACTGGAAGGTAAATTATTTGCTTGTAGTTACACTGCTTATAGTTATACCAGGCAGAACAACTTGAATTCTGACATGCCTAGCTGAAAGACCAGTCCATATATACTCCACCATATACCAAGATGAAAGAATAAAGGCACTAAGGACCATGAATTCTAATGGTACCACACAGGAATATGCTTTAATTTTTCAATGGATAAGGCACCAAGCCTGGAGTCAGGAAGACATAAATTCAAATCCAACCTCAGACACTTTCTTGCTGTGTGAGCAAGTCACTTCGCTTTGTTCGTCTCAATTTCCTCCTCTGTAAAATGAGCTGGAGAAGGAAATGGCAAACCAGTCCAGTATCTTGGCCAAGAAAGCCCCAAATGGGGTCAAGAAGAGTTGGACAGAACTGAAACAACTGAACAACAACAAAAGAAAAGAAGTATTTCAGAAGAAAAAAACAAATAGCAGGTATTTTTACTTTCTAGGGAAAAGAGGGTCAGGCAATGCTTCATGAGGCTATATGTCATATATATACATATATATGTATGTGTATATATGCATATTATATGTTATGTGTAATTGGTTGTTGTCCTTCATTCTTGAAGGGGAACAAAATGACATCACTATGTTAGAGTCAAGTTACAGTGTGCCTGACTGGCTGATCAGGCGAGTTTGGAATGCTCTATCACAGGTTGAGCACAAAATAGTCCATATGAACATTTGGGTTGGATTCTTTAAATTTGTGCATCTCACATTTCTTTTGAGCTATTTCAATTCTGCTTTGCTCGTAGAGCATAGCACCTTCTCTGATGTGGGCATGCCATGCTGAGCAGTCCTGTGCCAGTGTTTCCCATGTCACACAATCAATTCCAAAGTTCTTGAGAGAGACCTTGAGAGTGTCCTTGCACCACTTCTGACCACCATGTGGACATTTGCCCTGTGTGAGTTCTCCAAAAAATAATCTTTTTGGCAAGTGTATGATTGGCATTCAAACTATGTGGCTACCCCATTGGAGTTACACTCTCTACAACAGAGTTTGAATGTGTAGCAGTTTAGTTCAAGAAAGGACCTCAGTGTCTGGTATTTTACCTTCAGAATCTTCCTAAGATGTTTCCAATGGAAATGGTTCAGTTTCCTGGCATAGCATTGGTAAACTGTCCAGGTTTCACAGGTAGTGAAATCAACACAACAGCTCTTAGACCTTCAGTTTGGTAGTCAGTCTAATATTTCTTCTCTCTCACTCTTTCCTTCAGAACCTCCCAAACACTGAGCTAGCTCTGGCAAAGCATGTTTTAAGTCATATTGTCAAATGCCTTCAATGAGGATAAACATGACATCAAGGTCGGCTACCATACTGATGGTAAATTCTTCAACTTGAAAAGGCTACAAGCCAAGACTAAAATGGAGAGAGAGTTGGCACATGACTTTTTATCTGTAGATGATTATGCGTTTAATGAAGCCTCTGAAACTGAGATACAGCAAAGTATGGATAGATTCCCTGCTGCTTGCGCTGTTTGATCTGACAACACCAAAAAACAAAAACAAAAACAAACACAGGTGCTCCATCAGCCAGCACCACATCATCCATATGTGGAACCATTAGTTATAGCAAATGGAAAAGTTTTGAGTACTGTGGATAAGTCCACTCACGTTGCCAGTATACTTTCCAGGGATGTGCACATTGACAATTATGTATAATATTGTGTGTGTGTGTGTGTGTGTATGTGTCTGTGTGTATATGTGTGTATCTTTAAGAGACACTGGTGGAAAGAGATCATAGCAGCTCTTTCTTGGTGACAAAGAATTAGAAACTGAGGGGTTGTTCATCAATTGGGTAATGGCTGAACAAGTCATAGTATGTGTATGTAATGAATGCTATAGTGCTGTAAGAAATGATGAAGTACATTGTTTTGGAAAAACTTGGGAGGGCTTGTGTGATCTGATTCAAAGTGAAATGAACAAAACCAGGAAATGATTTATGTAATAATAACAATATTATAAAGGCAAATTACTTTGAAAGACTTAAGAATTTGATCAACCCAGTTGAACCAATGACAGTTCCAGAAGCTACATGATGAAACATGCTACCCACCTCCAGAGAGAGAGATCAGATAGAGAGGAGATGGAGGCAGAGCAAAGACTGAAATCTATTTATTTATCTATCTTCCCATATGTGTGTGTGTGTGTGTGTGTGTGTGTGTGTGTCAGAGAGAGAGAGAGAGAGAAAGAGAGAGAGAGAGAGAGAGAGAGAGAGATGGCTCTAATGTGGGAATTTATTTTACTTGATTATACATTTTTGCACAAGATTTTGGTTTTCCTTCTTTCTCAATGGGCAAGGGAGGGTAAGGGAAGAGGAGAGAAAGAGGATTCATAACTGAAAACAAAATTGAATTTTAGAACCAGCTTTTGTTGGATGGGCAGGTCACACACGGTGACAAGCTTCCTGTGAGTAAGCAGCCACCTCTCAGTACCTACATCACTCCACCCCAAGCTGGTTCCCAGGCTTCTCCTTCCACACTTGGATAATGACTTGATTTTCTCTGATTATAGTTTTGTCACCTTCTCAGATACTTTTCCCTTTTCCTTTCCCACTTTCCAAACTCTGTGGCATTCAGACAGTCATGAAGTTACCTCTATCAAAGGTAGATTACTAACTCATTCTCAAGCCCTAGCATCCCCACAGTTCCTGAGACCTCAAACTCTTCAGCTTAGCTGGCTTCCTGAACCTTCCTGGAGCCACTGCAAATGATGAAATAGAAGCAATCTGTGTCTGCCTCTGTAATCTGTAGAAAGACATTTTGATTTTAATGTGAGTTAATGCTGCACCTACTTTATAAAAATGAGATGATACTTTTTTGCTAATGTTAAAATTTTGTTTCAAGGGAGTGGAAAAACCTCTCTACTGGAACTCACAAAATCTGGATTTAAATCAGGGGCAGCTAGGCAGCATGGTGGATAGAACTCTGGGCCTGGAGTCAAGAAGACCTGAGTTCACATGTAGTGTCAGATACTTACTAGCTATGTGACCCTGGACAAGTCATTTCCCTCATTTAACTCAGTTGCCTCATATGTAAAATGAGCTGGAGAAGGAAATGACAAACCAGTCCAGGATCTTTGCCAAGAAAACCCCAAATGGAGTCCCAAAGAGTTGGACATTACTCCAATCAGACAAAACCCCGATACTTTCTGACTGAGTGACTGGTGAAATTACTGAACTGCTCAGAGCCTCAATCCAACAAAAATTTATTAAAGATCCACTACGAACCTGGCACTAGTAGACCCTGGGGAAACATAGGTCAAAACAAAACAATACGATTTCTGCCTTCAGGAAGTCTTACATTCTACTGTTGGCAAGGTGGGAAAGAGTCCATATCTATAAAATGGAATTAACTGCTTCACAAGGTTATTATGAGCAGAGCTGTCTCTCCTTTCTGCATCTTTGGTCTTAGATGCCTGGAGGCTCAGTCTTAAGAACTACCTCCTATGAGAGGCCTTTCCTGATCTTTGATTGTTAGATCTCCTTTCCCTTTAACTCAGAAATTACTTTGTATTCATCTTGCACATATTTTATACTTACCTACTTATCTATGTATCTCTATGTATCTATGAGTCTTACTTATCTATCCTTTCTTATCTATGTATATATTGTTTCCTTCCAGTCCTTTATATAAGTTGTTGTTCTGTCATTTCAGTTGTGTCTAACTTTGTGTCTCCATTTGGGAAACATACTGGAATAGTTTGCCATTTCCTTCTCCAGCTCATTTTACATATGAGGAAACTGAGGCAAACAGGATGAAATGATTTGCCCACGGTCACACAGCTAGTAAGTGTCTGAAGCTGCATCTGAATTCAGGTCTTCCTGACTCCAACCCCTGCACTCTATCCTTTGCCAATTTGGTTACAGAAAAGGTTAAAATTAATCAATCAACAAGAATTTATTAAGCCCTTATTATGTTCCAGGAAGTGTGACCTAGTAGATAGAGAACTGTCCTCAAAGCCAAGAAGAGCTAGGTTCAAGTCCAATTTCTGACAAGATGGCTGTGCCATCTGGGGCCACTCACTTAAACTCTTGGTGCTCTGTACATCTTGCTAAGATAAAGTTGCTGAGAGTAGTTTGTCATCAAAGTCCTCCTTCCTGTTTTCATGTTCAAAGCACTATGCTAAGTGCTGGAGATACAGAGAATAGTCCCTGTCTCCAAAGAGCTTATATTCTAATGAGGGATACAACATATACATAAATCAGTAAGATGAACGCAGCTACCAGAGAGGCTAAGGCTGGTGGGGTTTTTAAACTCAGGAATTCTGATATTTGGTGGGTTAAGCTAATCATTAAGTTATACATGAATGTAGTGACCTCCTTGGATAGGAGGGTGGGCAAGGGGGCACCAGATTGCCTAAGGATGGGTGACTGAACTTAGATCAGAAACAGAGCAAGCCAAAGTTCTGATGTCAATAAGATGTTATCCCATTTCCACACATACACTTTAGGATCTTTGAGGGAGAGAAGAATATGGGACTGGGATGTTCTGATTTGCAAGAGATTAACCAACAAGGAGAATAGGATGGTCATACCTATGGTATCAAATACCATGGAACAGTCTGGGACCATATCAAACTCATGTATGAAGTTGTTAATGGGAACAGAGGGAAACCTTCTTTGATGGTTTAGTAGTAACAGGAGAGAGAAACGTTGTAAAGACAAACAATGCTGAAAGACTTCCTAACTCTGATGAATAAAATGACCAACCACAACTACGATACTAAGGGGCCAACAATATTGCATGTGACTCAACACCTGATAGAGAAGTGATTGATTCATGATACAAAATGAGGCTTACATTTTTGGACATGGTCAATGTGGACATTTGTTTTACTTGACTACATATATCTAGAAAAAGTACTTCCTTTTTATCCTTGCCCATCTCTGGGGGAGGGAGGGAGAGAGGGAGAGAGAGAGAATAAATGCTTGTTAAATGAAATTTTAAAATTTTATATATCTATCTATATCTATACATATTATAAACAAGGACACTAAAATTAAAAGATGGAACAATGAAAAAATAGATAGTAGGATGGAGCCCATGTAATAGCCCCTGAACTTCTAGTCTGGAGGAAGAAAGAAAGAAAGAAAGAAAGGAAAGAAAGAGAGGGAGGGAGGGAGGGAGAGAGGGAAGGAGAGAGGGAGGAAGAGAGGGAAGGAAGGAGAGAAAAGAAAGAAAGAAAAAAGGAAGAAAGGAGAGGAGAGAGGATAAATATGGTGTAGGCAGAAGGAACCCTTATGATTTCAATGATCATTTGGAGGTTTATATAAATTGTAATAGCTATGACAATTCCGTTCTTTGTTACCATGGATGAATAGGAAGTGGCTGGATTCCTTCTAAAATATTGCAGTAAAACTACACCCTCCAACCCCACCTGCCTTAATGGGCAGAGCAGTCCTACACAGTTGCTTCATCATGGTATGTACTTTATCCTGTACGTTTCTGAAGGTCTATGACAATAGAGCATAAACTCTGGGAGGATCTACCAAGCTGAAGGAACTTCAAGCATGAAGTATGACCCAGCAATTGCTGCCTCAGCTTCACTAAATTAGAGAGGCTCACTGCCTAAAGGTTGGCCATTAGGTGACAATTGTTTTGGTCCACAGTAACTCTTCTAAGTCATAGAGGGGTTGCAATCTGCATTATCAGAGGGAGTATCCACACCAGTGAAATCCACCTTGAGTTGAAGTGTTGAAGTAGAAGTGTGTAGGTAGAATATTAGAGGAAGTAAATTAGATATAGGTCGTACCAGTAATCACTCGTTCTCTACAGCTTTCCTTTGCATCTTGTTTTACCATCATACTACAGTGAATTTATATTACAAACATTGTAAAACTTTGTAGTAATTTATGACTTCCCATAATTTATGCCCTTCCCATACCACCTTGAATCCTATACTTAGAATCAGTAGACCTGGATTTGAAACTCAAATGAAACCTTGTGTGACCTTAAAGTGCCTTCATATTTCAGAATCTTAGATGAAGGTGGTGGACCCAATCAATATCCCAATACCTTTCTAATTTTAGATCTGGTGATGGTGTTGTCCAAGTCATTTTTTCCTTCATGATACCTTCTGGATCTACCCTTCCATTTTCCCTTTCATAAAGCCACCATTTCACTTCATGCCCTGGTCATCTCTTGGGAACAGTTCTTAACCTTTTTGAGTCATGGGTCCCTTTGGTCGTCTCATGAAGTCTATGAACCCTTTCTTAGAATATTTTTAAATAATTAAAGGAAATGTTAAATTTCAGTTAGAGGTTAGTGAAAAGAAAGATGAATTTTTTTTTCCCCATCCAGGTTCATGGACTCCCTGAAATCTATCCATAGACTTCCATGGACTTGACTTAAAGAACCCCTGCTCAACAGGAATATTACAGCCCTCTACTCTTTGGATTCCTCTTATCTAATTAATTCTTTATAGTATCACTTAAATTTGTTTTCTCTACCAATAAATTTGATCATATCTCCTCTGACTTTCCAAACCTTACAACTGGTTCTCATGAACCTAGAAATCAAATCAAATCGAATTTAAAAAACTTCTTTATCCAGATCACTGAATTTGAAATATTCAATGAGAAAGAACTCAAAGAACCCAGGTTCAAATTCTAACTCATCCAGTTGCTGCTTTTTTGACATTAAACACTTGTTTCACCTGGGGCTGCAAAAATCCAATCTGCAAGAAAAGAAAACTGAGGCAGTGCTCTGAGTATGATTAATTTATTAGGGAGACTGGTGGTCCCTAAGCAACTGGATCCAAGACTTTCCTCACAGTCAAGGGTTCCTCTATCCATCATCCAGCAGATTTCATGACACTGGGTATTACAATTCATGACTGGTCATCTTCAGAAACAGGGGAAACTCTTATGATTGGCTAAGGGAGATGTCCATCAACCACTACTACTTTGTCAGAAGTATTCTGGGGTGCTGTGACCAGCACAGAAATATGGCCCAGTAGCCAACTGAATAAAAGAGAGAGATGGGGATGTATTCGATAGTCTGTTTATTACAGAGCCATTTCATACAGAGCCAACGTGCAAGAAAATCACAGGGTTTATATTCCTTATAGCAGAGACTCTGAGGTAATTGAAATGCCCGGACCCTTCTTTAGTTCTGACCACTCCCTACCCTAGCCCAAGGCTAGGTATACATTAAGTATACATTATATATGTATATATATACATTAGGTATACATTATACATTAAGACTTAATCCTAGGACCATGTCTGTAGGCTCAAAGAAACAGGGAGACACAAACAAGACTTGCAGATTAACTACCCTGAAACTTTCTTTAGTCATTCATAGATACAGTGAAAGCATCCACCCAACAAGATTGTACTCTTTCTGGGTATCTGCCTCATAGAAGAAGGAGAGCATGAAAGTCTGTTCTACTACACAGGGGCTTTCCACAGGCTATCCAAAACATTATGGCTAGAGATCAAGGAAGCACAAGAAAGCTGTGTTTTTTCAAGCACAGTTCTTTCATACGAGTAGGGGGAGGAGTAGTACTAACACAGGAAATTTTTAACAGAAGTTGACATAAATCCATACAGCAGGCCTAACTAATAAAGTATAAATCTACCCTATTAATCAAATAGAAGAAATATTCATCAACACATGGTAGGTTAATTAATTGTAACCCATATGACTCTTATTCTTATAGCATTAATTAAATCAAACTTTATTCTACTTAACTCCCCAGTACAATCCCTGATACCCATTAAATCACAATAAACTGACTTAATACTGATTAAATTGAGTAGGGGTATCAAAATTGTTTTCATACACTTCTCTGGACCTCAGTTTCTTTATATATAAAATGGGTAGACTAGATGGCCTATAAAGACCTTTCCAGATAGACATACAATCCTTTTACAATAACCAACAAGCACTGGTCTAGGGGGCTGTGGATGATGCCCTCTCCCACTAAGGGGTTCCAATTCTGGTTACGTTTTCAGACTAAGTTTAGTCCTGGCAAGCCTGGCCCAGAGTTTGAAGATAGTTGAAGATAATGTCCCTTGTTTCCTGAACTAGTGCAAGTTTAGTGTTACACTTGGAGACCTCATTTGGGATCAGAAAGGCTAATTCCAATGAACACTGGATTTATGGTCAGGAAGAACTGAATTCAAATCTGTCTGTAAACACTAGCTGTGTAACCCTCGGCAAGTCACAACCAACATCTGTCTGCTTCAGTTTTCTCAATTGTAAAATGGGGGTCAAAATAGCACGTACCTCACAAAGTTCTTGTGAGGATCAAATGAGATAATTTCTGTAAAGTACTTAGCAGAGTGTCTGACACATAGTAGGTGTCTAATGAATGTCTTCCTTTCCCTTTCCCCTCAATTCTATTTTGGTAGTCCTATGTATGTTTGGGGCTTATTTGGGTTTGTTTCCTTTCTTCTGGAAGGAAGCCTGCTTATCCTATCTTCTAGATTTAAAAAAGTGATGGATAGAGGTGACTAGGTGGCACAGTGAATAGAGCGCCAGCCCTGGAGTTGGGAGGACCTGAGTTCAAATGTGACCTCAGACACTTAACACTTACTAGCTGTGTGACCTTGGGCAAGTCACTTAACCCCAATTGCCCTGTCCTTCCCCCTCCGAAAAGCAAAAAAAAACCAAAAACCAAAAAGAAAGTGATGGATAAAAAGCTAGTAACAGATGAAATTTAAAAGTATGTTTGTGCATTCATTTTTCTGGAGAGTCAGTCATTAAACATTTACCACCATACCTCTCTTCTGATTACACGATCCACCTGTTCAGCTCTCCCAGACCAATTAACTTAATTACTCCTTCATTCCCTTGTTTAACTCCCAGCCTTGAACCTACTTAAAAGCTGTATCTTATGTTTGGCATTCCCTTTCTACCTTAGTTTGGCAAACTGCATCCTGTCATTCAAAAAGTTCTTTCTGTAAGCTCCTCCTGGAAATCAGCCCTAAACAAATTGAAGGAATGTTAATGCTTCCCACAACATTCTACTCTCAGCCTTCTCTAGTCATTCCTCAACTTAATTCCTTTGTGTGCACTTAAAGAAATATTTACATTATATTCTGATATTTAATCATATTTAATATTTAGCATGTATTATAAAATACATGTAATTATAAGATATTTAATTATCTATCAATTAAAGTTGTAGCTTGCTCTCTCCAAAGTTACTTAGTTAATTGCCAAATCTAAGAGCCTTTTCTCAGTCCTGATCTTTCTTAACCTCTCTGCTGCCTTTGACACAGTCTATCACCCTCTTTTCCTTGCTACTACTCTGCTCTCTCCTCATTCCGCTCTGACATGTCTGCCCATTCTCATTCCTACTTTACTGAATCTTCATCTGGGTCATGCCTGATAACCGTGGGTAACCCCCAAGGCTCTGTCCTGGGCCCTCTTCCCCCTCTATACTATTTCATTTGGTGATCTCATCATCTCCCACGGATCTTTACACAGACGATTCTCAGATCTATTTGGCCAACCCTAACCTCTCTTCTGGCTTCTATAATAATAATAATTACCTATTAGATATCATAAACCAGATGTCTCTGAAGACATTTTAAATCCACCATGTCCAAAATTGAACTTATCCTCCCTGCCTCCTACCTCCAAATCCCTTTTCTCTTTTTATCTTTCCTATTACTGTCAAGGGCACCACCATCCTCCCATCTATGCAGATTTACTTATTTACATGTCATCCTTGACCACTCAGTCCCTCTCATTCCCCCCATATCAACTCATTTGCCAAGTCTTGTTGATTCTACCTTTATACTGTCTCTCTGCCTTTTTTCCAAGATGATCTCCAAAATATCATATATGTATATGTGTGTGTGTGGATCCTTTGTGCATATTCGTTGGCACAATGTCTTTCCCATCAAACTGTGAGCTCCTTAAGAACAGGGACTCTTTTTGCCTATCTTCATATTCCCAACACTTAGCACAATGCCTTGCTCATAGTAGGTACTGAATAAATGCATGTTGACTTGCAGTAGAAATGGAAAAAACAAGAAGACAAAACTGTATGCTATTTTAATTATTACGATAATGATTGTCCCAGGAAAAGACATAAGAAAATACACCTTCCTCCATTCTGAGTAAAGGTGGGTAACTATAGTTATTTCCATACCTATATATATAGACAATATATTCCATATACTGTCAGACTCAATTGATGCTTGGATTGGTTCAGTTGAACTGCTTCTCCCCCCCATTCTCCCCTTTTCTTTGTTATAGTGTATGGCTTTCTAGATTAAGGAAAGAGAAAGAGATGTCCTTGGAAATGACAATTATGTAAAGATAAAATACATCCATAATATTTAAAGTGACTGGCCAAAGAGGGAAAAGAAATCATAAAATGGCTTAAGTACTTCCACATAGATTATATCATCTGGTGGTGTCTTGGCTGGGATCTATTTGATTCTCAGTTCCTAGAGAACAGAAATTGGCTCTGCTCACTTTATAAGGTTCCTAACAAGTGTAATCAGGAGTTAGATAAATGCTGCTGATAATGATGTTGAATGACTGTTTCCTATCTAATGTCACAATTAAAATTCTTTAGGGCTAAGAGAGGGCTAGAAGGCAAGATGCTCTGTCCTCTGTCTCCTTGGCTACTCTGCATATCCTTATTACTCTAAACCTCAATTTCCCTATATCCATTTCCATGGTAACATTTGCTAGTGAAAGTCTGAACCAAGAAGACCTTTTTTTTTTTCTTTCGGCTGAATTCTGCCAGAAATTAGCACTGGAAGCAAATCTTGGTAGATCTAGTCCTTTTGCGATTCCAATGATAAGAAAGGAAAGAACTGTAAAAATGGGACCTCTGGCTTCTCTTTATGTGTTTTTAAATGGAGTCAAGTCAACAAGCATTTATTAAATGCTCACCATGTTCCAGACACTGTTCTAAGAGCTGGAGATTGTTTTTTTTTTTAAAGGCATAGCATTGCCAACAAAATATACAATTTTTAAAAAATCAGTTTTACTATCCATAGAGAGTTCCATATTAGTTTTGAAAAGAATTTTTCTTGGTTCCTTAAAGCTAAACATTCAATATTATGTAGGTTCTCAGTCCATCATTAATCTTTACTTGATATTTCTGACAGAGTGTAAATGATAAACTATGTCCCTATATGACCATATAGGACCCTGAAGCTCGAAGAGTCTGGACTAGTGTAGCGCCAATGCAATATTTACAGCACCCACAATCACGATCAAGTCTGTGACTGTAAGTATCACACGACGTTCAATCACAAAATATACCAAACTTTCCAGATAGAGGATATAACTGAAGCAATTATTTAGACACCAGAAAACCAAATCCTAAAACCAGTAAGCCAATTCTGTCATAGTGCCAAAGATATTCAGAAGCCATAATAACATTGAGAGCCACAGCATTAGCCTTCCCACAAACCAATATAAGATCAATATTTACTCACAAACTTCTCTATCTTCTTGCCTGAGGTCCTCTCTCCCCCACCATCTTGCCAGCTCTAACCAGCTTCCTGTGGGCTCTGCTTCCCTTCAGCAAATTCGTCCCACCATGGGCTCCATGTAACTACATTTAGTCTGTTAGAGGGCAGAGTTTACTTTCAAAGCAGGGAAGCTTCCTGTGGGCTCTGCTCTACCCTTCAGCAAATTCCCTCCATCACAGGCTTTACGTGATTATATTCAGCCTATTAGGGGGCAGAGTTTACTTTCAAAGCAGGGAAGGTCTTCAAAATACCACCCCCTCTCCCACCCCACCCCCTACCCCCGGTCTATTAAGGGGCAGGGAAGATCTTCAAATTCCCATTCTCATTACAACTAGGGGTTGGTAACTACTTAGGATAAACACACAGGGAGTCTATTTTTTTTTTGAACCACCATATTTTAATGCCAGAGAATTCCTCTTTCCATGTACCATAGCAGTAGGTCTTCTTGTTGTTGTTGTTTTAGTCTAGCCAACTGTGTCAAAGAGAAAACTCAGAATTTCCCCAGTGAAGAGTAGCCTGCAGAGCGGATCAATTCTTAAACCTTGTCTAAGATACACACCCAAAAATTTCATTTTAGCTCAGTTCTCTACTTCAGTCTATTTGGACTTTGAGAAGCAGCATCATATAGTGGAAAGGGCACTAGATTTGGGGGTCAAAAAGCCATGGCTGACACTCCAACTCTGTCTGATCCTGAGCAAATCATTTAACCTCTCTGGGACTCAGTTTCCTGATCTGTAACAGTAGGGACTTAAACTAAATTAAATATGAGGTCTCTCCTCCCTCTAACATCATATGTGTAGTCTCAGTGACTTACAGCTAATTTGGACCACTCTGATGAGGAGGCAATGGCAGCCATTAATTTGATGTTGGGGAGGGGGGGCTTGAGGAGAAGGGGAGAGAAGAGCCAGATACACTGGTACAACCTTGAAGATATGCTTCCAATTCCACAAAACAAGAAGAGTTGTTTGTTTGTCTTAATTAACTTCACAAAAAGTTTCTGTAACCTGCCTAACCTTGACTGGAGCTCAGAGTGATAATGAAACTATTAACGGTGTACTTCAGTAACCTCAAGGTGTTAGGCCCCGCTGCTATACATTTTTTAAAATTCATTTATACTTATATATATTTGATATATTTGAGAGTGGATGTGACTTCCTTCAAGCCCTGAACCGAATTAATTTGTGCTTCTTTTGTTTTATATGAATGTGGTTTGTTTCAGTTTTTCCATTTTTTATTATCAACTTAATGATGAACACAAAACTTTCAATATAGAAAGAACCAAAAAGACGATCATGAATTTCTGTTAGATTTGCTTAGTCTTTTAAAAATGCATATAAAATTTAACAAAGTTGTAACAAAATTTCCCTGTTTAGTTTTATCTCTCTATGAACCCGTTTTCTTCTGTGTAATTTTTCCTTCCTTTCTTCCTTTCTCTTCCTTCTTTCCTTCCTTTCTTCCTTTCTCTTCCTTCCTTCCTTCATGATTACCTACTAACACACCCTGCACTCACAAAAAAGTCCTCCTTTGTTATAACCAATGTAGTCAACAAAACATATCAACATTTTGAGAAAGCATGTCTCATCCTACAATTCTAGTCCATCACTCCTCTGACAAAGGCTAAAGGGTATACTTTAATTTAATTTAAAACTTTCTTTTGAAGTCATGATCTGTCATTGTGTTGTTTAGAGTTTTGAAGACTTTAAAATTTTTCTTTTTTTCAATACAATCCAATCTTGTGGTCATTATGCAAATTGTTTTCCTGGTTCTGCTCCTATGATCATATATATCAGTTCATAAAAACCTCCCCAGTTTTCTCTGAATTCTTCACATTTATCATTTCCCATGGAAGAATGATTTGATTATGCTAATACTGATATACTAATTTATCCAGCCATTCTCCAAATGATAAGCACACATTTTGTTTGCAACTCATCATTACAACAAAAAATGATGATATCAAAATTGAGAGTATATTGATCTGTTCCCTTCATCTTTGATCTTTTTGGGTTATATGTATAGCAGCGTTATCACCGGGTCAAAGGAAATGTACAATTTAATGACTTTGGGGATGTATTTCCAAATTGTTTTCCAGAACACTTCAACCTTTTGGCATTTCCGTCACCTTGTTCAACCTCTCTAATAATTGATATTTTCCTCTTTTATCATCTTTGCCAACCTAATGGGGTAGATCTACAGAGTTGTGTTCAATTTGTATATAAATTTGCATACATTATTAAATAATGATTTTAAGCATTCTTTTATTGCAACTGCTAGTAGCTTACATTTCTTAATTTAAAAATTACCTATGGATACATATCCTTTGCCCACATATCCATTCTTATAGAGTTATCTCTATTTCATATGTGTCAGTTATCAGACCTTTATCAGTTATACATGCTGCAAATAATTTTTCTCAGTTCACTGTTTCTCTTCCAATTCTAACTTCACTGATTTTGGTTATGCTAAAGTTTTTCAATTTTATACAACTGGAATTGCACATTTTATCTTCTATGATGACCTCTATTCCTTATGTGGTTAAGAATCATTCCCCTCATCATAGTTGCAAAAGATATTTCCTTCTTTTTTCCTCTAATATATCTATAGTGTGACCTTTTATTTCTAGGTCAGGACTTCTTAAACTTTTTGCACTTGCAACCCCTTTTTGCCCAGGAAATTTTTATGCAAGCCTGGGTATATAAGTATATAAAACAAGTACACAAATCAAACATTTACTGATAATAAACCATAAAGAAATTTATTTTTAAACAATTCTTTAGTATGCATATTAATTTTACCATTTATTAATGACAAAAGCAAATTTGCATACTAATGAGATGGATGTGCTTATTTATTTTTACCTAAAGAAAAAATCTTGGAATATTGATACTGCAGGACTCAGAGTATCTTCAATGTTGATCAATATTTTACTTATCATTATCAATGCTGAGAATGCTGCTTCGCGTATATATGTAGTACAAAATGGCAGAAGTATGTTTAGGATCATTTCAGAAATTGTTGGAAATTCTGCCCTGATCCCAATCCAAAATTCATTTAACAATTTTTTAGGAAACTCAAGTTTTAAACCTGTATTGTTTAAAACTTGGCAAATTCTTCTTGAATTTTTAAAGACAGATGACTTATGTATTTTTACTTCAATTGAGTATGATTTATGTACCCAACTTAGTTTTTTAGAATCAAAATTTGAAGGGAAGTATTTCTGAAACTGTGTCCCTAGGCACTTCAGATGACTAATTATAACTCTTCCAATTAAATCTTTGGGAAGGTTATTATCAATTATAAAATCATCTGTAGCTATAAACATTTCTCAAGAACCATTTTCTACCCTTTTCTTCCATACAACATTTTTAGTAAAACATTCAATTTTATCTTTTAACATAAATATGTTAGAATTTTTTCTTTGAAGTGACATATTTAAATCATTTAGTTTTTTGAAAATATTTAACAAATAACACAGTTTTGAAAGCCATGAGTGGTTATGAAAAAAAATTAACAAGATCAGATTTCTGCTCAGGCAAAAATATAACAGCTTCATATTTCAGTTTCAATTATCTGTTTAAATTTCACCCTTTTGAGAGTCATCTTACTTCTGCATGGAGTAATAAACTTTTGTGATCAGAGTCCATGTCTTTCCAAAGGTTTGAAAACAAACAACTGTTAAGGGAACAGCTTTTGATGAGTTAATGATTTTGATAGTATAGCAAAGCACAACATCTAACTCTGGTGATTTTTTTTTTTTTGGCTACAAGTGCTTCCTGACAGATCATGCAATGAGTAAAAGTGATATGTTCATTGCCTTCAGCTTTAGCTTTTGCTACAAATCCAACATTCTTGCCCATCATTGCTCTAGCACCATCTATACAGACTCCAATGCAATTTTTCCACTGTAATCCTTCATTTGCAAAAAAATTATTTGACTTTAAAATATATATCTTCCCCTTTTCAATGCCCTTCCAAAAGGTGACAAAACAATAATTCCTCACGTGGGCTTCTTTCATAAGTATATCTTACATAAAATAACAACTGTCCTGTGTTAGAAATATCAGTTGTTTCATCTAACTGAATTGCAAACTTTGGACTGCCCTTAAGCTTGATAATAAACTGCTGAAACTAGTTGTTACTAATTTCAGAAATTCTTTTGGAAACAGTATCATTCAATAAAGAAATTTCATTAGTTTCATCCCCATGCTTTTTCCCATGGACTATTCTGACATTTTAATAGCAGTAGGTAACATGAAATCTTCTCTTGTCACATATGGCTTTTTAGTTTTTGTAATTAAATAAGGAATTTCATAAAATGCAAGTAAATACTCATTGACAGTAACAACTTTCTCAAAACATTGTTTCTCTTTATTTGAATATTTTAAAAGTTGTTCAAAATATTTCATTGGTTTATTGCAGAACATTGCATCCTTGGTATTAAGATATCATTTTAGTTTGACTGATTTCATGCTCTCTGCAGCCAAAACTTCCTTACAAATTAAGCAGAAAGGTTTTTCCACACAGACATTTTCATTAGAAGCAAATCCATATTGCAAAAATAATTGGATGTATTTCCTTTTTCTTGTCAATTTAGGTGTACTACAACCTGGTAGCAAAAATTCTGCCATATTGTCATCAGTATTTTTACCTCTTCTGTATACATTTAGCCATTTACCTATAACCAAAAAATATTTTTGTCCTAAGATATAAATAAATAGTACTAACAATTTCTCAAGTAAATGCTAGCATTAGTTTATGAAATTATACTTGTTTGTGCTTACTTTAAAAAATTGATGTTCACACCACATATAGCAGTGATCATGGAGAAATTTATTAAAATGGCTTTTGTCTTTATTTGCTGCAATTAAACACTTAAGTTTCTGTAAAATAAGGAGAGAATAATAATTTTTAAAATGAAATACTATAACACAATACAACCCAAAGATATACAAATTTGATACTTATATGCTGAGGAATGATGGTAGGAAAATATTAAAAGTCTTAATTTTCCGTAATTAAAATATTATGTTTCTGTAAGACCAGAAAACTTTGTACGTATAATAAAAACATTGCAATTCATAACATACAATAGTCCTGAATCTGAGCCAAGATGTTTCTGGCAGCATTTGTTGGTGTTGTGTGGTGTGACAACATGCACAGTGCAAAGTGTGCATGTTGTATGTTCAGAACCAAGGTTGCAGTGAAGTTGAGCTATGCAACAAGGGCCAATGCTGCCAGAAACACCTTGGTGTTTGGATTCATAACAGGTTTGATTTTGAATTAATTTTTGGTCATTGCATATTCAGAAATCTTTTACTCTTGCCAAATTATTCACAACCCCCACATTCAGTTACACAAGTTCATATGGGGTCGCAATCCATAGTTTAAGAAGCATTGATCTAGGTTATATATCCATTTGGAGTTTATTGTGGTATATATGTTGTGAGATATTGGTCTAAACCTAATTTTTATCTAACTGCTTTTCAGTCATCACAGCAATTTCTGTTGAACAGGGAATTCTTACCCCAGTAGTCAATATCCTTGGGTTTATTGAATAGTATGCTACTATATTCAGTTGCTTCTGTTTCTTATTAATACAATAAGTTCCTCTAGGCAACTTTTCTATTTTTTAAACATTACCAAATAGTTTTAATAATTGCTAGGTCCCTCTCATTCCTAATTTTTTTCATTGTTTCCCTTGAGATTCTTGGTCTTTTGTTTTTCCAGATGTATTTTTTTATAGTTATCTAGTTCTGCAAAATAAACTCTTAGTAGTTTCATTAGTATGGGAATAAATCTATAAATTAATTTAGGTAGCAGCACCATTAAAATTATATTTACATGATTAAACCATGAAAAATTAATGTTTTTCCAATAATTTAATTCTTTCCTTATTTCTGTAAAGAATATTTTGCAGATACATTCATAAAATCTTGAATGTGCCTTGGCAGATTGACTCCCAGATATTCTATTCATTCTGTATGACCTCTATTCAGTCAGTTGTGGTTGATTCAAGATATCTCACATGTTCTTCTAATTTTTCAGTCTTTTGTTCCACTTCCTTATTAGATCATAAGACCATTGATTTTAAGATAGAAGTCATTTAGGGTACCCTCCTACCTTTTGCAGATGAGAAAACCAGAGAGGCTGACTGCCCCAAATTATACAGAATGATAGTGGCGGGATTTGAACCCAGGTCCTTTGACTCCAGAATCACTCCTCTTTCCATATTGTCCCTCATTGAATTATTGCAGCCCATTTGTTCTCTTCTTCTTTTCATGGCATCCACCTTTTGGTTAAAGCTTATCCTTCCAGGTGTTCTAAATTCATTCTTTCCTCTCTTTTTTTTTCAGCTCTTCCTTCGTTTCTTTCATCTATCCCTAAGAATCCTTGTGACCCAGTATTCTTCTAGTGCTCTATTTGTAACCATAACTGAGTTATTTTCTTCTTCTTAGGTTTTGTCTTGTAATTGTCTTAATCCATAATATTTGTCATTGTATTTAGAGTTTTCTTCAGTTTAGTTCTGTCATCATTCTTAGCTACTGGATTGGAACTTTGGGCAGAAGTTAAGCTGGGCTCTCTTTTGGATTCTTGGATAGGGTGGCTGGGCCTGGTCCCTTCATCTTCTGCAAAATATATGCTGCTACTCTGTTGTAATTCTGAGTGGGATGCTTGGATACTGTTCCATCTTCCATACTCTCTCTATTCATTGGCTCAGGAGCTATCTGGAGTGAACTCCTGCCAGCTTCTATAGGGACCTGGAGCTAGAGTAAGAGTAGGGTCCAGGCCCCACCTACTGCAGCAATCTTCAGTTTCACCCCCCCATGTACCCACTTAGCCTTCAGTCCCTGTTAAGCTGTCCTAAGCCCCATGCCCCCTCTTTTTTTTTTTAAACAAACCTTACCCAGAGATTCCTCTGGATTCCAACGTCATTCCCCTACTTGGAATATCTATGGATTTTGGTTGCCTCCTGGCACAGTACTGGGCTGGATGGAAATTGCTCCTTGATGTTTTTCTTTGGTTTTGCTAAATCTTTCTTTGTGTTATCTGGCACTCTTCATCATTCCTATGGTGTTTTGGGGGGAGCTGGATTTAGCTAGAAACTTTCTTTGCCGGAAACCTCAATTGCTTTTGGCAAATTTTCATTAAATAGTAAAAAGTGGGATACCTCCAGTTTAACTGGGAGCTATGGTGAAAACTAGTCTCCTAGCTAGGACTGGCCCCTATTAAAACAGTGCTCTTTTGTGCTATAGCCTCATTCTCTGCTCACTCCAAACTCCCATTTCCCAAATCTATTCTCAAGACAAGATCTGGTGTGCACATTTATTCAAGGTGTAAATGACTGATTAACTTAATGAGTTATCCCTCCTAAAGGTGACGTTAATTCCCATCCCTTTGAATTCTCCATATCACCAAGAACTTCATCATTCTGTAAGATCACATAAGTATTGGCATTCCTATCTCATCTCTGCCACTGAGACCTGTGATTAGAAGGCAGAGAAGAGAGCTCCTTCTAAAATCCTCCACTTAAGGAAGGCATGCAGGCCAGCCATCTCTTCATTTTCCACCCCACCATGCTCCTTTGAATTTCTCCATCTTACACACTCCCCTGACCTAGGTAACTTCACCACCACCTTTTCAGTTTCCCTTTTGTGTGTTGTCTTCCCCCATTCGATCATAAGATGGTTAAGAGTAAGGTCTTTTAATTGGAAATTGAGGGAATGCCCATCAATTGGGGGATGGCTGAACAAGTTGTGGTATATTAATGTAATGGAATACTATTGTGCTATAAGAAATGACAAGCATAGACATTTCAGGAAAACCTGGAAAGACTTATATAAACTGATGCTGAGTAAAGTAAGCAGAACCAGGAGAACATTTTACATAGTAACAGTAACATTGTGCAATGATCAACTATGAATGACTTGGCTCTTCTCAGTAATACGATGACCCAAAAATTCCAAAAGACTCATTATGGAAAATGCTATCCACATCCAGAGAAAGAACTGATGGAGTCTGAATGAAGACAGAACCAGACTATTTTCACTTTCTCTTGGTTTATTTTTGTGTGTGTGATTTTTTTTCCTTTTGTTCTGTCTCTTCTTTCACAGTATGACTAATATGGAAATGTTTTATATGATTGTGCATGTATAACCTTTATCAGATTGCTTGCTGTCTTGGGGAGGGGACTGGCAAGAAGGGAGGGAGAAAAATTTGAAATTCAAAATCTTTTAAAAAATGAATGTTGAAAATTGTCTCTACATGTACTTGGAAAAAATAAAAAATGAATTTTTTTAAAAAAAGAGTAAGGTCCAAAAATAATAATAATAAAAAATAAAAGTAAAAATAAAGAGTGAGGTCTTTTTTTTTGTTTGTGTTTGTATACCCAGTGCTTAGAAAAGTGCCTGGCTTGGAATAAGTGCTTAATAAATGTTTATTGATTCCTTGATCATAAATCTATATTACTTATAAATTTAGATGAAATTCAAATGAAATGGACTCCAGAAGTCATCTAGTCCAGGCATTTCACTTTATAGATGAGAAAACTAAAGACCAGAGAGGTTAAGTGATTTGCCCATGCTCTGACAGGGAGCAAATGCCTAACCCAGGTCTTCTGATGCCAGAGACACTGCTTCTTCTACTCTACCATATAAAGATTGGAGTCAAACAAATAATCTTTCATTGTAAGTGTTGAGGCATTAGGGATCTACTTGAGGCACATTTGGAGTACCTGGGGTTTTCCTGACAACCCTTAAATCCCACCATGTTAGTGCCAATTAGCATACATAGAGTCAACTCTGCTTCTGGCCTAGAGCAGGGAACAATTCTTCCAAAAGCAAGGCAAGAAATTTGCCTTGAGATGTAATGATAGCTCAGCATTTTTTTTTCTTTGCTACCTGACCTCATGTTAGAAACTTAAAGCAGTCAGGACAGATACATTTCTCTTTTGCCAGATCACAAATATATACTTGAAATGGTTTTGATTTTGATTTTGCCAGCAACCACAAGGAAAATGTGAACTGTCTAGTCTCAGTTGGGAAAGAAAAAAAAAAAGCTTACTTGCTCCAAGGCTATAAACCATCACATGCCTTTTTCACATAACCCTATTTCTCTAAGAAAACAGCATTAAGATAAATTATTTCTTAAGGGGAGAAGTAGAGGTCTTTTATAAACACATGATCCTTTTAACTTTTAACAGAGAACAGAAACAAAGGAAACTGAGCCAAGGAAGTCAGTTTGCTCCATCAAGTCAAGGGGGAAATGAAATGTGCATTTTCTAGCAACCTTTTCAATTTCCTTCTTATGGACAGTTTAATTCAACAAACATTTATTAAACATCTATTATTTGCAAGAATATGTCCTAATCACTAAGGAAAAAAGTTTAAATGGAAATTTCTGCCCCCAAGGGGCATATAATCTTCCAGAGATCAGATAGGAACTATATACAGATAAATATATAATACAATGTAACGTGTCATAGATGGGGATAAACTGGTCTGTACAATTTGCTTTGGGAAAATTTGAGAAAGGAGAAAATACTTTTATTTAGGAGGAACAAGGAAGGTTTTATAGAGACAATGGAATCCTTGAAGAAGAAAAAAAGAATTTTAATAGGTAGAGATGAGAATAGAGCATGATATAGGCATAGGGGACAGCCTAGTAATTGTATAGAAGTGGGATGGAAGGGCAAGATTAGGGAAGAGGTGTTAGTCCAGCTAGAACATAGGAGTGCATAAAGAGGAGTAATGTGAAATGAGATAGAAGCCGGAATATGGAGGGCCTAAAAAAAGATGACACCAAGGAATTTGTATGTCATTCTAGAGACAATAAGATGCCAGTGAATATTGTTGATGAAGACAGTAATATCCGTTACTTAGGAAGATAATTTTGGCAGATTCAGGAAGGATGGAAATGCAGAGGAAGAGATCAGTTATCTATCAGATTATTACAATAGACTTGATGAGTAACAATAGAGAACTGCACTAGTGTATTAAGGGCCATCCCAGGGACCATGCATAGGGATAGGCCTGTGTTTGGACCTTTGCTAAAGAACATTTAAAATCCATTGACACATGATTTTTCCTCTCTGATATGCCCCCTGACATTCAAAGATGATTGTCAATTAAATCAGGAGGAAACACTGAGAAACAACCTCTCAGTAAGGTATAGGAGCTGCAGAATAGTTACATTTCCCTCATTTAGTAGGCCAGCACTCTTGGAATACATCCAGGACAGGAAGACCTGGCCCTTTCTGTGTTTGTCCTCATATTTAAAAGTCAAGTTTTGCCCTTGAATTCTTTTATGGGCTTTCTAGGCCTTCCATGCCCCTGTGTCTTTTGTTTTACACTGTCCTCCTTTTGTTAATTATTACTTAAAAGTTGACTTCAGACATTACTAGTTGAATGACTCTAAGCAGAACACTTTATCTCTCTGTGTCTCATGATCTCTAATGTCTCTATCAGTTCCAAATCTATCATCCTTTGAAATTATAAGCAAGACACACCTAGTATCATTAATTGGTTTTTTTAAAACATAATGTCAAGGAAAAGATACCATCTTATCTCCTATAGGGGCTGACATGTGCTAGTAATTGGGTAAGTACCATGCTGAGGGAAAGCCTCTCCTCCCAGGAAAGGCAAAGGGAAAATGGTGGCCTCAGCCAATATAAATCAGAGATTGGGGCCTGTCAAGAGCCAAAGTTTCTCAGAGTGATGAAATCTAAGACAGAAGTATGGAAAATTAGGGAGTGAAGCAGAAACATCAAGCCAGGAAGTCTTGTACAGGAGCAGAAGAAAACATCAGAGGAATTCATTCACCTGATTGTTTGTCCAATACAGTTTGTTGTTGTTGTTCAATCATTTTTCAGTTGTGTCCAACTCTTCATGACCCAATTTGGGGTTTTCTTTTCTTTTGGGGGAGGAAGGAAGGCAGGGCAATTGGAGTTAAGTGACTTGCCCAAGGTCAGCTAGTAAGTGTTAAGTGTCTGAGGCTGGATTTGAACTCAGGTCCTCCTGACTCCAGGACTGGTGCTCTGTTCACTGTGCCATTTGGGGTTTTCTTAGCAAAGATATTGGAGTGGTTTCCATTTCCTTCTCCAGCTCATTTTGCAGATAAGGAAACTGAGGCAAACAGGGTTAAGGGACTTGCCCAGGGTCACATGGCTAGTAAGAGTGTGAGGTGGGATTTAAATTCAAGTCTTCCTGGCTCTAGTCTGGTACTTAATTCACTGCACCACATAGCTTCCCCTAGAGTCCTTACCCAACTTAAAATCTAGGAAAGAATGAATGAAAAAGCATTTATTATGCATGTACTTAATGTCAACAACTGTGCTAATTGCTGTGGCTACAAACAGAAAGAGTAAGACAATCCCAACTCTCAAGGAGTTCATACTCTGATTGAGGGAGACAATACATAAAAAATAAATCATTAGGGAAGATGGGAAGGCCAGGAGTCCTAAGGTTCCAGCTCTAGGTTACATCAATAGGTCAGATGGCAGGCAGTACATGGGGCCTGATGGGCACAGAAAATGGGCAGAGGATACATTCTGGAGGACCTTAGCGGGCAGGAGGAAGGCAGATGGTAAGGCCTAATGGCCCTCATTCTCCTCAGAAGTAATAAAGTCATTGACTCCATCTCCCAAGTCTGGACATTATCACCGGCTGTGCTCTCCCTTCTCGTTCTCTGCCTCCTAGCTTCCCTGGGCTCCTTCCCAGTGAAAACCCATCTTCTACAAAAAGCCTTTCCTGATCATCTTTTATGCTAGTCCATCACTTCTATTGCTTATTTCCAATTTATCCAGTCCATATCTTGTTTGAACGCAGCTCTTTTCATATTGTCTCCTTCATTAGACTTTGAGATCCTTGAGAACAAAGACTGTCTTTTGCCTAGTTTTTTATCTCCAGCACTTAGCTAGTAGCAGGTGCTCAATAAATGTTTATGGACTGATTAACTCACATCTCATCCATTCAATACATAGCTAAGCAACCTTGGCAAAGTACACTAAGATAAGTTCACAAGTAACTATAGTACAAGTCAGAACATAAATGCCTGAGAAAGGTACAAAGTACTTTGGGGATTGAGAAGAGGGAAAGGGCACATCTGGTTGGGAGAACCAGGGAAGGTTTCATGAAGGAAGTGACATTGGAGCATGGCCTTCAAGGCATATTAACAGAGTACAGAGGAGGAGAGGAGAAGGAAGAAGGGAATTCCAGTTGAAAGGAAAAACAGCAAAAATATGGAAAATATATTAAATAGTAGGACCTGTTCAGAAGACAATGAAGTAGACTAGTTTGGCTAAAATGTAGGCTGGTGCTGTGATACTTTGGAGTCAGGACAGGGAAGGCCCTGCCAAGTTTAGAAGTTTAGACTTAATTATCTTTATGAAGGAATGTCAACTGGTTTTAATCATCTTAACCAAGTAACATTGACAGTAATAGAAGTTGAGGTTGGGACCAGACTAATGTTTCCACAGCTATTAACATTTATAAATATAGTACTCCAATACTCCAATGGAGCTATGGTCTCATCTAATTGCAACCCATTCATCCCTGCCCATTCCTTACAGTTCTTAACCTGTGTTACTTCAGACCAGGCCCAACCCAGGCAAGCCCAGTGATTCAAGTTCCAGGTTAAGATGAAGGTTTACTCACGGATGATAAAAATGCAACAAAAACATTGCTGATAATTCAAATTTGGACTCAGACACTTACTGGTTATGTGACCCTAGATAAGTCACTCACCCTCAGTTTGCCTTAATCAACTGGAGAAGGAAATGGCAAACTACCCCAGTACCCTTGCAAAGAAAATTCCATCAACAACAATAAGAGCAACAAAAACTCCCCTCCATTTCCTATTTAACATAACAATCAGTAACAACCAGGAAGACATCCCTGCAGGGCAATGGGAATGCTACAAAATCTTCCAGAATACCAATTCCCCATAAATTGGCTCTTTTATGCCTCAGGAGCAAGAAAGCCAAACCAATCATTCAAGTCATAATTCTCCTTCCCACCTCCTCAACCAAGTCCCCAGGACAACATCCTGGACATTTTAAGGGGAAACCGTCCCCAGGTTTCTAAAATAGATGCCCATTCTACCACATTCCTTTCACAAAAATTTTCTATGACACCTTCCATAATTAAAGTAGTATTAAGACAATTCTAACCTAATAAGTAGCACCAGAGGAGGAACTTCATATAAATAATAAAAACATAAAACAATACAACCTTCTAAAAACTTTAATTCATGTAGTCAGAATAGTTTCAGAAGCAGTTCATAGTAGGTCTTCTGATACTTAAAAAAATTAAAAAGATGACCAAGAGTACAACAGAAACATTATGATGATAGCTTCAACACTGTCACCAAATCCCACCACAAGTCAAAGATAGATGTGGCAAGGTAGTTAAGAGGTCATAAGTTTCTTTCATGCAACCTATTCTAGGACCCAAGATGTTACCACAACCCACTCCATACCACCACCTGCTAGCGTTCCTTGGATCACCAGACAAAAACTTCCTACCAGGGAGTAAAGATTATTTACCAAGCCAACTAAAGGATCCCTTTTCTTCCATGTGAATTCCCATTCACCAAATATAAAAAGACAACTTCATTTCCTCCATATCATTGGAAAGCAAAGTGCCTCCCAATAATTCTTCTCCTTATTCCCCCAAACTCTTTCGAGGAAGGAGTTGTCCAAACCATCCTACAGAAAACTTGATAATTAAAAAAACTAAATCATTTCCTGAGGTTGTATAGAATCTTCTGAGTGTGGGTTAACTCCACAGGGAGAATGAAACAAAGATGAGATCAATAGGGTTGACTGGAATTATGTCCAAAATTCCTTATTCACTCAGTCTTCCTGAAGGTCAGATCTAAGAAATCACTGGACCAGAGAGCTCTCCCCATTCCTAGGGAAGCTACAGTCTTGGAAATGGCAGACACCCATCCTGGATAAGTAGGGGTTGATGACAAACATATTTTAAACATCCATGCTGAGAAAATTTGGAACCCAATTTAAAAAAAATGAATATTAAACACTTTTGAAAAGAGACAAGGTCAAAAGAGAAAATAGAATAAATAGGGGACAGGATAGGATGGAGGGAAATATAGTTAGTCTTTCACATTATGACTACTGTGGAAATGTTCTGCATAACTACACGTGTATACCCTATATTGAATTGCTTGTCTTCCCAGTGGAGGTGGGTAAGCAGGGAAGAACTCGAAGTTTTAAAAGCAAATGTTAAAAAATTGTTTTTACATGCAACCAGGAAATAAGATATACAGGCAATAGGGTATAGAAATCTATCTTGCCCTATAAGAAAGTAAGGGGGAAGGGGTGAATGGGGATGAGGGAGGGATATAGGAGAGGACAGACTGGGGGAAGGGATATTCAATATGCTTACTATCTTGGGATGGGAGGTAGGGGAGAGATGGGGAGAAAATTGGTAACTTAAAATCTTGTGGAAATGAATGTTGAAAACTAAAAATAAATAAATACATTCTGGAAAAAACGAATGTTAAAAATTGGGGAAAACATTATTTTAGAAAAATTAAAATCCATAATGGTATTCAATAATAGCAGCTACGTGAAGACAGTATGGGAAGTGTAAAATTCACTGAGCATGATAGCAAGTGGGCCAACCTTGAACTCTTCATAATAAAATGGTGCCCTGATCAAAAGCAGTGGTACAGTGAGACTTTAAGAAAGAAGATGTGTTCTCTTAGGGCAATTCTTACTTTGGGGGAGGGGGTGGTAACAGAACCCTTTGGCAGGAAAATGAAGACTACAGATGACTGAGAATTTGTTTTTTTAATTCACAATTGGAGGAAATTCTAACTATATGAGATGTTTTAGGCAACCCTAATAGATTTCATTTAGCCCTGTCCACAGTAATCAGCACAGAAGCTGACTGTACAGGTATTGACTTCTCTAAATTCATAATACCCATCCTCACAATACACTCCTTCCTCCTTGATTAGCCACCACAACCAAGACTCAGAAAGGGGCTCTTCAACTAAACTGCCAATCATTCAAACTCTATTTCAGAGAGCGCAACCCTGACAGGCTGGCCACATTGTTCAAATGCTAATCATATACTTTCCAAAAAGATTATTTTAAGGAGAACTCACACAGGGCAAGCATTCACATGATGGCCAGAAGAAGTGATACAAGGACACTCTCAAAATCTCTCTTAAGAATTTTGGAAGTAATTATGTGACATGGGAGGCACTGGCACAGGATCACCCAGCAGCATGGAGGGCCCTCATCAGAGAAGGGGCTGTGCTCTCCGAACAAATCAGAATTGAAGCAGCTCAAAAGAAATGCAAGATGCACAACTTTACCACTCCAAATGTTCACATGGACCATTTGTGCCCAATCTGTGATAAAGCATTCTGAGCTTGTATTAGTCTGATCAGTCACAGTTGGACATAGCGTAACTTGACTCTAGCATAGTGATGTCACTTTGGTCCTCTTCAAGAATGAAGGACAGCAACCAACCAACACCAAGGCCAATATGTAGCAATCCCTTATGTGCTTGGTGTTCCCCTGGCGCCCACCCCCTTCTAAGCCACAGTAACTTGAGTATATGGCCTCCAATCTTACTGAGATCCTACACTTGGAAGAGCCAGAGTTTTGGCTGAATCTTGTCCCTTATCCAAGGAAAACTCATAGTAACAGTCCCTCAAGTCTTGATACAAAGACATAAGTGACTTAGCATGACCAGATGGAGTGGAAGAACTATCCAAATAGGATAGTCAGTCATTTAACAAAGCATTTATTAAGTTCTCACAATGTGCCAGGTACTATGCTAAGCACCAGAGACAACAAAGAAAGGTTTTCAAGGATGTCCTGAAATTGGATGGAATAGAAGAACCCTTGTTGCTATTTCTATATGATTTTACTAACATCCTCATATACAATCCTAGATGTTCCCATACAATTTTGCTAAAATCCTCATAAGCTGACTAATAATTATTTCTGCACAAATCATGTTTCAGAAGCCATATTCAAAGTTTCATATGGGAAAGAGTATCATCACCCTCCATCCATCTAATATAGAAGCAAACAAATGGTGTTTTTCTCTACTCACAATCTCCAGGACACCTATTTGCATGGATAGCTCCTTTTGCCTCAACAGTTACTAGGGCTTCTCCAATCTCATGCTAAAATATCACCAGTTGATATTCCCAAAAGCCTCTCTGGTAGTCTGACTGGGAAGGTCCATTACTAAAATCTGATGCCATGAGACTGGCCAAAAGGTAGATTCTAATTGTAATCAAAGCAAGCAAGTCATAAGGAATAGGGTGAAGGGATGAAGGGAAAGGATGGAGGTAAGGGACAATATAGCCAGCCCCCCAAACCCATCTCTTTCTAAAAATTTTACTCTCTCCTTTTGTGGAGCCATCTCCTTAAATGTAGAACAAGTCATTTTAGTCACCTAAAAGGGACAAAAGTCAGTGAATATTTGAGGTTTCTAAATGGCTTAGCTTACTATCCAAGAACAAATCCTTCATAAATTCTGCAAGCTTATAGAACTCAGCAACTAACAAAAAATTCTGAGGTACCCTCATTAGACCACACTCTTATTAGCCATTGTTCTAATGATTCATTAACTTCCTGGTTAAATTTCTCCTGCTACAACCCCAGTTCTTTGATGGTGAAAGCTTGGTCAGCCTCAAACACTCCCTTACAAGGAAGTTACTACCAGCAAGATAATTCCTAAAGGATAAGAATGGGACAATCCCAAGGCTGTCTTTCCACAGATGCCAGTTCCCAATCCTTATGATAACTTCTGCTCCCATTCTCTTCCTATATAGACCTAATCTTGGTAGAATATTTAACATACTGTCTAGTAAAACCTTTGAGTCCCACTTCTCATCTGTAACCTCTCAGCCCTAGCTTCCATAGTCAGTCAACAAATGTTTATGAAACAACTATTAATTATCAGACACTGTACTAAACACTGGGGACACAAAGAAAAGTAAAAAAATCCCTATCTCAAGAAGATCACAGTGGAATAGGGAAACAATAGGAAAACTCTATACAAATAAGATACAAGGATAATTTGGAGACAATCAACCAAGGAATTGGATTAGCATTGAAGTGGTTTAGGAAAGGTTTCTTACAGAAGGTGGGATTTTAGCTGGGACTTGAAGGAAGCCAGGGAAGTTAGGAGGCAGGGATGAGGAGGGAGACAATTTCAGGAGTGAGGGATGGCAAGAGAAAATGACCAGAGTCAGGAGATGCAGCATGTTGTGCAAGAATAGCAAGAAAGCCAATGTTAATGGATCTCAGAGTACATGAGGGTAAGGAAGGTAGAAGACTGAATGGACCAACCAAACCCCATAGATGGCCACTCTGTCCCTTTAAGGGAAACTAACCCATCTGCCATGCCAACCACATGTCCTCCAATAGGTTTGTAAAAGAGGTACACCCAATATGCTAGGGGCTTTCCTTTTATACTCTTTACATTGCATGGATATCTGTGGAGCACACAGAGTGTACACTGGTTGTCATTTTGTTACATGATCAGTCAAACTTTTTTTTCTGGTCATTCTCTTGCATATTTATATCCTATATACTACTTCTCCCATGTAACTTTGAAATTGTAAAATGTTTCAGTCTGCTTAAACCCACCACTCAGCACTCAATTTCCCTTTGTGAGATCAACTTCAATTCTTTAGAAATTAGAGCACTGTGTGAAAGGTTAGGAACATGGACTGGATTGGTAGTTCCACACCTTAGAATAAATAAATAATATTGATTCTATAAAATTAAAAAAATTTTTGCATAAATAAAATCAAAGCAACTATAAATATGCTAATTACTTGGAATAAATTAGAATGATTAAATTCATTGACATGTTTAACAAATCTTACAACTGTAGTGGTTGCCCTTCATTTTCAAATATGACCAAAATGACATCATTGTGTTAAAGTCAAGATACAATGCGTCTGACTATTGACTAATCAGACCATTATGAGCTCAGAAGGCTCTTCCACAAGTCAGGCACAAATAGTTCATATGAACATTTGGAGTGGAGATGTCTCTAAATTTGCATATCTCACATTTCTTACAACTATATCATTAAAATAACATTTTATTATTTTATTATTATTATATATTAATATAATGTATTATTATATAATAAATTATTATTATATATTAATATAAAATATTTTAATATGCTATAAGTCCTCTCTTTACTAGAACTGTTGGTTTTTTATTATGTGGACCCAACATAATAGCTGATCAATAGCCAAGACCCTGCCCCGCCATGTGCTATAGTAAGGATGCAACTCAACCAACAATTATGCCTTATTCAGAAGCATATTTGACAAAACTGGTGCCCAGAGGAGCTCATCTTACTTGAATCATAGCCAGGGAAGGAAAGAGGTCTCTATGTGTGAGTCTTGTACTCGTGTCCAGTTCAGGATCAGAGGCTTTTCCTCCGATCAGAAAGCCTTTCCTCACCACATAGTAAATAGACAGGAAACCATAATTGCATAGCAAGGCAGGCTTTGAAATTCACATGGGCTTATGGATGTGGTGAAACATACTGCACATGCGCATGCACCTCTCTTTGGCCAGCCTGCTAGTACCCTTTTCTTCCCCTTGTAGCAATGGTAAGCAGATGTTGGTGTTTTTTGTTGTTGTTGTCGTCGTTTTTTTGACTGTCTTCTCTCTGTTTACCCACCTTCAAAAACAGTATGACAGAGTGGAGAGAAGCCAGCAACAGTCTCTTCAGATCCGAGAATCCCTTGTATGTCATTGCTTATTTTCTAAGGGTTAATTATGCTGTTTTTACAGCAATAGTTTAATCAGTTCTTCTTAAGTGTTGAGTTTTTTTTGTTTGTTTTGGATCATAGGTTCCTTCATGCCTCAGAGTGACTCATCTTGTTTAACTGTGGTCTTGAGTGATCCTTGAAATGTTTGGCTACAACTTTTGTACATTTCTTTGTAGTAATATCCATTCTTAAAAAACAAGAAGGTTAAAAACACAACAAAAGGGATTAAAGGGGCAGCTAGGTGGCACAGTAAGTAGGGGACTGGCTCTGTAGTCAGGAGGACCTGAGTTCAAATTCGGCTTCAGATATTTGACACACTAACTAGCCGTGTGACTTCGGGCAAGTCACTTAACCCCAATTGTGCTCCAAAAAGGAAAAAAAAAGAGAGAGAGAGAGAGAGAGATTAAATACAGAAGCCTTTTATGGTTTCCCCAGTTGCTAGTACCTTTCCCTCTCAGATTGCCTTCCCTATACTCTATACTTCCCAATATAAGATTTATAATCTTATGCATACCTAGTTATTTACATGTTATCTCCCCCAGGCAATTAAGTGGGGCAGTTAATAGACCACTGGACCTGGAGTCTGAAAGACCTGAGTTCAAATCCAGCCTCATACACTTAGTAGTTGTATGACCCTGGGAAATTCACTGAACTTCTTTTTGCCTCAGTTTGCTCATCTGTAAATTGGTAATAATACTATTATCTACCTCTCAGAGTTGTTGTGAGAATCAAATGAGATATTTATAAAATGCCTGGCACATAGTGGGCTCTATATAAGTGCTCATTCCCTTCCCTCCCTTGCTCATTAGAATGTGAGCTCCTTGAGGGCAGGGGATCTTTTTGCCTTTCTTTATATGCCCAGCACTTAGCGCAGTGCCCAGCAGGTAGTAAAAGCTTAACAAATGATAGTGGACTGACTGACTAATTGTTTCTGACTGACTGTATGCTGCGTAATCTAGCATTCAACTGACAGAGAACTAATTAAAGGTGGGGAAACCAGCTCTATTTGGTTTCACCCTGCCAAAATCAGATGTTCTGAGTCAACTCACTGTCAAGAAAGATACACAGGAGCATGACCAATGCTGTCATCAAGTGAAACCACATTAAAACGAATATTAGAATCCAAGGGGTTGCTAGCTGGCTCAGTGGATAGAGCACCAGACTTGGAGTCAGGAAGATCTGAGTTCAAATGTGACCTCAGACACTTACTGTGTGACCCTGGACAAGTCACCTTAACCTGTTTGCCTCAGTTTCCTCATCTATAAAATGAGCTGGAAAAAGAAATGGCAAATCCCTCCAGATCTTTGCAAAGAAAATCCTAAATGGGGTCACGAAGAGTCAGACATGACTGAAATGACCAGAACAACAACAAATGAAGAACCACAAGAAAAGTTATATATTGGGGCTAAGGGACAGAACAGAGATATTTGCAGCAAATATCTCTGATATAAGGCTGATATCAAAAAATATGTAGATAATTAGTAAATATATATGATCAAGAACCAGGTCCCAATAGACATGTGATCAGACAAAAAAATTGCTTGTAGATCAGAAGGTCAGGATCTTAGGTCAGGAGTTTGGCCCTGCTCACGCAGGTAGAGCCTGGAGCACAGGAGCATGACCAGAAATGCACAAAGATTCTCAATGAACAACGATAATTACAATACCCATGGTCCCTACGGGACATTTCAAGTCCCATGACATTATTTAAACTAAGTCTCCCTATGTGGAGTCAGATAATAATGCAACTGGAGCAGACTCTAAAGATTTTATTCTATTCCCAACAGAAATCCAAACTTAGACACTTACTGTGTGACTTTGGGCAAAGTCACTTAACATCACCCAGACTCAATTTCCTCATCTGTAAAATGGTGACAATGATAGCATCTACCTCACATAGTTATTACAATGATCAAAGGAGATGATTTAAGCGCTTTGCAAACCATAAAGTTTATAGAAATGTTAGTTATTGTATTGTTATATTAGAAAGTGAGTTCCTTCTGAAGGACAGTTTTGGTTTGGTTTTGTCTTTTCATGCCCAGCACCTAGTAAATGCTTTGGAGAAAGTAAACATTACTCAGATATTTGTTGAACTGAATTGGGCCTATTTCATTCTACAGATGAAGAAACTGAGGCATACATAGGTCAAGAGAGTGGAAGAACTAGAACCAGAATCCAGGTCTCCAGACTTCCAATCTATTTTTTCCCATGAGACCATGTTGCTATGTTTTGAGTGTGAGAGCTCCAACAGGAGCTACTTGTAAAGCATAAAGTGTAAAATCTTTCAGACTCATGTCTTGTTTGCCTGAAATTCATCTTCTTTTGGCTGCAGGTCTTGCTCAAATTTCTTACAAACTCATTTTACTAATATAAGAAGACATCTAAACAACTTAGCTTTTTCTCTGCAAGATATAGATTATTCAACTGTACAAAGTAGTTTTTTTAAATCACTTCTCAATCTTTCTTTGTTTTTAAACATCTGAAAGGTTGTTGAGTAAGGAATCATGACAAGAAAGTGCTCCTTCCATGTCAAGAATAATGATGGTATGTCTGAAGAGAGGCTGATTTGGATGGATACACTTCGTTGGGAAAATGAGATTTCTACTTGGGAGCCCTTACTCACTGGGAAACCAGTCATTTCAATTGCAACACAAGAAAGTTGAGTTCTGTCCAATAATTTGGTGTTATTTTGTTTAAACCAAACTATTAGATACAGTTGGATAAATCACTACCAATGAGACAACTATAAATTGTTTGACATTATTTTGAGAAAAAACTTTCTGCCCCTGCAATGCTCATTCTGGAGTGAAGAGGACTCAGAAGTTCCTAGGCCTCACCCATCAACCATGATTCCAAAGACCAGTATGGGAGGGCAGCTCCTCCTGTGCCTTCAAACTTTGGGTACTCTCAAGGTTATTGTCCAGCTCACAAATAATAACAAAATTCAACTAGTCTTTATACCTCACCCTCTGCCTTTAGGTTGTTTATAATTTCAGTTTGGGGGATACTAATATTTCTGCGCTTCACTCATACAACATCATTAAGAATAATTACTAAATTTTTTTTTAAAATGAGTATTTTGAACCACACAATGTTGCCCAAATATGAGTCAGTTCTTTTTCCACTTCCTTCTCCTATTCAATTAATATTCTAATTAATTTTCTCACCAAAATATATGTCATGATGGCTAATTCTATGGGTTACCCATCCAGCTGCATGTATAATAGTCTTGATGATAAGCATTCTTCTTTCTCTTGAGTTCTTATTCAGATAGCAGAACTCTTTTGAGTGACTATGCATCTCATTTATGGATTTCTGCCTTATACTGGAGTTTGATGCAATCAGCACACCATCACCTGTAAAGAGAAGGAAATGGAGAACCTCACCAGATGTAGGGAATCCTTCTTCCATTTGGATTTTGTGTTGATCGTCCTCCCTAACAGAAGTAAATAACTCTGCCAAGCACATATGTCCCCATTTTATGCCTTGCTTGATATTGATAATCAGAGATCTGTGAATAAAAGATATCCTTGTTACCTCTTTCAGACAGCAGTTTCAACTGAGTGATGAGATCAGAAGCCAGATGGTGAGGGACAGAGAAATGAGCTAAGGGAGAGAAAACGGAGGCAATGAGCATAGAGAGATTTTTCAGGTTTAGCAATGAAAGGGGGATACATATAGGATAACTTGGGAAGATCTTGGTATCAATAGTGTTTTATGGAGTGGAAGGACTGGACAAATAGAGAGAGGGAGAGGCAATAGTGAAAGAACCAATAGATAGGGAGAGATGGAAGATTAGAGAAATGATTATGAGGTCAATCTCCTGGGGGAGATGAGAGGGAATAGAATCTAATGTATAAGTGGAACGCTCAAAGGAAAGGACCACCCTTTCATCACACACTGGAGTAAAGGAACTATGTCAAAGGATTTTGAGTTCATTCTATAGGAGGGGAGAAGATGAAGTTTAGGGCAAATAGCTTCTATTTCTTTTTTCAGTAAGTTAAAAAGCAAGTCTCTCTGTGAGGAGAGAAGCAGGAAGGTGTAGGTTGGGAAGCTTAAGGGAGAAGAAAAGGTTTGGAACAGCTACTGTAAGGAAAAAGAGTCAATTATGTTTAGTCCTGTCCAACTCTTCATGACCCCATTTGGGGTTTTTCTTGTCAATGTGACTAGAGTGGTTTACCATTTCCTTCTCCAGTGAGTCAATTAGAAAGGAATAAAAGATTTATCCTGTGACAGTGAGGGCCCAGTTTAGATGAATCATAAATTTGTGGTGGACTCAGCACAGTTGCATGAGGTTATGTCACTTCCTCTAACACCATTCAGCCCCATGTGATGTCATTATTCACATTATTCAGTTCCTTCAGACAAAAGGTATATTCAATAGTCACTAGACAAGGACCTCAGAGTCAGAATATCTACTATTAAGTCACTGGTTTTAGGTCTTTTAAACACTGGGCAATTATGAGTCTCTTCTTTCCACTTTTCTGTCATCATACAAAAGCCAGAAGTAGAGGGGGAGCAGCAGAGCAGTGATGGTCATTTGTTTTCATAGGCTGCCAAGACCACGGACTTTGTTCTCTAGTAGCCAACCTATCTCCAGGGATGAACCTGTCCATTCTTAGCCAGGCAGCTACTTGCAACACAAGTGTATTCTATCACTGGGACTATACTTGAAAATCTTATAACATGGTAAATGAAAATTATTTTTGAAATTGGGTCTTAGAGAGAATTATCCACAATACTTTCTTTCAGCTTAATTTTCTGTTAACTGTTCACCTTTGAGATTCACCACCAATTGGAATTGAACATATCTTTTTTCATAGTCATTCTGTATTTTAAAAAATTCTCACTCTAAATCATAACTAGTGTCACCACTGAATTCTTTGTGCATTTGCCAGTGTCTATCTATGTGTATCTGTCTGTCTGTCTATCTATCTGTCTATCAGCTATTCTCAGTTGTCGTTGTTCAGTCATTTCAGTCATCTTCTGTCTTTGTGACCCTTTTGGGAGTTTTCTTGCTAAAGATACTAGAGTGGTTTACCATTTCCTTCTCCAGCTCAATTTACAGATGAGGAAACTGGGGCAAGCTGGGTGAAGTGTCTTGCCAAGGGTCACACAGCTAGCAAGCGTCTGAGGCCAGATTTGAACTCAAGAAGCTAAGTATTCCTGATTTCAGGCCTGGCATTCTACCCACTGTGCCACCTACCTACCCATTTTCTGTCTATCTATTTATCTATCTATCTGTCCATCCCATAGTGTTATTAGTTTCCACAGTGTTTTACATATATATTCCCTCATTTGATCTCTCTAACAAACCTATCATGTAGAAAGGACAGATAGAATATCCTTTTAAAAATGAGGAAACAGATTCAGAGGGTTTAAATCACATGGTTAATAAATGTGATGCTGACATCTGAGAAACATCATGAATGGGAATCACACTTCTCTCTTTATAGTCACCAATGATTTCTGACTGAATGTGTCCAAAACAAAACATTATCTTCCCTCCCTAAAATTCACTCTTCTTAACTTCCCCACTTCTCTTGATGGTACTACTATCCTTCCAGTGACACAAGTTTACAACCCTGAAATCATCCTTGACCCTTCATCTTCTGTCAACCTAGATATCTAATCAATCGGCCAATCTTGGCAATCCAACCTCCACAACATCTTTCACATCTATTCCCTTCTTTCTACTTATACTGTTGAAGTTTAGGGGTGCTGGGACCCCAAAATAGCAACACAGATCCATCCCAAATGAATTTGACCCAAGCCTTCTTTCAACCAAAGAAAAAACAGAGTTTATTTTAAAATCCACCATATTGACCAGACTCTCAAGAAATCTCAGCATTGGCTAGACTCTTAAGGAATCCGAGCACTTTCATGGAAACAAGATAGATCTTATATACAGAAAGACTATGGGAGGGCTCTAAGATTGGCCAAGTAGTCTGGGGTGACTAGAGGTCAGTTGCCAGGAACCCAAAGAATGGGATTAAGGGTGGGAAGTAGCAGAAGACTATTGGAGATAACAGACAATAGGGGCTAGGTTCAGGGTAACAGATTTGACCATAGGAATAATGGAAGGCTTATGACCTCAGGTGAAGGTCAGATCAAGTGGGAAGATTCAATTAGATTGGAGCAAATGGAAGCAAATGACTTTATGAGAAATCAAGATGCTATAAAACAAATCCAAATGAATGAAAAAATAGAAAGCAATGTGAAATATCTCACTGGCAAAACCACCGACCTGGAAAATATCCAGGAGAGATAATTTAAAAATTGTTGAACTACTTGAAAGCCACGATAAAAAAAAAGAGCCTAAACATCATCTTTCAAGAAATTATCAAGAAAAATTGTCCAGATATTCTAGAATGAGAGGGCAAAATAGAAATTGAAAGATTTCACCAATCACCATCCCAAAAAGAAAACTCCTAGGAATAGTGCAGCCAAATTCCAGAGTTCCCAGGTTAAGGAGAAAATACTGTAAGCATTCAGGAAGAAAAAATTCGAGTATTGTGGAAACACAATCGAGGATAACACAAGACCTATCAGCTTCTACATTAAGGGATTGCAGGGCTTGGAATATGATATTCCAGGTCAGAGGAGCTAGGATTAAAACCAAAAATCACCTACCCAGCAAAACTGAGTATAATACTTCAGGGGAAAATATGGTCATTCAATGAAATAAAGGATTTTCAAGCATTCTTGGTGAAAAAACCAGAGTTGAACAGAAAATTTGACTTTCAAATAGAAGAAGCAAGAGAAACATGAGAAGGTAAACAGGAAAAAAAATCATAAGGAAACTATTAAAGTTGAACTATATGGAAAAAATGATCATTGTAACTCATGAAGCTTTTCTCAGTATGAGGATAGTTGAAGGGAATATATATGTATATGTATATGTATACATACATGCATATGTATGTATAGAAGGGTATATGTATATATAAACACGTGTTAGGGTACCTATGTTTGTACTATCAATTTGTGAAATCAAGTTGTAAAATCATACTTTCCCCAGCCTCAAAGCATTAACTCTGCCCATTCCCCTGCCCAGCACTCTACCTAGCAACAATTCATGAATTGCTTGGTACAATAACAAGCTATACCTATGAATCCTTCACTAAACCATCTATAAACAATCTCTTTAGCTTAGAGAAACGTATATCTCCCTTGTTCTAACGGCCAGCTGCACCTATGAATCCTTCAATGCACTATCAGTAAGCTAATTCCTCTCCAATTAGGCACATCCTGAATCCCCAATTAGTCTAGCTTCCCAACATTCATCTTATCAAACAGGACATTGATGGGTAACAGATTGGACACCGCTCAGTCAGCCCTGACCATTATGTGACCCAGTGACACCTCCATACTGCCCCCACCATGGGCTTTTTCCCAGTGAATTATGGGCAATATGCCTGCACAGTAGATATGAAAAGTGCATGTCCCTTTAAGCGCTGACCACTCCTTAACTCCTCCCTAATCCCACCCTCACTCACCTAGTTAGCATAATTGATACCTGACTTACAATTTTATGGCCTTATAATCTATACCCCTGACTGCTTTAAGTTTGCAGGTTCCCTAAGACCTCCTGACTGCTATAAAGCGTAACAATAAACTTTTACAATCCTGACTTAGAAGATTGCTTGAGTCCTAAGAATTCTTTCCAGACTATAGCCCTCTAGGGATTCTTTGGGATCCCTTAAACACCTATCTTTTCTACTCCTCTTCATTTACATGTAACCAGGGGGAAATATCCTTTTTTTTTAAAAAGGAAGAAAAATGGGTAAGAATTCAAGGATAAAAGACCTTTCTTGGCAATATGGATAAAGGGTGGTACCCTTTATTTAGAATAAAGAGTACCTTTTATCTGGTTAAGAATATTGCCTATTCTATCTCGTAAAGGGATTGGGCACAGATTAATATAGGATTAACATAGATAATGATATCAATTGCAAGAAGGCTAATCCTTTTGATTCTTGAGGGGAGTGATTGAAGGGGAGTGAAGAAAGGGATTGAGAAGGGACTGTTGTTCAGGAATATTAAGCCCAAAACATATTTTAACATATTATGATCCTTTCCTCATTCAAGATTACTATCCATGTTATCTCAAATCCTCTTGGGAGAATTAACAAATCTGTTGACTCCAAATCCAGCTATTCTGCTGCCTTTTTATGGATGAATAAGGCATAGTTCCCTGACTTCAGGAAGCACACTTGTTTCTTCAATTGAGGGCAAGGAAGGGGGTGGGGGGAGAAGGTGTTGCATTGTATCTCTGTAGATGAAAGAGTGTCACAAATACTGATGTTTTCCACTAAACCAGAAAAGTAAAGATGTAAGTGGAGAGGAGGGGAAAAGTCAGTCTTACCTGATCTACTGTGATAATCAGAACTCATAATTATAGGATCAGATGGTTGCTGGTTGAAACAACAACAACTAGATTTTTAAAATATAGTGAAAATGGATAGCAAACCAAGGCCAAGTGAATTATATTTAATAGTCTACAATAATAACTGATATTTTTGAAATTACTTCAAATGTTATGAATGCAATTTCTTTTGTTCATACATAGCCTTGAGCTAGGGGTTGGCAGAGATGAGGCTAAGAGACTTGCCTGTTGTCAATCAGCTTTAAAATGACATAGCTGCTCTTCCGCCATAGTCCACCAACTTATTTAGAAACCTCACTTGCTTGAATTTCTTAGATGGCAACACTGTTGTTTGCATTCCAAACACTCAGTCATATATACGTTGGCCAGGCCAAAAGACTGCAGCCTTGTAAGAGTTTCTGAAAAAGAAGCGATAGATATTTATCATAAAGGTTTTATTTTTCTTTCCTTTTTTTTCTCAGATGGTGCAGTGAGAAGCTGGGAAGTAGATGGGCGGTAAAGGATAATGCTGCTGAGAGAAAGAGAGAGAAAGAGAGAGAGAGAGAGAGAGAGAGAGAGAGAGAGAGAGAGAGAGAGAGAAAGAGAGAGAGAGAGAGAGAAAGAGAGAGAGAGAGAAAGGGAGAGAATAAGAGAGAGAAAAGAAGAACAAGTTATTGTAGCGTGTTTTTTTTTTTAATGCACAGAAGACAACAGAAAGTCAAAAGGGATCATAGACAAGCAGGATAGTTTTGAAAGTTACCAGTTGAGTTTATTATACTTATAAAGAAAAGCAAGCCATACATGATAGAGACCAGTTTCATGTAAATTCTTTATTCTGTTCTACAGTGTATATGCAAGTGCTCATTTTAGTTGGTATATAAATTAACTAATACAAATAGTTTTTATTTGGTACTTTAAGGTTTGCATTGTCCTTGCCAGCTGGCTCAGGAGATTGGGTATTAGGGGCAAGTTATTAAGTACTAGATGGTGATGTCATTCATGTTTTTATTTTTACTACAGACCCAAATAGCTACTTGTTACTCTTGTTCCAGCAGGCAAGGTGAAGGAGTAGACAAGGCAGGTAAGTGTTGTAGTGGATAGAGAACTGATCTTGGAGTCAGAACGACCTGTTCAAATTCTGTTTCAGATAGTTACTGTTTGACCCTGGGCAAGTCACTTAGCCTCTATTTCCTTTAGCCCCTCATCTATTAAATGAGGATAATAGAAATTACCTCGCAGAGTTGTTTTGAGGATCAAATAAGATGCAATAAAACAGAATTCATTCTAGTTCCTCTATGGGTCATATGATCTTATACTGATATGGAAAACCACAAAGGAAAGACAGTTTTCCAGACTGGAAAAGTCTTATAGGAATAGCAATTTATATGCTTTGGTTTATGAACTATCTCTACAAGCCTTCAGACATTCTTAAACTCATTATTTGAACCAGTGGGTAATCTTCGTGCACTCCTGCAAAACAGATTGGTCTGGGTGATTCTTCAGTACCTACATCAACACTTTCTAATTGTTTTTTCTAAGTTGGAAAAGTATCAAGTTAAGAAGGAAGAGATGAAATTTCCAGGTGGTGCAGTGGATAGAGCTCCAGTCTTGGAGTTAGGAAGACTTAAATTGAAATCTAAGCTCAGACATTTATTAACTGCGCAACCATGGGCAAGTCACTTTACCTTATTTGTCTCCATCTGTAAAATGAGCTGGAGAAGAAAATGGTAAACTACTCCAGTATCTCTGCCAAGAAAACCCCAGTGGAGTCAGAGATGACTGAAACAACTCAACAACAAAAATAGGCCAACAAAGAGTATTACGGACCCATGTAAGGTTCAGGCCATACTACAATTGAGGACCCCAGAAACTAGCAGAAGGTCTGACTGTGAATGATATTGCAACTATTCTATTCATTTAGACAAAATGTACACCTTGAATAGGTTTTGCCTTTCTTGTTTTCCCCCAGGACTTGGCACAATGCTAGGCATATAGAAGTTCAGTTCAGTTGTTTTTTAGTTATGTCCAAATCTTTGTGATTCCAGAAATTCAGGTTTTCTTGGCAAGAACATTGGAGTGGTTTGCCATCGAAGTGAAGCTACCCAGTGGGAATGGGTGATGTAAGACTGATGTTCAGAATACGAATGTTTATTCAAATGAATGGGAAAAGGTGTCAAAACCAGTCACCTACCATCAGTCTACCTCTGTGGGTCTAGGTTTCCCCTTTCATATCCATTCTTACCACCCCGAAACATACCATTACAAAAACAGAAAAAGAAATTCAGAAAATGCTAAATTAACAGAAGTGGTATGAGGCCAGATCTTACCAACAGCCTCTAATCCACTGCTCTTAATGTTGGCGTTTTAGGATGATGACTCATCATTTCAACTCTCTCCTATATTCCCAATCCCCTCTTCCCTAAAATCCTTCCCTAGTATGATTCAATGAAAAGAATTTTGGATTTGGAGTCAAATGACCTGGATTCAAATCTCAGCTTTTCTATTTACTACCTGCATTATACTAGGCAAGTCAGGAACTCTTTGGTCCTTTCCAACATCATCGTCTATGATATGTACTAACTCTTTCCAACCTCCAAATTGACTCTCTGGTCCTATTCTGCACTGACTCTTGAACTACCTTAACATGATACTAAGTTCCTCTCCTACCAGACCAACTCACACTCACATGATCACCTAACAGACTGAGACCATAAGATCATATGAGTACATGGTAATTGACAACTGTAGCTGGAACCATTTCCACAACTTTACTATTGTTGTATATACCTCTAGGAGAAAATAATGGCAGGCTTCAGTTTGCTTCTTCCTTGCTTCCTAAACATCACGGAAGATATTTTTTCATTCCAGGCCCCTGATTCACCCAGATAAAAAAAAATGCATACATATAATTATGAAAATAAAAATAACACCCAGCAGACATGATGACCTGATAAGATCCCAAACCTGCTTAAAATAAATTAAATTCTTACTGCCTGGTATGACTGGTACCTTAACTCCTTCCAAATGGTGCTTCCAGGTCTCCAGGGCAGCCTTGAGTGCAAATAACTACTGATTCATTACAACGTAATTCTTTTGCACTGTAGTAAACTGCCTGGAAGTTCAAAAGGACTGGGTTGCCCACAAACTTGGGCTCTGTCCTAGCCTCCCTTCCTTGATAAATTATTAGTAAGGAATAGATTGATAACAACCCCAAATGAAGGGGCAATACAAGTTTAGATGTCATAGCAAGGCTGGCACCTTGATAGTTCCCTTCAGCCCTAGGAAGGCTTCTTACTACCCTACTCTGATGGGGTGATGAGACCTGGAAAGCAACCCAGTCCCTGAATTTTCCCAGACATTTTACAGCCCAGACCACTGGTCCCCCTGCCCAAAGCCTTTGGCCCACACCAGCCCACCTAACTAACCTGATTGGCTTGCTTGACATTTCTTTCACTATCTTTCTTGTCCAACTCCAGACTACATGCATATACTGACCACTCTTTAATTCCATCTAGATCACCTAATTAGGGTGACCCTAACCCTAAATGTGAGCTACTGATAGTCCTTTCACTGTTGTACCTGGCCCACCCCAGACTTCTTACCATTCCTTAATCCCAGTCTCAACCCCATTAAATTGTTGGTTCACTAGGACCCCTGCAGGCTTCTAATTGGTGTTACAATAGACATTGTCATTTGTCTGGAAGACGTTTGAGTGTCTGAATTCATTCCAGGTACACACCACTCTGTACTCTGACATTTTGGGGTTCCCAGCAACCCCAAACCACATCATCTCCACCCAATATGCCACTTGTATATTACCTCCTTTCTTAACAGTGATATGATCAGTTCCATCACCCTTGAATAAACTGGGATGAAAAATGTCTTCTTGCTAATAAAGATCATTGGAATTTAATGTTTTGAAGAAGCCAGTGCTGTATGACAGATTAGATCCATTCAAAATTTTTATGGACAAACCATGAATTGTCCCATATTTTTATGGAGTGTCCTGTTTTTTGCAGGCAGATTTTTAATTGGTTGAATGTTTAGCCTCAAAGATTGGTCATTAATGGTTTAATATCAGTTTGGAAGGATTCAAGAAGTCTCCTAGGGATTTATTTGCCTTTGGTCATGTACTCCTTAACATTTTTATAAGTAACTTTGATAAAGGTAAAGTTGGAGTGCTTCACTAATTGAAAATGATAGGGGGAGGGGGGAGGCGGGGTAGTGGAGCTAGGGAAGAGCTAAAACATTGAAATGAAAAAACCAAGATCCAAAGAGATTATAACAGGCTACAAGGTTAAGCCAAATCTAAGATACAATTTAATAAGGATATATGTAAAGTCTCCCATTTAGGTCCAAAAGATCAACTTCACAAAGCTAGGTGGTACAGAGGATAGAGTACTGGACTGAGAGTCAGAAAGATCCAAATTCAAATCCTGTTTCAGATATTTACTAGTTGAGTGACTCTGGGCAAGCCATGTGACTCTGCCTCCTTCAGTTTCCTTTACTGTAAAGTGGGGATCATAATAGCATATACCTCACAGGGTTGTTGTGAAGCACAAATGAAATAATATTTATAAAGCACTTAGTACAATGCCTGGGGTGCAGTAGCCTCTTAATAAATATTTGTTCCTTTCCCTATATTGATATAATGACTATGCCAAAGTTACAACCTCTCTATTAGATAGATGAGTCCAATGGAATTTGCATTTTGAAGCAGATTGCAATTAAAACTTTAATCAAAATGTGTAATCATTCATCAGTTTCATCACTCCAAATTCTCAAAAATCCTGCAGAGATTTAATTGTTTCTTTCTTAGTAGAGCAATCCTAGGGCGTTGCTGGAGGCATATCGAAGTTAAAAGACTTGCTCAGGATCACACCACTTGTGTCAGTGGGGTGTCTGAACCCAAATGTTCCTGACTCCAAGCCTAATGCACTATCCACTATGCAACTGCCACTCTATGTACAAGATGGAAGGGATTTCATAGTCAACTGATGATCAATGCCCTTGTGATGAAATGGACTGAAGACATAATATAGAAAGAATCTTGTCTTGGAAGTCAGGAGTCCTGGGTCATTTGAATTATTTCTCAGATGGCAATATAACAACAAGGCTGATTTTTTTCCCTCAATATCTTTCCTCTTAGTTTTGTAAAATATATGCTCTGAAATAGTTTTGCTGTTGTTCAGCCATTTTTCAAGTCATGTCCAACTCCTCATGACCCCGTTTGGTGTTTTCTTGGCAAGATACTGAAGTGGTTTGCCATTTCCTACTCCAGCTGATTTTTACAGATGAGGAAACTGAGGCAAACTGGGTTAAATGACTTGCCCAGGGTCACAAAGATAGTGAGTATCTGAGGCTGGATTTGAACTCAGAAAGATAAGTCTTCCAATTCTAGATCCAGTGGTCTGTTATCCATTGTGCCACCTAACTTCCTATTTTCAGTCATGTCCAATTCTTTGTGATACCATTTGGATTTTTTCTTGGCAAAGATCCTGGAAGGGTTTGCCATTTCCTTCTCCAGCTTATTTTACAGATGAGGAAACTGAGGCAAACAAGGTTAAGTTACTTGCCCAGGATCATATAACTAGTAAATGTCTGAAACCAAATTTGAACAGTCAAGATATTCAGAGACACCTTGTTTCCCAGAGCTAAGGCCCAGCAAGTAGATGGTGCCCTGAGCTTAGCATAACAATCTTTTGTGTTCTGGATGATTTCACCCTCTAGCAAAGTGTAATGCTTTGACCAGCACTATGTGTTTACTGCCTCCTAATTCCCAGGGACCTGAGAGCCTTCCATCACACCTCTTGACATGCTCACAATCCCAGTTTCTTGTAATAGCTAGGTGAACTGAACCAGGTACTACACTCTTGTTCCTGCCACACTAACTCTGGGTCTGTACCCCATTATGAGACAATCAACTTGGAGACTTTTCCCGTAGGCCCTAGGAAATCCTGCATGGTCCACCCACAAGCCTATTGTGTCTCCAACAGCTACTCAAGACCTAAGAATAGTTACATCACAGTCTAGGCCACTTGTGATTTGTTTTATGTGTATAAAGCCCCCCTCCTGGAGGCGGAGGGGGAAGAGAGTTTTCTGCTTGTGAGCATTTCCTCTCTTTGAAATTTAAATTCTGTTTAATTTTTCTATCTCTAGCCTGCTCTGTTCAACCCTTCCACCCACAGGTTACAAGCGGGTTCTGGTTCAGTTGACACAACTCAGGAAGATATTCTTCCTGGCTCCAGGTGAGGCACTCGATCTACTGCACTACCTTCAATCCAGCCTCTGGCACTTACTAGCTATGTGGCCCTGGGCAAGTCACTTAACCTCTGATTGTCTCAGTTTCCTCCAGTATGAAATAGGGATAATAATTGCTCCTACTTCCCAGGGTTGTTGTGAGGATCCAATGAGTTAATATTTGTAAAGTACTTAGCACAACGCCTGATGTGTAATAAGGGCTAAATAAACAGAAGTGTCTCTCAGATAATACAGTAGCATCCTACAAACAGAGTACATTTCCACAGAATGGAAATACAAGTCTTCCTTTTCCAAGAAAACCCTAGTGAAAACCCTGCCTTGTCGTATTTTTCTTATGTCATGGGTGGCTGGCAGATAGACACAAGGAATTCATCTCTGTTCATCACCATCTCTGTATTCAATCCAAAAGCCCTTACAGAATTCCAAGAACCTAAACTTGTTCTGATATTTTTTCTTTTGCTTTTGTTTTGTTTGGGTTTTGGGTTTTTTTTGTTGTTTTTTTTGCTTTTTGGAGGGGGAAAGGTAGGGCAATTGAGGTTAAGTGATTTGCCCAAGGTTACACTGCTAGTTTTTGTGTTAAGTATCTGAGGCCACATTTGAACTCAGGTCCTCCTGACTCCAGGGCTGGTGCTCTATTCACTGTGCCACCTAGCCACCCCTGTTTTTCTTTTTCAAATGAGAATTAGCCTCAGGACTCTTACTCTTCCTAGTTGCAATAACCTAATAAACCCACATTCAGAGATATACTTCCTAACCAGAATTCATGTCCTTTGTCTATCTTAATGGCAAAAAGCATCCCACCTTTGATTAATGGTCCTTTCTTATTTGATGTGAGTCTATCTATATGCTTCTGAAATGAGGTGTCAGATAAAAATCAAACCTTAATCCAATGGTTGGCTAATTGTGTTGACTCAGAGGGTGGTAGAAGTCACAGAGATCATGTAGTTCAACTGCTGTTGTTGACAGGAAACTAAGACCCAGAAAGGAGAAGTGATTTTTCCATGATCCCCTTTTTATTAAATGACTGAGCCATGAGAAGGAGAAGAAAGAAATCTTCTCTACATCTATATTCTTTCAGGGATTCTGCTTCTCTTCCACTTCAGGCTCCTCTTCTAGACTCATCTGAACTGCTGAATTCATCCAGGGCAGAGCTATATAAAGCCCTGCAAAGGCCTGTCCAATTTGCAAAGGGATTATGGAATATTATACTTTGTTAGAGTTATGATTAAGTGTTTAAAAAAATAAATTGATAAACTTCAAGGAAAGACCCCCAAAGTTTTGGTACCTAGGAGTCTTCAAAGACCTTCATTTCCTCTGTATAAGGCATTTACTCTCTTCCTAGTTGCTGAATAAGAAGTTCCTTCTTGCTTTAGTAAGATGTTGTTTTTTGAACTGTTTCTTCTTAAAAAGAAAAAGGCAATTATTTTTTCTATTCTGATTTAGCAATGGAATGTTACAATTCCTGATAAGACACAAAGCAAGTTAAAAACATGTATACATACATTTATCAATTCTTTTCCCTTGAGAAATGTCTAATTTCACATTCAGATCTGTCATCACTCATTGCAAGGAGGATGTAGAATCACCAGACGTTAGAAGTGACAATTACTAGTTCCTAGTTCCAGGATTAGTTCTCTATCCATTACACCACACTGCCCATGCTAATCTCAAGCTAATAGAGAGATTAATAACATGAACTCTGATATATTCATCCATCAGCAAGACTTTATTAAATATCTTCTTTGCACCAAGTAATGTATCCTGTACTAGGCCTTCAGAATACAAAGGCAAAAGTGAAACAGATTTTACCCTCAGATAGCTTACATTCTAATGGAGGAGACAACAAAGACATAAATACATGCATATACATATACATGTGCTCAAACGTATATAATGTTACTGTTTTTGAGTCATTTCCAACTCTTTGTGATCCCATTTGGAGTTTTCTTGGCAAAGATCCTGGAGAAGTTTGCCATTTCCTTCTCCAATTCATTTTACAGATGAGGAAACTGAGCAAAACAGACTTAAGTGACTTGCCCAGGGTCACACAGCTAGTGGATTGAAGGCAGTGCAATAGATAGAGTGCCTGACCTGGAGTCAGAAAGACTATCTTCCTGAGTTCTGTCAACTGAACAGCTAAGTAAGTGTCTAAGACCAAATTTGAACTCAGGTCCTCCTGACTCCAGGGCTGGTACTCTATCCACTGTGTCATATAGCTGTACACAAAATGTACATAAAACCTGTAAAATGCATACAAACATCAAGATAATCTGGTTGGGGTGGGGAGGGAAAGGAGAGTCTCAAATGGTTAAGAGGGCCAGGAAAGGTCTCATGAAGAAGGTGACACTTGATCTGATTCTTAGTGGAAGCCAAGGATTCCAAGAGATGGTAGTGAGGAAGGAGTGCATTCCAGGCGTGAGAACCCCCTGGGGGAAAAATCATGGAGATGGGAGATGGATGTTGTTTGTGAGCAATAGCTAGTAGGCCAGTAAGGCTAAACAGTAGAGTATGTGGAAAGGAGTAATGAGTCAGTAGGACAGAAAGGTAAGAATGGTATGAAAAACATTAAATGCCAAATGCAAGCATTCATACTTAATCCTAGAGGTACTAGGGAGCCATTGGAGTTTTTGAGTAGGGAGTTGACATGGTCACAATAGTACTTTAAGAAAATCATTTTGGTGGATATTTAAAGATGGACAAAAGTGGGCAGCTAGGCAGTACAATGGAGAGAGTGCCAGTCTTGGAAGTAGGAGGACCTGAGTTCAAATCCAGTCTCAGACACTTACTAGCACTGTGATCCTGGGCAAGTCACTTAATCCCAATTCCCAATTGCCTGAAAAAAAAAACAACCCTCAAATGGGAGTCATGAAGTATTGGGAATGATTGAACATATACATATATAAACATATATGTCAAATCATATATGTATATGAGTATATATGTATATTATCGTGTGTGTATAGATATCTAGATAGATAGGAGATACTTAAGGCAGGGAGACCAAATTGGAGACATCTGGTGATAAGATGAGAGCAGATAAGAGCCTGATCTAAGGTAGAGTGGTGGCTGTGTGAGTGGAAAGAAGGAAATGTATATATCAGAGATGTGGAGATAGAAACAATAAGATTTGGCACCTGATTTTAATGTATGGGGCTAGTGAGATCGAGGATTTGGGAATGATACTGACATTCCAAACTTGAGTACTTATAAGGATAGTGTTACTCTCAAGGAAAATACACAAGAGGGGTGATTTGAAAGAGGAACAAGATAACGAGTTCTGTTTGGAATATGTTGATATATGTGTGCATATACATATATATCACATTGAAATCAAAATGAACATAGACATACATAGAAATGTATATAGAAGAAAGGCAATTTATTCATTATATAATTAATGAAATATAATGTCATAATAAGAAAATAAGAGTTAAAGTAAAAGAAGAGAACTGAAAGATATTTTAATACGAAATCTAGACTTCCTGAATGTTATACTAAAAGGAAGAGGGGCAATAGTCCTCTGAGATAAAAATAATCACCTTAACACCCATTCAATTGGGGAAGACTTTCTGGAATGACATTATGAGGTACTTAACTGAGACAGTAAAAAGGTACTTGGTGAGACTTTGTAGTCAGGGCATTCCCATGTTAACAAACATACATAAAACCAAATGTGTGTTTTATCTACAATAAACATATTTTCACAACTTAAAGACACACTGAGAGTGCCACACATGTTAGTGGATTGTTGTAAGTGTACCAAAAGATTTTACGTTGAGCATTTACTGGCAAATGCTCTGCCCTGGACTTGTCATTGTCTCATGTGTTGAATATTTAAGGTCCATTGCTACACATTTGATTTTTTTAAAAAACTACAGAGTTCTTCTTACCTTTATGCTGTCTATGACTCCTCAATATCTCCCTTAACCCCATTGACAAACCATTTCTCTCACAGCAACCAAAATACAGATTTTTCAGCCTGGGATTGTAGGCATCCATCAGGCTAGTTAGAGCTATCTGGTGGATGGATTCTTACTGTTCTCCTTTCAAGAAGTTTTCTTATATACTAAACAATGCCCCTCTCCCCCCTCCCCCCCTTTTTTTAAACTGTTCTATGCCAAACTATTGAAAATTGGCCCTTCAGGATAAATGCATCCATTTTCAAATGCTGACATTAAGTAGAATTCCTTTATGAACACAACCATTTTTAGACGAGCTGGTCAGTAAGTTGTTTTGCACATAGTAAATTATCCCAGTGCAATACAGCAACAATGAGTAAAAAGAATGAGACCCAGGCTCAAGGTGATTGCAAATAGGCTCTGTGAGAGTCAGTTACCTGATTAACAAAATGCCTGCACCTAACCAGACAGAGGCATCCAGTAAGAAGGAGATAAACTCTTTGTGAAGCATTTTGATCACTTTGGAATGAAGTTCTTCTAGTTTTCCTCTTTGACTATAACTGCTAGCATCATTATTATTATAGTATCAGATACCATAGAATTCTTTGGGTGTACATCCCTGTACTACTGTATATTGAAATCTGTGGGTACTTGGGGGCTGTAAACTGAACTGAGTTGGGGGGAGTAGAATCTGCTAAATTAGATTAACAGAGTGATGTGATAAGGATTGTTCAGTCATTTTCAGTCATGTCTGACTCCTCATGACCCCATTTGGGGTTTATTTTGGCAAAGATACCGGAATAGTTTCCCATTTTCTTCTACAGCTCATTTGACAGATTGAGGAACTGAGGCAAACAGGATTAAGTCACTTGCCCAGGTACACACAGCTAATGTCTGAAGCCAGATTTAAACTCAAGAGGAGTCCTCGTAACTCCCAGATCTGGCACTCTACCCACTGCATCACCTGACTGCCCCCATATAAAGAAGTAAGTACTTGAACCAGACTGTCCTTCCCATGTGAAAATACAGGAATTCAGAGGCAGTTAGAAACAAAAGGTTGGTCATATTCTAAGAAGTGATTTTTTTTCAAATTACTTATCTTTGAAATTTATAGGTGATCCAATGGGGAATTTATCAGCAAAACCAGTAATCAATATACCCAAAACGTCCACCCAAGTGAATTCTTGAATATGATCCAGAAATGCAATTCTTCAATCTTCCAGGTTTCACATAACTTTCTCAAGAATAAAATTCCTGTAGTCTAGAAGAGGATCTAAGTGAGAGAACCCACAAAAGACAGAGATGAAGCCAGCAAGAAACATTAGTCCGTTTGTGGGCCAGGACTTTACAAATACTTCCAAATATTTTGAAACAATCATAAAGTTTCTCCTTAATCATGTCTTCTGCAAGTCAGAAAAGTCCACTTACTTCAGCTGATACAAGGAGATGCGGTATTCAGATACCACACCATCTCAATTGACCTTCCTGGATTCATTACAACTTGCCACTTTCTTAGGGAACTTAGAATTTAATACAATATTCCAGAGGTGTCCTGGCCAGTTTGTAGCACAGTGTTTCCCTGAACATATAATCTGGACATTTCTATTAATGAATTCTTCTTTTAATTAGCCATGCTTCTTTTGATGTACTATCAGATTGTATTAACTCGTAAGCACTGTATCACAATGTTGACTCATATTAACATAGTATGGTTGTTAAAAATCCATAGATATTTTTTTCACACTGAAAATCTACTAAATTGTAAATTCCTTGATGCCAGGAGCTATAATTTTATATACCTATCCTCTAGAAAAATCACCTACATATAATAGGAGTTTAATGGATATATGTAAAATTAAATTAAATTAACTACTGCCAAGTTAGGTTCTCTATGTTTTTTGAACTAAAATCTAGGACTTTATGTTTCTCTCTGTTATGTCTCAATTTGTAAGTTGTAGCCTAGAATTCCAATCTGTTGAGGTCACTTTAAATCTTGAGTTTACCATCAATCTCAATACCTAACCTTTCCAGTTTTTTATCCCTTGCAAATTTTAGAAACATTTCTCCTACAAGTCCATTTGTTATTGTCCAATGAGTCATTGATAAAAATGAAGAACACAATAGGACCAAGGATAGAGCTCTGTAATATTCCAGTAGAAACCAACATCCTGGTCAACAAAAGAAATTAATCGACACTCTTTGACTCTAATTGTAACAGAAGTGAGGATGTGACAACTGGAAATGGTAGAATCATAAGATTTTGAATTGAAACAGACCTTAGAGACCACTGACTTCAACTTCCTCATTTTATAAATGAAAAAATTAAAATCTTAGAAATGTTAAGTGACTTGTTCAATGTCACATAGGTGGTAAGCAGCAATGAAATGACTCAATTCTTCTGGAACTCTTCCCTGAATTTCTTCCCTGACTCTAGGTCCAGTGCTCTTTCCACACAAGAAAAGCCGGCTTCATTCATCACCTAAAGAGAGCAAACCGAGAAGGTATTGGGTTTTATTCACTTTTTCAACCAATACACAAAGGTCAGCAGTGCCTTTAAACTTCTAATATCACCTACACAACTAAGTCATCTCCAAAGGATGCCAATCCAAGGCTCTGCCTGATAGCTTCCCATTTTAGCTATATAGTCTCGCTAGTTAAATTCTAAATCTTGTTGTTTCTAGACCTCCAAAGCACCAGAATATTGTCCATACATTAGATTAGGTATCCTCTAAATTTGGCAGTTTAAAATAAAACTCCAGTTGTCCTATTATATTTATTTTTTTCCATCTTTATTGTAAGTTTATCTTTTGAACTCCTTAATATTACAAAAGGCAGCAAAGCCCAGTCAGTTATATGGCAAGAAAGAAATGCTCCAAAGAAAACTTACTCTTGTAAGATTAAAATCTTTCTCCTAGGCAACATGAGAATAAGAGCCAAGTCTTTCAAAGTCTTCTCCAAACCCAACATATAAGCCTTTTGAAGTGTGGTTTCTGTTTGATACAACTTGTTATACCTCTCTATCTTTGAAGAATGAAATCAAGGTCCTTTTAATCTCCAACTGAAGTGCTGCCACTAAGTTGATTGAATGAATTTATATATGGAAGTCATTCTCTTGACTATCCCTAGGCCAACCTTTACATTAAATAAATATTAAGAAGAACTCCAAAAACAACATCACATATCAGGAAAGCTTGCTAAGGTTTGTACCTCCCAATTTGATATTCAAGTTAATGGACAGTTAATAGGAGAAACAGATTTACTTAACTCTGAGTCAGATTTCCCCTTAGTTGGTGCTCCAGAAATTCTAAAAAAATAATTGATTAGAAATGAGGACTAAGTTGGTCTTATTGGAAATTCCTTCATCTAAATGGGATTAATCATAATGTATTTCTCAGGAGAACTTTAAAAATAAAGTACTGTAGATGTTTTTTCATCTGGGATCATCTCTGTGTAGTGATGCCTAGAAGAGTGACAATTCATGGTCTCTTCCATAGGTTAAATGGTAGACGGTCTTTTTACCCCAGAGTATAAGTTCCTTCATTGATTGGCTCTGCATTGTAAGTCAAGCTCCTGAAAGAAGAAATGTACTGTTCAGATGCTGGCTTCTGGAAGTCCTGCCTCTTTAAGGGGACATAGCCAGCATGCACAAAAGCCCACAAATCTCACCCAGACGGATGGATGCCCCATCGGAGAAAGGGGGCTGAGCAGAGTAAATTGCCCATCAGTAATCTGTTCCAGTTGTGTTTTCTTCAGCTTCCTTGACAGATTTAGTAAATTTTTTTTTTTTGCTTTTTTTGGAGGGAGGAAGGCAGGGCAATTAGGGTTATGTAACTTGCCCAAGGTCACACGGCTAGTAAGTGTTAAGTGTCTGAGACCAGATTTGAACTGAGGACCTCATGACTCCAGGGCCAGTGCTCTATTCACTACACCACCTAGTCACCCCTTGTTTAGTAAATTCTGATGCTTCACTGCCCTGGTTTGGGCCCCTGTTTACTGAATCTAGTGTAATCAACCCATTTGCTAAACCTTATCTCCCACTTCTGCTCTAGACATTGACATGATATCTCTTCTCTCTCTGACCCACAGGTTTTTGACCCTAGTCTTCCCACCATACGAGTACTTTCTTTTCTCTGCCCAAGGTTCAAGGAGTATACAACTTCCTTCCATCTCTACCAGTTTGGAAAGGAATCTTTGGACTGACTGAAAAATAGCAATTATTCAGTGGCAATCTAGCAGAGAAAGCAATAAAAGGGACCTATAGAGGTAGCAACAGAGGAGGTGTGGCTCTTTTTGACAGGAAATATACCAGTATCACCACCTAAAATGTAGCAGCATGGAGACTACTTAGACAGGCATAATCTATTTAACCATTGCTGGTATATTTGAGATTAGGATTCTCAAGACTACAGATATAAAGATGGAGAGAATAATTTAGGGCTCTCGTTGAGCAAGCTAGTATGGAAGCTGTTTAAAATCTCAGATGGTTTTCCTTCCTGTGTGTGTCCTACTATTTCTCATTATCCATTTCCAGAAAACATTCAGATAAGCAGGTTCTATGAGTGTTTCCCTAAGCATGCATTGATGACTGTGTAATTAAATTGTCCTGAGATATGAACACTGCCCTGTAGGGAGTGGCTTGTGATGAATTGATGTTCATAGTTTCAGCCAAAGCTACCTACCCAATAAGTGTCTTCTGAGGCACTCCCATCTTTTGAAGTGTGCTAGTAGGGAAATTAAATCCAGGCAGCGTAGCAGTAAGCACTCTAACATACCCAGAATGACTACTAGCACAGGTTCTTTGATTTGCTTTTCTAAAGGAAAGCAACTTAAAAGGAGTTAACAATCTTACTTTAATGAAACATATATCACTTACTTAGTTCAGGGAGAAAAGTCATCACTCTGAACTTCAGAGAATGCAAACAGAAGTTACAAGCAGACAAAAATACAGACAGAGAAAATAACACAATTCAACAGACAAACAGACAGGTATTCTAGCTGTCTAACCATCACATACCTACATAGTTAGTTACCAGAGAGAGAAGCACCAACATCTGGGTTTTCAAAGCCAGGGGACTTAACAGCTACCCATAGTCTCATCTGGCCAAATCATACAACTCTTCCCACAGTGAACCCCAAAGCAAAACCTCACCTCAGAGTTTATATAACCTTCTCCAGGGTCAGAGAACATCACAACTCTTATGACCTACTGCCTAATTACAAAGTAACAAGGTGTGGACCTTCCTAAAAAACAAATTTCCCCTAATCAAGCTTCTCTTGTGGCCTCTGCTCCACCCTTCAACAAACTCCTCCTACCACAAGCTCTGAATGACCACATTCAGTCTATTAGGGGGCAGAGTATATTTTCAAATCAAGGATTGTCCTGAAATTCCCTTAGGCTTATTAAGGGGGAGGGAAGATCTTCAAATTCTCTTACCATTACAGGCAGTTAGTTAATCAGCCTACTGAGCAACATGGAGCAAATCAAGTACATCAACGAGAACCATTATAGTATGACAAGCTAATGAGTATTTTAAATAACCAGTAGTCATTCAAGTACCTGTTGCTATATGGATTTAAACAAAAGTGTGTTGAGATGCTAATGATTGTTAATCATCATAGTTTGAGAATCAATATGGGAAAGTGGGGTTCTGTAGGGAGAGAGCATAAAATAATATTACATTTATGTACTAGGACTAAGTTAGAAGCACCTTCTCAGTGACAGTATGATAGCAGGGGTAATTTTCCTCAGGAAGGTTACAGCTAAAAGCAGGCTTCCCAATGAGCCATTCCTACTCTAATGACAGGTGTTAGATTTTGAAATGTTGAAGCCTAAAGCAGCACAGATTGTAAAATAGAAGTGTTTGAAATGTAGAGTATGAGGGACAGTCATTCAAGTCACTGTAACGTGAATGGGAATTTGAAGATCTTCCCTGCCCCTTAATAGGCCTAGGGGAGTTTGAAGACCTCCTCTGCTTTGAAAGTAAACTCTGTCCCATAATAGGTTGAAAGTAATCACATGGAATCTGTGATAGAGGGAATTTGTAAAGGGTGGAGCAGAGCCCACAGGAAGTGGGGAGCCAGAGCCAGAGAGATGGTGGAAGAGAGAGGAACTCAGGCAAGTAGTCAGACAGGTTCATGAGTAGATACTGATCAGATACTGATCCCCTGCTTTGTGGGAAGGCTAAAGGATGCTGTGGCTCTCAGTGTTATTATGGCTTCTTAATATCTTTGGTACTATGATGGAATTGGCTTACTGGTTTCAGGATTTGGTTTTCTGGAGTCTAAATAAATGTTTCAGTTCTGTCCTCTATGTGGAGAGTTTGGCATATTTTGCAATTGAACATCATGCGATATTTATAACCACCATCTCAATCATGATCATGGGCACTGTAAATACTGCATTGGCCTTATGGTCACTGATTGGGGAAAGGGGGAGGTTCCCACTGCAGGACAGGGAATGATCAAAGAGCCACTCAGAACTAATGCTCCTCAATTATCCCTCCAATCTATTTTGACCCCTGACTCTATCAGCAAACTAAATAACAAGGACTCCCTCCTGACTTAATTCCCAGTTTCCCCTTACCACCATAGCCAACTTGAACCAACCATTGTCTGGAATATATTCTGATATTTTAAGTCCTCAATCACATATTGGTTAAAAAAAAAAGACCTATGCAATCTCAGCATTCAATGAATGCATTCTGAATATGTATGCATATTAAAATCTATAGCTCCTCAGAGTGAGAGACATCCAGAGGATAATGGCTAAAGTTATCTTTTTTTCTTTGCAAATATTAATAATGCTTATTCAATGGATCAACGATTTTACCATTATAAGTACTCTTTGAGGTCTAGATAGGTAAAGAAATTTGCCAAAATCTATACAGGTAGTAAATGACAAGGCTAGGATTTGAATTCAGATATTTTTGCATGTTTTCAGGTAAGGTAACTGGGACTCAGAAAGGTTAAGTTATATGACAAAGGCTGCATGGTTAGTAAAGGAATAATGGCATCAGAGACAGAGAGATGACCTTGGAGTCATGAAGACCTGGGCTGAAGTCCCAATTCTGAAGCCAACTGGCTGCATCACTCTGGGCAAGTTTTCAGGGCAACCCTCTAAAATTATAAATTGCTGAAAGGGTACCAATCTGCATTAAGAGAAGGAATTGCCTCATCTGAGAGTTCTCTAAACCACTGAGATTACTGCTCCTTTCTCCTTTATCTACCGAATTCATAAGTAGCAAATGCAGTAGGTATTTCCCTAGAGTGTTAAGAGCTTTAGAGTTAGAAGGGTATTTAAAGATTATGTAATCCAATACAATTTGATACATTAGGAAACTGAGGCTCTGGAAAACATAGCAAATTTTCCTTGACCAAGCAACTAGGAACAGAATTCCAGGTAGGTGGCACAGTAGATAGATGCCAAGTCTGAAGTCAGGATGACCTGAGTTCAAATCTAGTCTCAGACATGTACTAGTTGTGTGAGCCTGGGCAAGTTACTTAACCTTATTTGCTTCAGTTCCTCATCTGTAAAATGAGCTGGAGATTGAAATAGCAAATTGCTTCAGTATATTTCCCAAGAAAACTCCAAATGCAGTCATAAAGAGTTGGGCATGACTGAAAAATGACAGCAACAGAACTCCAGACTAAAATGCAGATGTACACATTTTCCACTTAAACTAATGTAGTGAGCCATTATTTCAATACTGGTCAAAGAGGAAGTTTTGGAAACTAAAGGTATTGATTACTAAAAAAAAATAGAAAACACAACCTGTTTTCTTATTAAACATGCATATGTATGGGGTGAGTGAAAACTTCTCAGGCAGTTTGGGATTGTTAACTTCCCTTCTCCTCCTCCATTGCTGCTGTCAACCAGCAGCAAGCCTCTTCGGAAATCTTTCAGCCCCCACCTTTTCCATTTCATTGCCTGCTTTCCTGTCTCACTGGGCCCCTCCTCCTGGCCAGTGGGAGTCAGGGACAGCCCATAATCACTCCTCCTCCCTTGCTTTGGGACCCTTCCCTGACTTTCTTTGCTGTCAATCAGCATCCTTGTTCTTTGTAAAGCTATTTCTTAGCCACTGAGAGATAGTGATGGGCTTCCCTATGACTTCCCATTAGTGCTGAGACTACAAGAGAGGAGAGAGTTGGGAAGGGGGCTTGACTACATTAGGGTATAAATTCTTGCACTGTGTTTTGTAACACGCCTCTCCTCCATGATGATTCATGGGGAAGACTGCCTTCTTCTCCAGGGGAAGAGAATAAACTCCTATTCTTATCCTAAGAGATCTCTGTGTTTATTTTTTTATTAAATTAAGGATGAGGGTTATTTTTCATCTCAAACACATATATGTATTAAACACTTTCATGGCATTCTCTAGGTTTTATATTTCCCTCTGCTAAAGTAGCCTTTCCAAAACACTGAACAATCTAATAGAAAAGTGTCCCATGCACACTTTAAAATTTTATAAATCCAAATCCAGTAGTACCAGCATTTGTATCAGCAGTCAATTAATTAGTTTCCCTCTCCCTCCCCTTCAATCAAATATGGGAAGCCAGAGCTCTCTGGACCTCAATTTCCTCCTCTGTAGAATGAAGAAACTGGACAGAATTTTGCTTAGAATTCCATCAAGGGATACTTTGGAATTTTGTGGATTTTTGATACATCAACTTACGTCCAAAGACTACATCTGATGTGTGGTCTGAGTATACCTTACTATTGGAAGAAAATATCAAAGCTAAAGCTAGTTCAAAAGGTCATCTGCTGACAAAAAATGAAAATCAATTCTACTAAAAACTCCATGCACATTTTTTTATAACTCTTGATTGAAACTTCCCCCACACACAAAAAACACATTATCTTCTTTGTTTTCATCTTTTTTTCCTCTTCAAAAGTATTGTACACACTTCTGAATGTTTTTGAGTCTGGAATATGCAGATTTTAAGCCAGCTATTCTATCGTTCAATCTCATAAAAAAGGCAGTGTGCAACTTCTATAAAACTTTTGCTGTGGCAATGGAAACAGGAAAACAAGATATGTGGAGCACAATTGTCATGGAATTCTATCAATGAGCTTTCCAAACCCAGAGTGAACTATGCTTGAACTCAACCCTTTTCCAGTCAAAGGATAGTCTCTCCTCTCCTCCACGCGTGCTTCAGCTGCTACAGGGGCAGGCCATTCAAAATCTGCTCATTTAAAGCCACCCAGAAATTAATATGCTCAATTTTTTAAAAAGCTTGCCATTTGTATTTCTAAAATGCTGTCAGGACTCTATTGTTAATATGGTTTTCTTGATACATTGTGCTTGTCCTTCATCTCTTGAAGAGAATTCAGGGAAATGATGACATGACTTGCAGTTGACTTTGATTTGAGTGAGGGAGGGCTGTGCAAGGCCACCAGGCTCACTTTCTCCCACAGAACCATCTGGGTCTAGTGACCTGATACTGGAGATGGCCCAGGATGCAATGGGAGATGCTGACCCTTTTAGACTAATGCCTTTTCAAGTACTCACTTAGAGTGAGGTAACTCCCATTCAGTGAATAGACCTCTTTAAGAAGTGAGTCAAGGGATGGCCCCTTTAATTAGGAAAAAAGGGAAGAAAAAAAGAAAAAAAAATCAAACTGGGAGGGAAAGATTTTCAGGGTTGCTGTTCCAAATAGAAAGTTACCATTGACATTCACTCTAAACCAGGAGGGTCCAAAATATAGCCATTAAATGGAGCTTGGACAGGGAAACTATGGTAGTCCAATCCATGAGCTTCAGAGTGAGCTGGTTGGAAGGAAGGAAGGAAGGAAGAAAGAAAGAAAGAAGGGAAAAAGGGTAGAAGGAAAGAAGGGAAGAAGGAAAGAAAGAAAGAAAGAAAGAAAGAAAGAAAGAAAGAAAGAAAGAAAGAAAGGAAGGAAGGAAGGAAGGAAGAAAGAAAGAAAGAAAAAGAAAGAAAGAAAGAAATCTAGCCAGGAAACCCCAAGTTAAGTGGGTAGCTTCTGGCCATCGAAATTTCCTTCCTTTGAAGAAGAGAAGGAGAGGGATAGGGAGAAGGAGAGGATGATGAGGTGAACTACCCAACTAGCTGGGTCACCATTCACACAGCTCCATCTGCTCACAGGTTGTGTTTGTCCTTGAGAGAGCATTAGATTTTTGGCATCAGAAGATCTGGGTTCAAATCCTGGCTCAAATATGCTCTAGCTGCATGACCTTGGGCAAGTCACTTAATTTCTCTGAGCCTCGGTTTCCTCAACTGTAAAATGAGGCTTAGTTGCACAGCAGCTAGGTGTTACAGTGAGTAGAACACTAGACTTGAAATGAGGAAGACCTGAGTTTAAATCCAACCTCAGACACTTACTAGCTGTGTGAGCCTGGCTAGGTCACTTACCTCCTGTTTGCCTCAGTTTTCTCTTCTGTAAAATGAACTGGAGAAGGAAGTGGCAAAGCAGTCTAGTATCTCTGCCAAGAAAACCCCAAATGGAGACACAAAGAATTGGACGGTACTGAAAGGACTGAACAATAGTCGCACAGCTCTGTTTATTGTGAACAAAGTGTTTATCCAGTAGTCTAGCTTTACTTGCCATAGGTTATCGGTTCTAGTCATGCCCTCCCTCTTTCTGAATTTTTTATGACTGAAATTTTCCACCTAGAAGCTTTCATGATCTGTGCTGTACTTCCCCCTCACCCTCACTCCCTGACTCCTCTCTTCCTATTTGATTGAGATCTGAAATGGAGAATGGGCATGCACTCTAGTTGTCCCACCAGCTGAGAGAGCCACTTGCCTTAAGGGAAAAAGTCCTAAAGGTGTTGTGGGGATAGGGGATTGGGAAGGGAGATTAGAAGTGAGAGAGTGACTGGGGGGTGCTGGCTGAACTGGATCAGACTGTAAGACTGGGGGATCCGGCTGGCAAGGTGGGAGGTCAGTTGGCACCTGAGGAGGGGAAGGGGTCAGAAGAGAAAATACCCCTAGTGTTGCTGTGGGGGTAGGACCTTAGGCCTGAGTGGGTGTTGCCTTAGAGGGAAGGGCTACAGAGGGAGGCACTTCAGCAAGACCAGTGGCTGGGACCTGATCAGAGGTCCCTGAGGGGGGAGGGGCCATGCTGGGAGATGCAGGGTAGTAGATGTTGATGGTGTAGGGGGCAGGAAATGAGGGGTGTTGGGCTAGAGGAAAAGGGAAGGGAAACCAGAGGGAAAAGGGTTGCAGTGCAGCAGAAGGGGCTGGGGGAGCTGCCTCAGTGGGACTGGTCACTGGAACCTGAGCAAGAGTCCCTGAGCTGGGGAGGGGTTGGGGCTGAAGCCATAAGAAGGGGGTCATTTAATTGGTCTCCATTGCCCTTTTGTGTAGAGGCTCTAGCTTCAAGCATCTCACAATCTTTCCTGAGAACTGTGTTCTGAGAATATTCATTAAAAGCCATTAAATATGCAATTTTGATCCATTTTTCTTCTCTGCGACAGTATAACTCTAACTGCAAAAGAATTTTATCCTTTAAAGTCCCCAAAATGGGCCATGATACATGGTTTTCTAGGCGATAGCTAGGCCAAACAGTGTTGCAAAAAACACTATCTTTTCCTTTTTAAGGTCTCCGGAGAAACTAAATTTTTCCCAATGTTGTAAAAGACAACCCAAAGGCGAACTTTTGGGAGCTACAGGCATAAGGCCTGGAAGTCCCTTCCTCCATAAAGGAAGGTTTGAGAGTAAGCCTCGAAAAACAAACAAAACAAAACCCACAAAAAAGTACTTGAAGTTTTCCCAATTCCCTAGTGCTGAGAGAATTGAAAGAATCTGGCTCACACTTCCAGATGAGGCACCTGTCCTTGTCTTCCATTCTTCAGAAGCTGTGCACGTGTCCATTTTCTCCAACATAACCAAACAGGATCAAGAAACTGAGGTCAGGCTGAGTACCTAGCTGTCTGACCTAATGGGACCTGAGAGGTCAGGCCCACAAAAACAAAACAAAACACAAAAAAACCACACCTCCAAGCTACTTGGAGAACAAGAAGGCAATAATGAAAGAGAGAGGCTGGAGAAGAGCTTGAGATTAGCAGTGTTTCCCAGTCAGGGAACCATAAAAATGAAGAGGTTCACCCAAAGAGGGTTAGGGTTGCCCGAGACCCCAAAATACCAACATGCCGGGTCCTATGGAAAGAATTCCACTCAAGTCTTCTCAGCCAAAGAAAAGCAAAGTTTATTAAAAGTTTGTCATATGGGGTAGACTCTTAAGGAGCCAGTCTATGCTAGATCATTCTATGGCACTCTCACAGAGCAAGTCTGTGCTACGGCATTCTGCTCTCACATCACATGGAAGGGAGATGGGATTCTTATATACAGAGGAATCTAGGAGTGATCTAGAGGAGGAGTTTGGGGAGGGTCTTCAGGAGGAGTTAACGAGGTCAATGCAAGAGTGGATTGGTATTTTGATAGGCTCAAGGGTGGGAAGCAGATGGACAATGGAGGTTCAGGCTAGTAACAGAGGTTTGGGCCCAGCCACAATGAAATACTTATGGCCTCTGCAAATGCCTCATCAAGTGTGAAGATTCAATCAGACTTCAAGGGGTTTCCCAGAGCCTGTACCTCAAAGATTCAAGCAGAACTCAAGGGGGGTCCCAGAGCCTACACCTTATGAAATGCACTATCAGTAAGCTAACTCCTCACCAATTAGGCACATCCTGGATCCCCAATTAGTCTAGCTTCCCAAAATCTATCTTGTCAAACAAGACATTGATGGGTAACAGACTGGACACATCTCAGTCAGCCCTGACCCCTGGCTGACTTAGTGATGTTTCAAGGCAAAAACCACACCTCCTGGTAGGCCCCTCTCCCCACCCTGTGGGCTTTCTCCCAGTGAATTATGGGCAATACACCTGCAGTTGATATAAAAAATGCATTCACTGACCACTCCTCAACTCCTCTCTAAGACCACCCTTACTTACCTAGTTAGCATAACTGATACCTAATTTAAGGTTTAATCACCTCTAACTCCTGCAGGCTTGCAGGCTTCCTAAGACTCCACCCTGCCTGCTGCAAAGCTTAACAATAAACTTTTACAATCCTGACTTACAAGATTGTTTGAGTGCGGGAATTCTTTTCAGACTAAAAGAATCCTCCAAGAATTTTTTAGAAATCCCTGAAAACCTTTACCCTCTTCAAATCCACCATTGCATTGACCTCATTAATTCCTCCTGAAGACCTTCCCCAAACTCATTACTGGAGTCTGACCTCATTGACTTCTCCTGAAGACCCTCCCCAAACTCCTCCTCTAGACCACCCCTAGATTCCTCTGTACATAAGACCCCAGCTTCCCTCAGTGTGGTGTAGGAGCACCATAGAATGACTTAGCACAGACTTGCTCTGACACAGACTTACTCTGTGTTAGACTTAACTCTGACCTGCTTGCCCAATGCAAGCATCACAGATACCTAGCCTCCTTAAGAGTCTACCCCATATGTTGAACTTTCAATAAACTTTGTTTTTTTGGCTGAGAAGACTTGAGTCGAATTCTTTTGCCAGGACCCGGCATGTTGGTATTTTGGCATCTAGAGCAACCCTAACCCTCTTTATGGGTAACGTCTTCATAAGGACATACTTCACTGCCACATCTGCATTAAGTTTGCTAAATAAGGACATATACATTTGGATTAGCTATACCCTGTTTCCTTGTTCTTTGTCTTTGGAGAGAATTTTTGTGTGTAGATTGTAAGCCTGCCTCCCAGCCAATGGGAATAAGGGATAGTGGTGGGAGGGGGCTTGTTTACACTAGGGTATACAACCTCACTTTGTTTTCAGTGCCTCCTAGTGGGGGTGATGCCCTTTTCTTGCTAGAACTGAATAAATGCTTTCTGTTCCTACCTTGAGACTCCTCTGAGTTTTATAAAATTTGGGTAGGGGGTCTTCAGAGTTCTCTACACCACAAAGTTTTAAGATCTCCCAAAAAAGTATGTTTGACACTTTAAGTTTAACCTGCATTGTTAACATTTTCTCCCTCACTTTCTTAAGTCTAGAGAGGCAACAAAACAATAAATCAAGCCTTCCTTTCTTGAGTTTGCTCATTTTAGCTGCTGCACTGGGGACCTAACTGGACAGTTCCAGTTGGGCAATACAGCTCCTTCCTTTCCTTCCTTCTTTCCTTCCTTCCTTCCTTCCTTCCTTCTTTCCTTTCTTCTTCCTTCTGTGAAGGATAATTTATAGTGAAGTTTCCCCATTCTGAAAAATCACATCTAGAATGGCTTCAGTACTCACTAGGCCTAGGTTTAGGTCACCTGACCTTCAAGCAGTCTGGGGCTTAGAGCAATGGAGACCCTCACCCAGAGCCAACTCAGCAGAAGATACGCCAAATAAGGTTAAGACTGCTTTCATTGGACACCCACATGTTTCCAGGTCCCTTGTCTCAGAGAGATTCCCTCACTTAGGTTGTGGGCCATCCCCCTTACCAATAAAAGAGAAGGCCAGTTGGGGGGGTTGGGTTTCTGCATTAGAAGATTATATCACCATGGACTAGCTTCTACCTATTGCTCTCTTCCTGCAGATGCCATGTGAGTGACAGGGGCAGAGTCCTTTCTCATGACAAAGAATAAAGACCTTTTCTGACCTCAGATCCAGACTCTGAACTCTTTCATCTCACATACTTCCTTCCCTCCTTCCTCCCTCTCTTTCTTCCTTCCTTCCTTCCTTCCTCCCCCCTCTTCCTTCCTTCTTTCCTTCTTTCCTTTCTTCTTTCCTTCCTTCCTTCCTTCCCTCCTCTCCCTCTGTCAACATAGGGAATCAGCCTTACCAGCAGGTGTTCTGTCCAAAGGAATATCGATTTTGATTGCTGAATCCTAGCAAAATATCTTGGGGTTTATAGGCTAGGTTTCTTTTTTATGAACAATGCTTTAATCCCAAATTACCCTGGCTCTCATTGATTGGCTTAACAATGGGTCCCAGCCCAAGCCTCAAGTGGTCATTGTTTGGATTCTGAAGCCTCAGAGTCAGTATAGTAACTGTTTCTGTTTTGACCAGAAATCCTAGACTGATTTAATTTTTTTGGCTAGGTAAATGAAGCCATTCTTTGCCTCATTTTTACCTAACGTTAATCACTGAATGGGCATTGCCTCAGACAAACTAAAACCTGGAAAAGACCTAGCTTAATCCAGGACATCTCCAGTTTTATCTATATCTTGCCATTGCAGTCCTATGACTCCAGAGGAGAGAATGAAGCTGGTGACTTTGCACAGCCCTACCTCACTTAAATCCGATTCAGTTGCAAGTCTTAATATCCCCTTCTTGATGTCATGGTCCTCTTTGAGAACAAAGGACAAATAACAACAACAATTTACAAGATGTTAATGCTCACATTGAAAATTTAGCAATTGGGTCCAAACTGATACAAGCTATCTCTAGCATACCTATGGGTACAGGTCACTCAGCTCCCCATGGCAAATTATAACTAACTTTCCACACACATTTCTTCAGATGAAACTCTTAATAGAAAAATTATAGGTATAAGTTTTCTGTCATTAACAAATAAGCACATTCCTGTCATGTTACTAAAGTATTTACTCATTAGCCAGTCAACCCACACACCCAAGTTTTAAATGGTATATATCTTCACTAATGAATACCTGTTAAAGGGAGGAGATGAATTGACCTTTAAAGAGGATTAAGTAAATGAAGTGAGGAGTATTGGTTATTTATCTACCACTATCAGATAGATACTGGGACAAAAAGTAAAAATCTTTGACCTCAAGGAACTCATATTCAACCACAAGCTAGTATTTAAATTGGTACATTCAAAATAGATACAAGGAAATTTGTCAGGGAGATGGAGAGAGAGGCAGGAGCAGCCAAGAGGATCAGGTTGTGGAAAGTGGAGCTAGAGTGGAGTCTGAAGGGAAGTTAGGTTTGCTAAGAGGCAGACATTAAGAAAAAAAGATAATAGGTGTTAGAAATAACCGAATTGGGGCAGCTAGGTGGCTCAGTGAATAGAGCACTGGCCCTGTAGTCAGGAGGACCTGAGTTCAAATGCGACCTCAGACACTTGACACTTACTAGCTGTGTGACCTTGGGCAAGCCACTTAACCCCAACTGCCCTGCCTTCCCTCCTCCAAAATAGAAAAAAGAAAAAGAAGAAAGGAAAGAAGAGAGGGGGAAGGAAGAAGAGAGAGAAGGGAGAAAGAGAGTGTTTGGGATGAAAAATTTAGTGAAAAAAAAATAATCACAGAGATCTCTTAGGATAAGAACAGGAGTGTATTCTCTTCCCTGGGAGAAGAGGGCGGTCTTCCCCATGATTCATCATGGAGAAGAGGCAAGTTACAAAAGACAGTGCCGGAATTTATAACTTAATTTAGTCAGGACCCCTCCCTGACTGTTTCCTCTCCCATTGGTGAAGAAGCATACTTCACCAAATTCTTCCCCATCTGGGACAGCAAGGAAAGAGGTGGGGAGGGTCCCACCAAGGCGGGAAAACAGACAAAGGAAGATAAAAGCTATTGACAGAAGCAACGGAGAAGGAGGAAGGGAAAGTTTACCACCCCAAATTGAGAAGTTTTCACTTATCCCATACAAGAGGAAGGAAGAAAAAAAAGAAAGAGAAAAGGAGGAAAGGAGCAAGGAAGGAAGAGAGAGAGGGCGAGAGAGAGGGAGGGAAGAGAGAAGGAGAGAAAAAAGGACAAGTAAAAAAATTACTTTGACAGTTACATCTTGGGGCAAGGAAACCAACTAGAAAAATAATTAATAACTATGCTAAATCACTAGAGTAGCCAGGTATAAGCAGAGCAGAGAAGGAATCAGTTAACCCAGGACGGGGACCTAAATTTTCTTTTCTTTCACCTAGAGCAGGAATTCTCAACATGAGGTCTTGGTTATTTATTTTTTTAAATTTAGATAACTATTTCAATAAGTTGGTTTCCATGCCATGCCAATCAAACCACCAAAAATTATTTTATAGAGTTAGAAAAATAATAACAAAATTCATCTGGAAGAACAAAAGGTCCAGAATATCAAGGGAATGAATGAAAAGAAATGCTGGGGAAGGTGGCCTAGCCATGCCAGATGTTAAATTGTATTATAAAATAGCAATCATCAAAACTACCTAGTGCTGGCTTAGAAATAGAGTGGTGGATCAGTGGAATAGGTTAGATCCACAAGATAGTAGTCAATGACTATAGTAATCTACTACACATATTTGTTCGGAGTCTGTTTTTTTCTCTTTTTTTGTTTCCTTTGGGGAGTTAGGAAAGAAAAAATTAATGTTTGGGAATTAAAAAAAATTAAATAAAAGTGATAAAAATGAAGGAACAAATGGAAAATCTACATTTGTGTTAAAAATCAATTTTGTAATTAAACAGAACCAGGAAAACCAAGAACACAAAGACTACAATAATGCAAAAGTGAAGAACAGTAATAGTAAAATAATTAAAACTTAATGCTCTCAAATGACAATGACTAAGCTTTGCCCCAAAGAGAGGTTAGGAGAAGATGATATTCCCGCTTCTTTGCAAAGGCAGGGCATATTGGGGTCATGAAACACTGCATATCATGTTGGACTTTGAAAATATGCTAATTAGTTTTGCTGAGCTTGTTTTTTTTTCCTTTAAAAAATTATTTATGATAAGGAATGGTGCTCTGGGAAGGATTTGGGGAAGGGATACCAGGAGAATTGTAAGTGATGTCGAGACTATTAATTAATTCAAATTAAAGGTATTAATTACATTTATTATAAAAATAGAACAAAATAAGAGCACCAGACTGAGAATCAGGAATCTTGAGTCCTATTCTCATTACCTCTATAAGCTTAGGCTTTATTCGGTCAATCCACAAACATTTATTAAATTAAGTACCTCCTTACCCAAAGTCACCAAGTTAGTAATTGGTGAGAATCAGTTGACAAGCATTTATTAAGCATCTAGTATGGGCCAGGCACTGTGCCAAGGGCTGGGAGTATAAAGAAAGGCAAAAACAAACAAACAGCAACAAAGAAAAAAACTTGTCTCTCATCTCAAGTGTTCACAGTCTAATGGGGGAGATAGCATGCAAACAAATATGTAAAATCAAGATATAGACAGGATAAATAAGAAACAATCAAGAGAGGGAAGACGCTAGCCTTCAGGGGCATTGGAAAAGGTTTCTTGTTGAAGGTAAGATTTTAGCTGGGCCTTAAAGGAAGCCAGGGAAACCAGGTGGAGAAGAGAAGGGGGGAAGACAGCCAGAGAAAATGCCCTGCCTTAGGAGATGGAGTGTCTTGCTCCAGGAACTTCAAGGAGGCCACTGTCACTGGGTCATAAAGTACCCAGAGTAGCGAGGTGTTGGTTTTCTTCCTTCGTTTTTAAAGAGGACCAATGACAACATGAACCGAATCATGGCTCGACTTGCCTGTAAACTGGATTTAAGTGAGGCAGAGTTACACAAAGTCATAAGCCTCAATCTCTCTTCCAGAGTCATCGAAGTCCAATGGCAAGACAAAAGTCAGGATAATTGACGATGGCCCGAGATGTAATGGAAGACTTTGTTATCTCTAAGCTCTGCACAACGCCTGTTTGAGCTGCCTTCATGGTCATTGGAACAAAATGTCCTGTCCGCCTATTCCACCAGGGAAAATCATCACTGATGGGTTTGAGCCCTGTTGCTTATCCTCAGTTTGGTTTAGCTCATCTGTCAAGAGTGTTTTTCCGGGGTGTGGCTCTTGTGCATGCTCCTGGGAGCTACTGCTGAGGGTGGGGTGAAAGGTGGACACCGGAGGTGGGTGAGCAACCCTGCAAAGGGCTCACCAAGCCCTCACACCAGAGGTGCTGGTCCTCTTGAACACCCTATAAATCCCAGAGTAAGGCCTAAACTGGAAAAGTAGGACAGGGCCAGATTATTAAGGGCTTTAAAAGCTAAACAGGATTTTCTATTTAATCCCAGAGGTGACAGGGAACTACAGAAACTTGCTGAATGAGATGTGATATGGTAAGAACTGAACTTCAGAAAGATCATTTTGACAACATTTTGAGTGGAGAGTGATCTAGAATGAAGAGAGACTTGAGGAAAGAGACCAACCAGGCTATTGTGCAGCCAGCCCATGTGCGAGTGAGACGATAAGAGCTGCACCACAGTACGGCAGTGTCAGAGGAGAGAAGAGGGCTTGGATGAGAGATGTTACAGAAATGGAATTGGCAGGACTTATCAACACTCTACCACACTGTACTTCTTTCTCTTCTATAAGACAAGAAAGTTGGCAGAGAAGGTCTCAAAGGTCCTTTCCCCCTATACCATTGTAAGTCCCTACATATTTTACTAGAATATGACCTCCCTCAGAATAAAACAAAAACACAACTTTATGATGAAAGACTATGTTGAACCAGATGCCTGTATTGCTGATCTGTTCCTCCTGTTTGGGTTTTTCTTTGTCACCACTGTTATCATATAGGTGACTTCTTTCCCTGGAAATTAAGGGCTAACAGACTAAATTTTGAGAGGATCTCATATCCCCAATGAAATGCAACAGGTCAGAGAAACTAGAATTTATATCTGTACAAACCAAAAAATGTTCACTGAAGATATTAAACACAGGAACATAGACTTAGAGCCAGAAGGAATCTTAGAGAATGTGACTGCAACACTTGGTGACTTTCTTTGTGTAACACACAATGAGAAAGTGTCTGAGAGATGGTTACTGAACTTAGGTCTTCCTTTCTCCAAGCCAAGCATTCTATTCACTATATTACCTCTCACTTAAGCTCAAAACCTTTCTCAGATGCTCAGTAGTTGCATGTGACCTTGGACAAATCACTTATCCTAATTATGCCTCAGCTTGTAAGAGGAGGTTAGATTCAACAGCCTCCAGGGTCCCTTTCAGCATGAAATCTATCGTTCTATGATCCTATGACTTACACTGCAAGGACATGAAAGTTTTGGAAATATTGCCTAAGGAAACTAGTGCACATGATATCTCTTTAAAATATGTCTACATGTGTTTTGTATGATTGTACATTTACAACCTATGTAAAAGTACTTACCATATGGAAGAGGGGGCAAGGGAGAGAATTTGGAACTCAAAATTTTTCAGTCATCACTTTCTGTTTTTTAAAAAATTAATTTTTTTCCCTTGCTACATATAAAGACAATTGTTAACATTTTTTAAAAAAAATTTTCAGTTCCAAATTTTCTCTCTCCCTACCTCACTTCCTCTCTCCCCAAACAGTAAATAATTCAATATAGGTTATGCATGTTCAATCATGCAAAACTTATTACCATATTAGTCTTTTTGTGAAAGAAGACAGATCCAAAGGGGAAAAAAATGAAAAAAAAATATAGAAAGTGAAAAATAATACACTTCATTTAGACCTCATCAATTCATTCTCTGGAAGTGTATAGCATTTTTTCATCATGAGTCCTTTGGAATTGTCTTGGATCATTGTATTGCTAAGAATAGCTAAGCCGTTCACCATTGATCATCATCAGTATTGCTGTCACTGTGTTCTGGTTCTGCTCACTTTACTTTGTATCAGTTCATATAAATCTTTCTAGGATTTTCTGAAATCTGCTTGCTCATCATTTCTTACAGCACAGTAATATGGAACTAAAAAAAAAAAACAACAAATACTAAAAATGGTTTTTACATGTAATTAGGAAAAAACATTATTCAAAAATATGCCTACTATTTAAGATGCACATTTTGTAAGCTGCTCCACCTTTCCTGAGTACTATCCTGAACTTGCTAACTCCTCCTTCACTAATAAATTCCAACCAAAGAAGACAGAGAAAAATACACTTTTTGGAAATGCTTGGCCTACCCATAGAACCCAAATAGGGAAGGAAGCAGGAGATGGAGGTGTAGCTTTGGTACCTCCAGTATCCTATTCTTTTACCCCATATAAGTAGTTTCATCCCTTCCCTCTTCATGCACCCAACTCCGCCTGTTCTTCCTCTCTGAGTACCTTTACCTCCCTACTCCCCCAAAACACCCCCAACTACTCCCTTCCCTGCCCCCCCCAAAAAACCAACTCTTAAGAAATACTGTGCTATGAGAAATAATGAACTCAATGATCTTAGAAAAACGTGGATAGACTTGTATGAAATAATGAAGTGCAAAATGAGCAGAACCAAGAGAACATTGTATACAGTAACGTCAATACTGTTTTAACAACAACTTTGAGAAAAAAATCATTTTGACTATTGTAAATACACAAATTAACTACAAAGGACATATGAAGGAAGATGCTATCTGTATCCAGGGAAAGAACTGATAAATAGGAATATATAGAGAATAGTTTTAAATATATATACATATACATATTTGTGTTTAATGGTAGCTATCTCTAGGGGGTGGGAGAGGGAAGGAAGAAAAAGAAATTTACATTATAACTTTATAATACATTTAAAAGGAATAGCAAGCTGTACATGATAGATTTGTAGCTTCATGTGCAATCATCTTTTTAAAAATCATACAGTTATAGAAATGCTTGTTTTATTCCATAAATTAAAAAAAAAGAAATACTCTGGTGTTGGTCATTTGTCCTTTGGTGTGGATTGCTCTTTCAGAGGAGGTGGGCTACATATTTTGTGGGAGAAGGGGATGCCTGCCCTCCTGAAATCACACCATCTACCTGTTGCATTAATTCTAGCCCTGTGCTAGGGCCAATTGGGCCTCACAGAAGAGAAGATGCTTGAGAAAATGTGAGCCTCCCTAGAGTTTTTCACAGTTTAACTAGAACCCTCTTTCCCTCAAGGTAACAGCTGACAAAAAGTTGTCAACTATAATACCTTTATCAGGTGCAATGGAAAGCATTTACTTTTTTGTTTTGGAGTCAAAAGGACACTGGTTTAAACGCTAGCTCTGCTACTTAGTACATTCATGACCTTGAACAAGTCACTTAAACTCTTTTGGTCTCAGTTTACTTATCTGTCCAATAATGAGGTTAAAGTAGTTGGAATTTAAGGTCCCTTCCATCTCTAAATATGATTTTTTTTTGTCTTGTAGTTGGTCCTCATACAAAGAATCTTATTTTTCGCATAAATAGTTTCCCAAAGATTTTTGGTTTTAAGACAATCTCCAATGTTCTCTCATCCTTGCCCAGGGCTCAGTACCTTACTATGGCAGAGAGCCTGAGACATGCTCAGAGAAGCATCCACACCTCTGAATTGCATCAAGGTTTGGGAAGTGAACAATTAGATGGTGCTTCCTTATCTTTCTGGTGCCAGCACATCCCCCACAGAGGTAAGCTGGTGATAGCAGCCCCAGACTTTCCCGAACCTCACCAATAAATCACCACTCATGTCCTAGAGATCTCATATCACTTGGCATAAGGAAAACATTCTTCACATGACTGTGGAGCCTGGTGGGAGAGCATTTCTCAGGTGAGTTCAACATTCCTGCAATTCCTATGCTTTCATCACTTTGCTATGACCCATGTCAAAGAGAATTCCTTCCCATTCTCCTAAAAAAGTGCCTTGGGGATTATGCACCAAGTTAGGATTCTAATAAACCTGACCAAGGACAAACTTCACCAGAGTCAAACAATAATAACACTGGAGAAGATGTCTTACTTGAAAGGTCAGGTGAAAAACTAACCAAACAGCAAATAAAAACTTGAAAATTTTCAGCAGTAGAGAGTGAAATACCCACCTACCATTTCATCAACACCCCTCCACTCGCTTTCTCCCCCTACTCCAACAACACATACCTCCCTCCCCTCCAATTTTGTAGCTAGGTTGTCCCTGGGTGTAACTGATGTGAAACCAAACAACATTCAAGTCTTTTTGAAAAATGTACTGAGTATCTACTATGTATAAAGCACTGTAAAGCCCCATGTGGGTGCAAAGACATATAAGAAAAGATTGCTGTCAGAGATATGCTTGAACATATTTGATAGCTGATTGTTAAATTTTCTTTTATTTTATTTTATTTTATTTTTTTAAATTTTATTATACTTTGCATCATTCATTTCCACAAGATTTTGAGTTACATATTTTCCCCC
>CM053583.1:259471661-259508437 GCA_028627135.1 Pseudochirops cupreus | reverse complement strand
TTATTTTCTTTTTTTTTCTTTTTTAACTTTTATTTATTTTAGTTTACATCATTAATTTCCATGAGATTTTGAGTTACAAATTTTTTCCCCATCTTTCCCCTACCCACCACCCCAAAACAGCCATACCATTGTATAACCCCTCCCCCAATCAATTCTCTCCTGTGTCCTCCCCCATCACCCCTCTGACTTTCTGGTATGGCAGGATGGATCTCCCTACCACAGTGCCTGTGTCTCTTAAGTCCCAGTTGGATGTAGTTAATAATATTAATAATAATAATTGTATATATATATATATATACACATATACACACACACATACATTTTTAACATTTGATTACAGAACTTTAAATTCTAGATTCTTTCTCTTCCTCCCTCTTCACCCACCTCCACTGGAAGGACAAGCAATTAAATACAGGCTATACACGTATAATTACGCAGAACCTCTCCACAGTGGGCATATTGTGAGAGACTGATTATATGTCCCTCTTAAGGTGTTATTTTCTTCAGTCAGATTGTTGACTCTCTTTTCATGATTTTCCTGCATCATTCTAATTTCTCTTCCCAATTTTTCCTCCACTTCTCTTATTTGGTTTCAAAATCCTTTTTAAGTTTCTCTATGGCCTGTAACCAGCTTACATTTTTCTTGGAAGTTTTTGTTGCAGGAGTTTTGACTGTGTTGTCTTCCTCCTGTTCCATGCCTTGATCCTTTTTGTCCCCAAAAAAGGAGTCTAAAGTTGAATTGCTGAGCTTGGTTTGCTTCCTTTGCCTGCTCATGTTGCCAGTCAATTAATTTGATTTTTGAGCCACAGTAGAGGGGAGAGTTTTGTTCCAAATTGCTGAGGTTTTTGCAGCTGCTGGAGCTATTAGGAGGCACAGTCTCTGCAGCCCCCACCAGCTTTGGCTCACTGGTCATGCACATCAGGACCACCACCGAAGACTGCAATCCCAATCCAGTCAGGTTAAGGCAAGAACACTTAGCTTCTGAATGATTGCTTGGCTCCCTGGCAATCTGCAGTCCAGGAGCTCTGAAGCAGCCATGTGGAGATGGCTGCAGGGGCCGCTTCCTCTGCTTTCTTGCCCTGAGGGCAGACGGCCAGACCCGCTTTTCTCTCCAAATTTAGCTGAGTTCCATTGACCTTTCACTTTGTCCTTGTTTCTTATGAGGTTGATAACTCTCAAAACTGCCAGAGCTGCCACTGATCCACTCCCATGAAGGCTCCAGCTGTGGCTTGTCCTGGCCATCCCAGGGCCAAGCTGTGGTTTCAGGCCAGCCTGGGCTCGGCTCCCAGCACTCTGTGATGAGCCCTTCCCATCCTGCCTGCTTGGCTGCCCCCAGCGGGAGATGTTTTTTTCTGTCATTTTGTGTGTTCTGGAGCAATAAAATGTGTGTAGAGTCATTTTATACGTATTTGAAGTGGTTATGTTGGGAGCTGCAGAGTTCTCGTTGCCATCTTGACTCCACCCCCCAGGCAAAATAGTTTTGAATAATTTTCTCTACCTATTGTGAATTCTCTTTTTTTTCATCTTTGAGTTTATCAAGTTGGTTTCCCTTATTTGATTAAATTAATTCAATTTTTTGTTTTAAATTTTCTCTTCTTTGATTTTCAGAATTTCTATTTTAATGTTTAATTGAGATTTTAATATTTATTGCCTTTCTAATTTTTAAGTTGCACGTCCCCTTGTGTTTATTATGGAATTATTCTCTTTTTCTGAGTTTCTATTTTGTGTTTCTCTTAACTTGTAGTACTTTTTTTGTTGCTGTTGTATTGGGATTTTTCTTCTTTTTATTCATGTCTTTAGCTCCATGTCTAAGATGGGGACTTTATTCCAGTGCCAGATCTGCTGCTTCTCCCGTGTTATATGGGTACTCCCCTGATGTAGTTAATATGTTGTAGTGGGAAAAAAATCACTGGATTTAAAGTCAAAGGACCAGGATTTAAATCTTGTTTCTGGGGCTCATGATATGGGATTTTGGACAAGTCACTTACAACTTCTCCAGTCCTTTGTTAAATGGAGGATTTGGATTAAATGACCTCTGGGGTTCCTTCCAACTCTAAAATCTGCAATCCTATGAGTCCTGGATGGGGCAGCTGGTTACTAGTTTCTCTGACTTCTTGCATAACCCTGGCTTCAAAACAGGGAGCTAAATCTGGATCTGGGTTTGGGGCTGGACCCAGACCAAGGATTAGATCCTGCTCTCTTCCTTAATTTCTGACTTTTGCTTTGATATGACAGCTCAACATGGCAGTGGTGTTGGTTTCTTTTGTTATCTGAAGTATTTTGTTTTATGTATTTTAAAACATTCATCTGAGAAGGAGTGTATAGGCTTTATCAGACCACCAAAGGGGTCCATGAATTAAAAAAAAAATTAAGAACTTCTGATATAGGGGAAAGCAGCACTGTGTTGATAAATTTATAAATAACTATCTCTCTACAAAAAGAAATGCATACAGGACACAAAGTTTAATCTGAACCATTAACATTTTCCCATCATGTTGTTAAGTCTAAACAATCAACAAAACACCCTCATTTGTAGCATTTGCAGATTTCTGAGTGAAAATTAACAATCAGCTCTCATATGACTAGACTGTAGCACACTCCTAGAGGAAGGCCTCTAGCATATTGGATAGCTTGCCTAAAAAGTGAGACTTTAAATAGCCCAAAATGAGAAGGCAGGGGTGGGTATAGAGGGGGAGCCTGGGACTTGGTTGTTGTCCTTCCTTCTTATATCATTATGTTAGAGTCAAGGTTCATTGTGTCCGTCTATGGCTGATCACACCAATATTAACTTGGAATGCTCTACCACAGGAGCACAGCTAGTCCATGTGAACATTTGGGGTGGATTCTCTAAATTTGCACATCTTAAGCTTCTTTAGAGCTACTTCAATTCTGCTTCACTCATAGAGCACAGTGCCTTCTTTGATGTGGGTATGCCATGCAGGGTATTCCTTTACCAGCATCCCCCATGTCATGCAATCAATTCTAAGGGGGTACTTAACCCTTTGAGAAAGGAGGGATAAAGATTTTGATCAGAAAAGAATGTCTTAAGCTTTTTAGTATGTGTGATAGGCTCCTATGTATCACAATCTGTATAAATTTCTCTTTGAAGTTTTTTTTTAATAGAAGTTATCATAAAACAAAACTATGGGTTGGAAATACACTTTGTTTAATCTCAAATGTTTTAAACCGTACATTATCCTGTTGACATTTGTGTTCAGCTAATAAACAAAAGTGACAAAACTTTAAAAAAAATGAGAAAGGAGGGACAGTGACAAGATGGTCAGCTGATGATAACAACAAAGATCTTTATAAAGTGATCTCCATGTGAGATCTCCCCTCCCAGTTTGAGAAGTGCTGAACGAGTCATGAGTAGAAAAAGTTTAAGAAGTCCTGATCTAGACAGATGAAATGAACCTCAAAGGAGGAGGGATTCTCCTGTGAAAGATAGCACTGGGAATGTCCTAAAGTGCCTATAGGAACAAGAAATACATCTACTCGCCCTCCTAGCCCTGTGTGTGAGCGTGATGGAGAAAAGTAACAGCTAGAGTTGCAGTGTGTGGAGTGTTAAGAGTCTTCAGGAGAAAGCAAGGTTTCATGAGCACTAGATGAGGAAAGTGATATATTAAGAAATCTTAGATAAAGGGGAATGTATTAAGGGTTTTCAGAGTTCAAGAAAGGGATGACAAGGTAAAGCTCTGTTGGCTAGGGATGAGAGTATGGGAATGAAGGAGCTGGAGGAAAGGATTTCACTTGCATAAAGCTATAGGAATTTGTTAGCTGTAGAAGGAGAGTATCAAGTTGGAAGACTAAGGTTTTAATTACAATTCTGGAGCGAAGGAACCTTTGCCCTCTTAGTGAACTGGAGTCAGGGACTGGAAGGCATTGTACTGAGGTCTCACAGTGAGAGAGACATGAACAATTGTCACTTCCATGGTGTATATAATCCCAGAATTTCTTAGGCATTAAAAAAAAGCTTATGTATAGTGTTATACAGTAACATGGAATAATGTTTACTGAAGTACTCTATTACTAAGTACCTGTTTTAATGAATAGGGTAGAATAATTTGCAATTAGCATATTCATGTGATTTTGCTAAAGGATGAGAAATTCTGGGATTTTATTTTCTTCAATAGACACTCTACCTCTTGTTTATAGTATTACTTTTGCATGTCAAACCCACTTTTCATGATATAAAATTAAATGTCATCCTTGCCTATATCTCATCTGTCACAAATTCCAGATTAATAGGGTCCTAATTAATGTGGTTTTTCTCTGTAGTAATTAGCTCAGATCTATGAGATTCAGCATTTCTTAAATAATCCAAATCCTTTTATTCTTGATATGGGAGACGCTAGGGTAGGCAAGGAGGTACTTGCCTTTGTCAAAGGAAAGGAATAATCTATTTTTAGATTGATCCCTGAGTTTCATTGCCATCAACCACATACCACCATCCTCAAGTTGCCAAGCATTTGGGGGCAGGATTATACCGGCAAATTAAGTACAGTGGAGTCTTTTACTAATAATAATGTCCAATCCTGTTACCTTGAATAATTATGTTACCTCTTTAGGCATCCATCTGCTTTCTCATCTGTAAAATGAGGAGGTTGGACCATCTAAGGATTTTTATGATTCTAAAGCTATGATCCAGCTCTCACATTCCCTGGTTCTAGGGGCTCCTATAACTTGGGATGGGCAGAGGGCAGGTATATAAAGTTACCTCTAGGGCAAATGATGCCAGTAGCTAGGGTAAGTGGTAGTGATGAGAGGTTAATAAAGATAAAATCTATTTTTATAATTTCATGTGAAGAGTTAAGAGCACTGGATTTGAAGTTAGAGGACCTTGCCTGGGCTTGAATTTTCTCTCGCTATTTACATATGTGACCTTGGGTAAGTCATCTGTAAAATGGGGGAGGGGGTTTGCAGTGTCACTAAGTCAAATGCCATATACCTTTGAACTTTATCCCTGTAGTCTTAGGAACCGACACAAAAATAAGTCTGATCAGTTCTGGCCTCCATTTCAGGACTTCAGAAGGAACACGTTATAAAGAGCCAACTAACCACCCCTGAAGATGGAGTTTCATAACCTGTACTTTGTCTGTAGGGTGACATTAGACACACTCTGGTGATTCATGTGTTCCCTTCAGAGCTCTAATGAGCAGACCGTTTTCAGAGAGTTGTGCCTGGCATTTGTAAACTGTGCTGATGTGCAGGTTACCATAATGTGGAAAAAAAAGAATTTAATTTTCACAATTGTCCCCATGTGTACTTAGAGTATATTCATCTTCTAGTCTGGCTAATGCAGGGTCCGTTTCCATAACCTTCTTCGGCATTGATACAAAGCTTCTTATTCTCATATCAGTGTCTAAACCAATTAACACAACTCTGTGAACCAGGCAGGGAAACGTGTTGTCCTGTTTTATAGGCTTCAGAAGGATAAGAAGGCCTGGAGACAGTTATCCAGGGAGATAGTCACCAAGGGAGACATCATCTCAGAGCAGATGTGCTTGGGAGTGAGTAGGAAAACAAACAATTGATCACGGACTGGCATTGTAGTGTTAATGACAGATGACAAGACTGGAGAGGCCTGATTTCATATGCCAGTGTGTACCAAGACAACCCGGCCTTACCAGATAGGAACACAGTGGCAATACCAAATTGAAAGCTGTTATGAATATCTACCACCAGAATTATGCATCTGGAGAATTGTCAGAGATGGGGCTTCCAAGAGTATTCTGTGGCACCAGCTAAAGAGGTCTGGCAGCCAGCTACTGTGGTTCCGGGGCCAACTGTCCACTTGTGTGTTTGGTGGAGGAGCAAGAGCAGAAAATTCTCTGTAGCAAAGTGAACTTGGTCTCTGGTCATAAAGTCCACCAAGGGCATGTCCTGTAAGAGAGTGAAGCAGTCACTCTGTTCTAAGAAATCAGAGAAGTCTGAGGACAGAGTTGAGGGCCAAAGCAATAAGTGTGTGAACCTGGGAAAAAGGAGGCAGTTGTTGGGGAGGGATAATCTATACTGTCACAAAAAAAAAACAAACCATGGGATTTGTTGTAATGTGCTATTGTTGTGAGAGGTGCCAGCTCACCTGGGCATACTTCTGAATGGCAGATGGTTGAATCTTAACATATATCCTGGACCAAAGCACATCAGGAGACTTTGAATCCATCAAAGATGTCAACACATCTGTTTGGGAGGCTGGAAGTTTGAATTTCTATCTAACTCAGCATCAAATCCCAGGCTGCCAAGGAGCCCAACAATGATAAAAAAGAAAGGCCCCATACTAAAATATTTATAACAGCACTTTTTTTTTTCATCATAGAAGAGAAGCGGAAACAAAGCAAAAAAAATCCACCAAAAAGGAAACCCCTAAACAAGTTGTGATACATGAATGGGATGGAATATTGTGGCTCTGTAAAAAGTGATGAATGTGGCAAATTAAAAAATGCATGGGAAGTATATGAATTGATGCAAAGTAGAGTAAGCAGAACCAGGAAAACAGTATACACAAAGACTGTGAGATAAATGGAAAAGAACCACAGCAGCAAAATAATCAAAAGTGAATGCTATGAAATCATAATGACCCCAAGGTCTGGCCCCAAAGAAGAGATGTAAGAGTGTACCTCCCTTTGCAGAGGTGAGGGACTATGGATATGGAATACCGAATATATAATGCTAGACTTTTCAGTTTTTCTGACTGTCTCCCTCTTTCCCTCCTTCTTTGTTAGAAAGGATGGTGCTCTGGAGGAGGGGGAGGAAAACTTAGAAAATGTAGGTTATGGAAAAATTTTCAAAAGCTTGAGGAAGGAGAGATTAATTAAATTGGAGAACAGAGAAAAATTGGCCTTGAAGGAAGAAAAAGATTTTAACATGTGAAGATTTGGAGGGAATATTACTTTTCTATTGTTAGAGCTTAGCACAATGCTTTGCACAAAGTAAGCACTTAATAAATGATTTTTCACTAATTAATTATAGAATCCTTAGAGAAGCAGATTGCAGGTCAATGTAAGGGGGAAAAAACCCAACTCTATCAACCTGAGCTGTTCAAAAGTTCGAAAAGCTGTTTTAAAAAAAAAAGATACAAAAGCTTTTTGTATCTAAGGGAGAGGACTTTGGGACACAGTATTGTATTTCTCCCTCTTTGTGTTTTGAAGGACGGACCTGATTACTAATTCTGCCATTATTCAGTTTTGTTTATTTTGATGTATCCATGATTTCATCAATACCGTTACTCTTACCAATGATTCAGCTGTCAGTCTATCCATGCTTTGCTCATCCTGTGGCACTCTCCAATCTGTCCCCTCACAAATTCTCTGGGGGTGGGGGTGGGGTGTTCTTCTAGAATCTAGATCTCTTAGCATTGCGTGGATGCTAATGGACCACACAGAGAGCCTACTGGCTATTTCTTAATCTTGCTTTGTGACTGGCCCATAGTTGATTTTTTTCCTTCCTAACCATACAGTTCTCTGATGATAAGCTCTCCATGATCACTTTTGTGCAATATGTAATAATGTATTTGCAGCCTGTTTCTCCTTCTCCCCCATACCTTTCCATCACTCTTGGGGTTCACTCCAGTTTAATTCTTTGGAGACTGACTTATAACTATATTTCATCACTGGAAGAATACTGTTGTTTAAAAGATTTGTTATAAAGAAAAACTTGGGGTCATGAAAGGCACTGAACAGTCTCCCAAATGTTATCCAACCCTGTCTCCTCATCCTGATCTGGGCCCAACTCATTGTCCATTTACAGCGTCCTACATATGATACTTTTGTATGTACCATTGTATGTATATGTGCCAATAGAATCTAAGGTTTGTCTATCCAACTGCATATCATAATCTGGACTATATGTACTTCTCATCTACTTATTTTTTTCCTATGTGGATAGTCAGGTGAATCTCTTTGAGGGATTATAGATCACATTTAGTATGCTTTGCAACATTCAAGCGCTTGATTCAATTGCTCTAATGACAACTTTAGGAAGTAAGCTATTGTCATTCCCATTTCAGAGTGGAGGAACTTGAGGCAAGCAGAGGTTAACTGACTTGCCCAGGGTCCTACAGCTAGTAAATGTCTTAAGTTAAATTGAAACTTGGGTCTTCCTGATCCCTAGTTCAGTACTCTATTTGCTGAACCACCTAGCTTGCCATTTTCAAGCAGGAGCTTCAGGAAGAACCTGAAGATCAATAGTCTCTTTTCCATTTGAGCTCTGAGATGGACATCCTCCACAACAAAGGCAGACAACTTACTTTATGGAGTGCCCCCCTTTCTAGATTATGCCTCTCTTGGTATTAGAAATCAGAAGACTGTAGAAAAGAGTTATCTCTATTGTTAAAAGATCACCTTTTTATACTCATAAAAAGTGTGAGGATTCACTTGCCTAGGATATGTGTATTTGTAAAAGAGTGTCTAGGTAGTTTATTTTGTCCTGAATATAAATATATTTTATCCTCAAAAAAAAAAAAGATCACCTTTTGTGTGACTGGAATCAAATGCTTTTTATAATCAACAAACAGCAAACTTCAGTGGGACCTTATAGTCTATACAGTCAGTTTTTTTTGATTGTCATGCTATATACTGTGGTATATACACTGTGCACAGTACGTGCCTGCTTCTTTCTTAAATCTCTATTTTTGATGTGTGTGTACATTGTTCACATGTCAAACATATGTTTGCCTAAAAGACTATTTTACAGAGAACTCACATAAGGTAAACACTCTCATGAAGGCCAGAAGAAGCAATACAAGAATACTTTGAAGGCCTCTCTGAAGAACTCTGGAATTGATTGTGAGACATGGGAGATGATGGCATAGGACTGCCCAGTATGGTGTGCCTGAATCAAAGAAGGTGCTATGCTCTAGGACAGTGGTTGTCAACCTTCCTAATGCCATGACCCTTTAATACAGTTCCTCATGTTGTGGTGACCCCCAACCATAAAATCATTTTCGTTGCTACTTCATAACTGTAATTTTGCTACTGTTATGAATCGTAATGTATATATCTGATATGCAGGATGTATTTTCATCGTTACAAATTGAACATAACCCACAGGTTGAGAACTGCTCTAGGAGCAAAGCAGAATTGTAGTAGCTCAAAGGAAATGTGAAATGCATGAAGGGGTAGAGACATGTCCACTCCAAATGTTCATATTGTCTATTTGTGCCCAACCTGTGGTAGAGCCTTCTGAGCTGAATGACCACAGGTGGACACATTATACCTTGACCACATCAGAGTGATGTCATCTTGGCCGTCTTTGCCAATGAAGGACAATAACCAAACAACCAAGATTATTTTCATAAAACTGACTTAGAATGATGGGAATACAGAGTTGGAACAGAATTAGAATCCATTTAATCCAATCCCCTGAGCAACTCTATAACATTACCAAGAAAATGGCTATTTACCCCGTACTTGAACCCCAGTGATAAGGTAGGGGGGTATATGAATAGAAGGGGAAGGTGTCAAGGAGGAGCTCTGGTCATTGACTGGGGAGGGAGAGAGAGAGAGACAGAGACACAGAGAAAGGAGACAGAGGAAGGGAGCCCAAAGAAAGGCACAGAAAAGTCATTGGACAAGGCTTGGTTTGAAGAAATCATCCTATTTTCTGTAAGAGACATTTCTCCTAACAATTGCTAGCGCCTTCCTTTGGATATTACCTCCAATTTACCCTGTATTTACCTTGCATGTGCGGTTGTTTGCATATTGTCCCCCCTTTTAGAATGTGAGCTTCTTGAGGGGAGGGATTATTTTTGTTGTTGTCTTTTGTGCTCAAAGATGACCAAAATGACATCACTATGTTGTGGTCAAGGGACAGTGTTTCTGGCTGTGGCTGATCAGCCCCATGAGAGGTCAGAAGGCTCTACAACAGGTCAGGCACAAATAGTCTGTGTGACCATTTGGGAGGGAGATGGCTCTAAATTTGTGCAACTCACTTTTTTTTTCTTGAGCTCCCGCAATTCTGCTTTGCTCATAAAACACAGAGCCTTCTTTGATGTGGGTGCACCATACTGGACATCCCAGTGCCAGTGTGTCCCATGTCTCACAACTGATTCCAAAATTCTTCGGAGAGACCTTGAGAGTGTCCTTGTGTTGCTTCTTCTGACCATCAAGTGAGAGCCTGTCTTTGTGTGAGTTTTCTGTAAGGGATTGTTTTTACAGAGATGAGGTTATTGCAAGGGAACTGAAAATACATATTACACACCAAACTGCCATTTTGGTCTTTATTTACCTTCAACAAAATAAGCAGTGTGATTCAGTATCTTCATAAATAAGAAAATGTATCTTCTGTAGACTGAACAAATAATATGTCATACCCTCATTACTCTTTTTCAAATGTATGGAGAAGCTGTTGTATAAATAAAATACAAATTGATTTAAACAAGCTACTGAATTCATAGTAACTTTGTATACTCATAGTACAGCTACTACTATCATGAGTGAGTCATTAATTTTTTTTTTCAAAAGACATTCTGAGGTTGAGAATTATTGGCCTGCTCTAAGGAAATGTCACAAAGATACCAGCTACAGCCACAAACCAGGCAACTGCCATGCATGCACAATGTGGAAGGAGCAGCTGGTGCCAGCATCGGCCACATCAGCCACACTCTTCCTGCCACGAGCTGATCACAGGTCCTTTCATAATTACAGAGTAAACACATACACAAGAGAACCTGGCCGAGTGACCCTGGAAACCTTTTTCCCTCTGGAACTTAGTTTCCCCACTTTTAAAACAAGGGGGTTCGACTACATGATCTCTGAGGTCTCTTCTAGCACTAACATTTTAAACTGAAGCCAAGAGGGGGTAGTGGAGCTCATACTAAACCAGTGCTTCTCCTGGCATTGTGTTCTTGTGCTCTGACCATTCCTAGCCTACTGACCATAAGGATCTCATCAGAGACCCGGGCTTCGAAGCCTGCCTTCACTGTATATCCCTTTGTGGATTGTATATTCCAAATTGTGGATTTGTCCATGATTTTGGATGCATCTGGTGATGTTCTTTTACTTTGGTTTCTCTGTTGGCTAAATGGTGAAGAAGGGATAGATTGGTCACCAGGGCTAAGCTTATCTGAGTTTTTCTTGTTGCAAATTTATATGTAATAGAGGCTTTTGTTTCATGCCCAGTTCACCTACCCTAGAGACAGATTGTTGTTGATGTTGTTGTTCCTCCTTTGTCCTGGAAGAGCATCAAGGACATCATGCATGTCTTGACTTGCAAATGAATTGGGTCTAAATGAGACTCGGCTGTGCAAAGTCATCAGCCTCACTCCTCCAGAGTCGTTTGAGTGCAGAGGTAAGACATAGGTTAAGATGACTAGAGATGGTCCTATATGCAGTGGGGAGACTTTGACCTCTTTAAGCTAAGTTCTTTCCTGGGTCTCAGTTTGCTTGAGGCAACACCCATTCAGTGATTTAAGGCTAGGTAAGAAATGAGGTAAAAGATTACTTGTTTGCCTACTCAAAAAAAAAAATCTAGGAGGGAAAGACCCTTCTGGGAGAAGACATCCTGAATCTCCTTAGCACGTGGGTGAGAGAAGCTTCTTTTGACTGTGAAGCCAATGAGTGCGTCTTCAAAAATTTAGCCTGGGGCACTCTCCCTTTCTTGCTGCATCCCAAGCAGATGAAGGTTGCAGCAGTTCACCCCCAAGGAAGGTATCATGAGGGGGAAAAATTACCTTCACCTTCTCTCCTCTGGCTCCAAGAAATGGATTTGGGGTGTTGGTCTTGTTCTCTTTCATTTTTCTTCAATCATGGGAGGCAGAATCTTCCCTGAAGTTATAGTCTGGTCAAGGTGATCTTACAGCCCTCATTCTAGCCTCATTCCAGCCCATCATGAAAGCCCTAAGAAGCTAGTGTGATTGGACTTGAGGCCAAAGGATGTTTGGACTCAGAACTTGGGACTGTGCTAAGAAGTGATCTAAACTATGAACCTAATCTCCTTAATGTGGTACAGCAGAGAGGGTTATATGTTTGTATATTTTTCCTTATACTTTTTAAGTGAATATTCATTGTAAAAGTTAATCTGACTGGTAAGTTGTTAAATGGAACTGGGGTGCAGGGGACCCTCTACAGTTGGGGGACCACCATCTGTAGGGACTGGAGCCAATGGCAGAGAGCCCAGACATGCCCCAGTCCCCTTAATTAGAACCCTGGGGAAGGGGTGAAAAGTAACTTCTAGGCAAGTGAAGGTCAGGGTTAGACATGTAGTGTTTTTTTTAATTTTTTCAGACTGAGTCTTCCTATTTCAACTAGGCTGAAAGTACAGTGGCCCCTCCCAGGATGAGCCTACTATGGATTGGTGGAGAAACTCTGATCTGTTTCATTTCCAGCCTGGGCTGGCTCACTCCTCCTTAGGCAGGCCTAGTGACCTCTTATTCCCGGGAGCTCACGATATTGTTGCCCAATTTGTGTGGACACCTGATCTGCTTTGCAATACCCCAGAACACCTCAGTTCAAGTAAATCCATCCACCTCAGACTCCCAGGTAGCAAGGATTACAAAGGGTTCCCTACCATGCCTGGTTTAACACTGTTTTAACCAAGAGGATTTCATAGTGGAGAGAATGGTGGACTTTGAATCTGGAAGAAGTTGTTGTTCCCTTCATGTCTAACTCTTTGTGACTGCTTTTGGGGTTTTCTTGGCAAAGATACTGGAGTGGTTTGCCATTTCCTTATGTAGCTCATTTTACAGATGAGGAAACTGAGGCAAACTGGATTAAGTGACTTGCCCAAGGTCACTTTGCAATTAAGTATCTGAGGACAGATTTGAACTCAGGAAGATAAGTCTTCATTCCTTCAGGCCCTGTACTTTATCCACTGTATCATGTAGCTGCTTCATTCATCTAACTGCCCCATGGAGTCAGGAAGATCAGACTTCAAATCCTGCTTAAGAAACTGAATGGCTGTCTAATTCCAGACAAATCACTTAACTTCTCTGGACTTCTTCATTTGTAACACAGTTACCATTTCTTCATTTGTAAAATCAGGAGCTCAGACTCTAGGTCTCCTTCCAGCTCCTACACGATGATTCTGTAACGCTATGATACCAACTTCAGCTCTGGTAGGTGGCATAGTAGATAGAGTACTGGGCTTGGAATCAAGAAGATCTGGGTTCAAATGTGAACTCAGATACTTACTAGCTGTGTGACCAAGTCACTTTACCCTGTTTGCTTCAGTTTCCTCATCTGTAAAATGAACTGGAGAAGGAAATGGCAAATTACTTCCAGTATCAAATATCTTGGCCAAGCCCCAAAGAGGGGTCACGGATACCTGGACAAGACTTGAAAAACTGCTGAACAACATGAAACCCACTTTACCAGGAGTGTGGAAAAGGCTGTTTTGAAGTTATATATCTTTGCTTGGAGCTCAGGCCTTTATTACAAAGGGGAAAATATCTTCAGAAGAATTGCTGAAATGTTTCTCTGTTTGGGTGCCAGTTTTATTGAACCCTAAACTTTCCTTCCACATCATCAGCATCATGTAATATTTATTAAGTGCTTGCAGGTGTGAGGCTGGCTATGTGACCTGAGACCTACTTTCCAAATCCAATCTAAAATATATCCTGTTAAGAGCGTGTCCAACAGACACGATCTATGATGTTTAAATCTCCATATTTGCTCAGAGGCATGGTTAAAATGTCCAGGGTAGAACTGGAGATTTTCAGAATGGTTCTCATAAATACTATTTGCACTGAAAAAACTACAGAAAGCCCTCTTTCTGGAAGGAGCTTGATATGGGAGTTGAAATCTAGCTCAGTCTCTAATTTGTGTGTGACTCTGGGTCCAAGTCACTCACTTCGTCTAAGCCTCAAGTTCTTTACTTACAAAAACTGGAAAATAACCTTCAGAACAATCTTCACCCATCATCTCCACCACCCTCTTTGTTATGATGATCAAATGAGAGTGAGCTCTGGAACCATAGAATGTTCTATATCTGTGAGCTAAAGTGTAAATGCTGCAGAAAACCACATGCCACTCACCTCTTTGGGACTAGGGTTTTATTGTTTTACTGGGGTTTTTGTCTATGTGTGTGAGAGATAAGATCATGGGATTTAAGTTTGGGACAGACCTTGGACACTATCTCTTCTAACATTCCTCATTTTAAGGGATGGGAAAACTTGGGCCCATGTAGTTGGAATGACTTCATCAAGGTCACAGAAAGCTGTCTAAAAAACCAAACCAAAACAAGGGCCTTTTTTTCATGGCTATCTTTTGCATTTACCGCATCTTTATTTCTGAATATCTTTCCCTCTTCCCACAGTGAACTAATTCTCATAATAAAAATTAAAAATTAAAGAAAATAAAAAGCAATTTGGCGAAAGCAACAGCCGTGTCTGACACTATATACAATATTCCCCTCCCACTGTCTCTCAACAGGTGCCAAGGGGGGAGGAAGTTGCATTTTCCCAACTAGTCTGTGAGGTCAAGCTTGGCTATTATGATTCCTTGGAAGCTATCATTTTTGAAATAAAATATGATGCAGCTTTTGTCTCTCTTTTTTTGGACACTGCCACAAAACAGTAAGGAATGTTTTATTTTTAACCTTTCCTTGACAGCAATACATATATTTAAGTAGGAGAGCGAATTTAGCCCTTATCAGGGCCACCACTCATGCTGGCCTGGAACTGGACCAAGAGGGAGGAGGGGTCAGGGGGATGGTATGGTTATGAAAGAGGAAATGTCAGTTTCAGGGGAAATAGGGGACAAATGTATTTTATGTGTGCATACATTAATGTATGATAAAGGGGCTGCTTTCAAACAAGAAAGGGGCTAGGTGAGAGGTTAAGAAGGATGGATAAGGAAGGATTTGGCAATAGGAAGGCCCACAAATAATATTTTTAATAGAAAGTACTAAGGGTGCATTAGTTACCCGAAGAGTGGGTGAGGGGCGCCCTTTCTTCCCCTCTTTCCTCCACCTACCCCGCCCTGTATCTCACAACCTACACCCTCCCTAGTCCGGAAACTACCACAGGCCTATGCTACCCCTCCCCGGGGGGCGGAGGAGAGTTTATCATATGGCTCAGGGGAAGCCCAATCTCCAGTCCGGGCGAGATACATAAGGCCCTGCTTTCCCCCCAAAGAGACGCTGCTAACCTAGAACAGCGGACTCGACGATATGGTCCGTGAGGGCAGGGACCCCTGGAGAGGCGTCTGCAGTAACGGCCCCTTCCCCTTCCTTCACGGGCCGCAGGTCCGGCTTTTCCTCCTCCTCCAGCTGCTGCTGGTGCAGCTGCTGCGCTCAGCCAGCCGCACCCTGGGCGTCCCGGGTAAGTGAGCTGGCTTCTCTGCAGCTGGGCATCACTGAGGGCGGATGAAGACTCGGGCGGCTCCCGAGGGCCAGAGCCGTAGCTGTTTATAGCGCGTGCAGCCCGGGGGGTGAGGGGGTGGGGAAAGCAGACACACCCATCTCCAGAGCTCGCCAAGGTGTAAGAAATTCCACTCACCCAACCCTGTTGACCCAGGTACAGTTTCAAAGACCTCATGCCTCTGGAGCAGGACGGTTTCTTTTTATTCTCATTCTCTCTCATTCTCTCATTCCCTCTCATTTCCTCTTTCCCTCTCTCTCTCTCTCTCCCTCCCTCCCTCTCTCCCCCCTCTTTCTCACTCTCATTCTCTCATTCCCTCTCATTCTCTGTCTCTCTCTTTTTTCTCTCTCTCCCCTTCTCCCCACCACTCTTCTTTATCTCCCTCCTTTTTCTCTCTTGTATTAACATTGCAATTATTTCCCAAGGCATATTGCCCGATAAGCAAATAATAGAAACCAATTGGAAAAGTACAGTTTGAAAGCCCCCAGAATAATAACTGAAAATTATCTAACACCTTACAGTTGGCAAAATGCTTGGCATATTTTATTTATTGGAGTCTTACAACAACCCACTGAAATGGATGCTATAGGAATTTTTACCTCCATTTGACAGATGAAGAAATGACAGTTCAGAGAGGTTAAATCACTTGTGGTCACACAGTTAAATGAAATAATTAAAACTTGAGGTTCATAAAGACATACCCCCTGTCTTTCAGGGCATATGGTCTGGGGAGATGAGGTTTAGAAGGCTATGTAAGTAACAAAGAAAGCCTAATGGGAGGCAAGGGGAAGGTTCCAAGTGCTGTGAGAAATTGGAGGAGGGGGAGAACACTTTCAGCTTGGCCTCAGAGTGGAGATGGCAGCAGAGTTGGGTCTTGAAGCAATGGTAGTATTTGGTATCATAGGTTTAGAAATGGAAGGGATTTTACAAGTCATCTGGTCCAACTCACTCATTTTGCCGATTAGATCTAGTCAGATTAATTGACAAGGCCAAGGTTACACAGTGACAAAGGCAGGATATGTCAGGCCTTCTGGTTCCCAAACTAGGGCTGTTTCCTTTGTACTATAATGCCTTATTTCAGCAGTTGCAGGTAAGGCATGGCATGAACAAAGACTGGGAAAAGGTGGGGTAAGAGGGAAAAGGAGGAGGGTGAGTTCTACATTTTGGCTGAAGTGTTTATTGCATGAAGGAGACTGGTTGAAGAGAAACTTGAAAAGACAAGTTGGAGTCAGATTTTACAGGGCCTTGAATGCCAATTTAAGACATTTACACATAGGAAAGAAGAGATCAGAAGATTTATATGTACAGTATATCTTGAAACAACAAAACACCTAGAATGTGGTGTATACATAACCGTGTATATCTGCAGGGTGTCCCAAATATGGACACAGAGGAAATCTCATTAACTATGCATACTTTCAAGAAATGAAATGAATGAAATTTTCAACAACATTTTATTTAATTAGTATAAATTTTTGCCATGACAATTTCATATGAAAAAAAAGCTTTCATTACCTATTGGGACTATTTGCCATGTTAATGAGATTAATTTAATTAAATTAATTTAATTAGTGTGATTTCCTGTGTCTCTTTTGGCTTCCTATGAAATCTCATTTATGCTAATTAAATAAAATGTTGAAAATTTCATTCATTTCATTTCTTGAAAATATGCATAGTTAATGAGAGTTCCTTGTGTCCAGACTTTAGGGACACCTGTATATCTATTCTATACGTTTTAATATACATACCTATATGTAGATGTATATACAGTTTTTGTATATACATCAGTGAATATATGTGTGTGTGTATATATACATACATATACACACATTTATGCATCTAAACTCCCTAAAAATCTCCATATCTTAGATAAATTAAACTATCAAAAATAGTGACATGATACAAGACTATGCTGCAGTATTCCATCTCCATTTGGAAATTTGTTTATAATATAGAGATACATGTAGCATAGAATGTATTTGTTTCTTATATTTATTCCATATGTGCTTATGGAATAAATATAGACACACACATATAGTTCCTGGCACTTAGTAAGCTCTTAATAGATGCGTGTTGACTGGCGACTGACCTAACCAACTTTTGTTGAATGCTTGCTATATATAAGGAATATGCTAGGGACTATGGGAGGACAGAAAATATTAGATGTGAGTGCTCTCCCATACTTGAGTTCCTTTGCTCATACTTTTTGATCCCTTTCATTCAGTTCCTCCTGTCAATATTTCCATGCTTCATTCAAGACCCAGACCAAATGCTACATCCTCCATGAAGCCTTCCCTACTTTCTCTTCCCTGCTACCCAGAAGTCATTGCTTCTACATCTGCTCTCATAGCACTTCACCTGCAGTTTTACTGCTGTACATTCATTTTCTGCCTTAATTTATAGCAATTTTTATCAGCACTTGTCATCTCTCCTACCAAATTTGAAGCTCATTGCAATCAAGGATGTCTTATTTTTTTGTGTATTCTGCCTGCACAGTGAGACCTAGCACAGGAAATGATTCAGATTTGTAAGCTGTTTCACAATAATAATTTGTCAGTTTTTGTCCTCATTTTTAGTTTTCTAACACATTTTCCCTTGTGCTTCTGGGTAAAAAATCCTGGCTCACTGATGGCTTGAATGATCTTTGCAATGTTTGACTTCCACACTGCAATATCTGTCATTGAAATGTTCTCTTTAAATGCTGCAGTTTACGTAGAATAGTATCTGTTCTTTTTTTTTCCTTAGTAGTGCTTTATTTTTTCCAATTATGTGTAAAGGTACTTTTCAGCATTCATTTTTGTAAAATTTTGAGTTCCAAATTTTTCTCTCTCCCTCCCCTCTCCCCTTCCCCAAGGCTGCAAACAGTCTGATATAGGTTATACCTGTACAATCATGTTAAACATATTTCTACATTAGTCATGTTGTGAAAGAAGAATCAGAACAAAAGGGGGAAAAATGAGAAAAAAATAAACAAACCGAAAAAAGGAGAAATAGTATGCTTCAACCTGCATTCAGACTCCACAGCTCTTTCTCTGGATGTGATTAGCATTTTCCATCATGAATCTTTTGGAATTGCCTTGGGTCATTGTATTGCTGAGAAGAGCTAAGTCTATCATAGTTATCATTGTACAATGTTGCAGTTGCTGTAAGAAAATGTTCTTCTGATTCTGCTTACTTCACTTAACATCAGTTCATGTAAATCTTTCCAAGTTTTTCTGAAATCTGCCTTATCATCATTTCTTATAGCAAATTAGTATTCCATTACATTCATATTCCACAACTTGTCCAGTCATTTCCAAATTGATGGGTATCCCTTCAGTTTCCAATTCTTTGCCACTACAAAAAGAGCTACTACAAATATTTTTGTGCATGTGGTTCCTTTTCCCATTTTTACTATCTCTTTGGAATACAGACCTAGTAGTGGTATGGCTGAATCAAAAGATATGCATGGTTTGGGTGCCCCTTGGGTATAGTTCTCAATTATTTTCCAGAACAGTTGGATCAGTTCACAACTCCACCAACAATGCATTAGTGTTGTAATCTTCTCACATTTTCTCCAGAATTTATCATTGTCCTTTTCTGTCACATAAGCCAATCTGATAGGTGTGAAAGTGGTACCTCAGAGTTGTTTTAATTTGCATTCCTCTAATCAATAATGATTTAGAGCATTTTTTCATATGATTATAGATGGCTTTAATTTCTTCCTCTGAAAATTGCCTGTATTGATATCCTTTGACCATTTATCAATTGGGAAATGACTTGTATTCTTGTAAATTTGATTCAATTCTCTGTGTATTTTAGAAATGAGGCCTTTACCTCATTTCTAAAATATAGAGAGAACTGAGTCAAATTTACAAAACTGCAAGTCATTCCCCAGTTGATAAATGGTCAAAGGATATGAACAGGAAGTTTTGAGAGGAAGAAATTAAAGCTATCTATAATCATATGAAAAATGCTTTAAATCACTACTGATTAGAGGAATGTAAATCAAAACAACTCTTAGGTACCACATCTCACTGGTCAGATTGGCTAACATGACAAAACAGAAAAATGATAAATTTTGCAAAAGATGTGGGAAAATTGGAACACTAATGGATTGTTGGTGGAGTTGTGAACTGATCCAGTTATTCTGGAGAGCAATTTGGAACTATGCCCAAAGCACTATAAAAATGTGTATACCCTTTGACCCAACAGTACCACTTATAGGGCTGTATCCCAAAGAGATTGTACAAGTGGGAGGAGGACCAGTATGTACAAAAATATTTATAGTAGCTCTTTTTGTAGTGGAAAAGAATTGAAAATCAAGGGAATGCCCATCAATTGGGGAATGGCTGAACAAGTTGTAGTATATTAATGTAATGGAATGCTATTGTGCTATAAGAAATGAGGAGCAGATGGACTTCATAATAACCTAGAGAGACTTAGTTTATAACTGATGCTGAGTGAGGGAAGCAGAACCAGAAGAACATTGTATACAATTATAGACACATCATGTCTGTGATGACTGACTTTGGTAAATGGGGCCCCCCTTGGCAAGCAAGGTTATAAGACAACTCCAAAGGACTCATGATGAAAAAGGCTGTGCACATTCAGAGAGAGTCTGAATGCAGATCGAAGCAAACTACTTGCTCTCTCTTTTTCATTTTGTTTTGTTTCTTCTTCGTTATTCATGCCATTGGTTTATAATTCTTCTTTACAACTTGACTAATGTTTGATGTGAAGGTATATGTAGAACCGGTATCGGATTGCATACTGCCATGGGTGGGGGGAAGGGGAGAAGGAGGTGAGAGAGAAAATTTGAAACTCAAAAACTTGTGGATCTGAATATTGTAAACTAATGGTAAATAAATTTAAAAATATATAAAGCTGAAAAAAAGAAATGAGGCCTTTATTAGAAACACTTCCTGTAAAAATTATTTCCCAGCTTTCTGCTTTCCTTATAATTTTGGTTATTAATATCCATTCTTAAAACCATGACAAAAAAGAAGGAAGAAATATATGTCAGTGGCATGGAATCCAGCACTCAGTTAATCAAGAACTAAGTCAATTTGGGAAATTAGCTCAATATTGTTTCATGTGGTGAAGGTCAGACGTTCTGAATCAACCTACTGTCAATAAAACCACACATGAATGAATGAATGAATGAATGAATATTGCTGTCTCAGAATAAAACCATATCAAAACTATTGCTTGTACCAAGTAATTGGCTGACCACTGTAACAATGAGAAGTTGGTAAAATTTCCTTGCTATTTTTTCCCCATATTAGCGACATTTACATTTTAACAGGGGACTAAGTCTGAATCTAAAGAAATAAATATTTTCTGTGGAATTTCCAACATCACTGATGAGGAAAGGGGTTTTTGTTTATTTGTTTGTTTTCCCCCTTAAGTAGAGGAACCTTCTCCCCTCTGCTCAAAGAGCAGCAAGGTTTGTCTAAATGAAAGGAATATATTGGACAAAGAAAATCTGTGCCTCTCATTTTAGCTTTGCGGTTTGTTAGCTATGTAATCTTGGTCTACTGAGGTAGTCAACTAGCAATTGTATCAAACAGGCATTGTGCTAAGCACTAGGGATACAAAGAAAGGGAAAAAAACAGCCACTGCTCTCAAGGAGCTGGTAGTCTAAGGGGGGAGATGATGTGCCAACAACTATTTATCTAAGCCTTTTTTGGACTTTAGTTACTTAATCTCTAAAATGAGGGGGTTTGTTAAATCATTTTTCAGTTGTGTCCAACTTTCTTTGACCCTACTTGGGTTTTTCTTGATAGAGATACTGGGGTGCCACTGTTATTGCTATTTTCTTCTCCAACTCATTTTACAGATGAGGAAACTGAGGCAAAGAGGATTAAGTGACTTGCCCAGGGTCACTCAGCTAGTAAGTGTCTGAGGCTGTGTTTGAACTCACGAACATGAGTCTTCCAAGTCCAGTGCTCTATCAATCCACTGTGCCACCTAGCTGCCCAAAATAAGGGAGTTAAGAATCAATGATATCTAAAGACCTTTCAAACTGTAATACTTTTCTTCCGTTTAATAATATCATGCAGGTAGATGTTTAATGCTGTCAGTTCTGTATATGGGTCTATTCCCAAAGACCCAGCTGTGCTGGTTTTGTGCATACATTTCCCAAAAGAATGCTTTACTTTTTTGGTATGGTCTTTGCACAGACATTTGTCCTTTAGAATCAGTTGTTCAGTGCTTACCATGTTATTCTTCTAAGACAGGTAATATGGGTAAAGACAGCTGGTGCATACTCAGAGGTTGATGACATGGGAAGGAACCACTTTGGGGTTTACAAGCCTGCTGACAGGTCCTTATGAGGGGCAGTCACTTTTTATGTAAAATGTATTAATAGAGGATGATGAGAGGTTGGTCTTGTTTGTTACGACCTTAAGCGAGGTATCCTGGGGAAGCAAATCAAAGTCAAACCAAACTAGGTTCTTGTTCACAGTCTGCCTGTAGTCATTGTTGAACTGATTTTTTTTCCAAGTTTTTCATCAGTCAGACGTTACAAGTGGACTTTTAGCATTAGTTACACGTGAGAAGCTGGGGAAAACAATTAATTGCTTGGCAGATAGATGTTTAGGTATTAGTTGATCATGAGGTCAATGAGTAACGTGAGTATGACACAAATTGTTATGAAAGCTAATTCGATTTTAGGCTAATATAAAGACAGCATCCAAATCGAGGGAGGTAATATACTTGCTGTATTCTGTACTGGTGTCTTGTGTTAGTTCTGCACACTATTTCCCCCCCCCCCCTTTTATTTATGTTTATTGTTTAATTTTTTGTCAAGTAACAAGCATTTTTATGTATTTTATATGTACATTTGATTGTTGATTTTTATATGTACATATCCTATAATATATGAATATATTATGTAATATACAATAAAATATATAATATATGCTATAGTTTATTTTGCACATATATTTTGTTGTTGATTTTAATTTTTCTCAATTACATGTGAAAAAATTTTTTAACATTCATTTTTTATTGAGTTCTGCATTCTCTCTCACACTCTCTTCCCTCCCCCCTCCATGAGAAGGCAAGTAGTTGATATAGATTATACATATGCAGTCATGCAAAACATTTTGATGTTAGCTATGTTGCAAAAGAAAACTCAGATCAAAAAACCCCCAAGAATAATAAAGTTTAAAAAAAAAAGCATGCTTCAGTTTGCATTCAGACCATCAGTTGTTTCTCTGGAGGTGGGCTGCATTTTTTCATCATCCTTTGGATCCCGTCACAAGTGTATAAAAAAAAATCTGCTTCTCTTGCTAAATCCCCTCCCAATTAAGAAAAAAAAAAGACAAATCCCCAAACCAAATCCATCGATATGCAGCTTCATAGTTTGGCAAGCCGAATCCCCACATCTGCCATGTCTGAAAAGGTATCCATCACTTGTCTTTCAGAGTTTATCACCTCCCTTTCAGGAGGTGAGTGGCATGTTTGTTCTTTTGGACTTGTGGTTTATTATTATGTTGATCAGAGTTGTAAAGTCTTTCAAAATTGTTTTTCTCTATAATGTTATTGTATGAATTGGTCTCCTAGTTCTGCTCACTTTACTCTTCATTATTTTGTAAGGTGTTTCCAGTTCCTTCTGAAATGGTCCATTTAATGATTTTGTTATGGCATGATAATATTCCATTACATCCACATACCACAATTTGTTTATCCTTTCCCCAATAGGAAGATATCCCCTTAGTTAATTACCATAAAAAGAGCTGTTGTAAATATTTGAACATATAGATCTTTTTCCTTCTTTGATTTTGTTGGGGATATGGGCCTAGTAATGATGTGGCTGGGTTATAAGGTATACACAGTTTAATTACTTCCTTGGAATAATTCCAAATTGCCTTCCACAAGAGGTGGACCAGTTTACAGCTCCAGTAACAGTGCACCAGTTTTGTTTTTTTTACTTTACTTTCACAGTCCCTCCAACATTTGCCATTTTTGATGATCTGATAGATGTGAGGCGAAACCTCAAAGTTCTTTTAATTTTATTTTGTTGATTATTAGTTATTAGAGGGTTTTTTTTCAATGATTGTGATAGCTTGGACTTCTTCCTTTGAAAAAAATGTCTTTTGAATCCTTTGATCTTTTATCTATTGATGAATGGCTTCCTGGTCTTATAAATCTGAATCATTTCCCTAATATATCTTAGAAATGAGATCTTTACCAGAAAAACTTGTTCCAAAGATCTTTTTTTTTGCCATTTATCTGTTTCTCTTATAATTTTCACTACATCAGATTTGTTTGTGCAAAAACTTTTAAATTTAATATAATCAAAAATGTCCATTTTATCTTGTGTGATCCTCTCAGTAATTTGTTTAGTCATGAATAAACTTTTTCCTTCTCCATAGGTCTGAAAGGTAATTTTTTCCTTGCTCTGTCTATTTTACTTATGATGTGACATTTTATATCTAAATCATGTATCCATTTGGAGCTTATTTTGGTATATGATGTGAAATGTTGATCTAAACTTAATTTCCGCCAGACTTGCTGACTGGCAGTTTTTGTCAAATAATGAGCTTCCCTTCCCAACACCTACCCCCTGGTAAATGGGGTCTTTGGATTTATCAAACATTAGGCTACTGCCTGTTTGCATCTGTTGTTGTATACATGATGTTTTCTACATTTTTTTTTGTATCCAGTACCAAATCATTTTTAATGATTACTGCTTTTTTTAAAACAGTTTGAAATCAGGTATGGAGAGGTCCCTCTCTTTCTACGTTTTTTCACTATTACCCTTGAGATCTTGGACCTTTTCTTCTGCCCCATGAATTTTGTTGTCATAGGTACTTCTATACAATATTCTTTTGAGAGTTGGCTGAATCTTGTGAATTTACTGAGTAAGTAAGTTAATTTAGGCAGTATTGTTCTTTTTATCATATTGGTAGAAGCCACACTTTAGAGGATGTCAGTCAGGTTGTCAGAGGGTCTAAAAATCGTGTATTTTGGGCCAGACTAGCTCAGATTTTTCCGGTGATTCATGCTCAGGATTAGAATGTACTGCAATATTCACGGATCGTACAATGAAATAAAAACTACTTAGAGTGTGGTTAAAAAGGACAATGTCTTAGTTCTACTAAGAATTACTATGTTACTCCCTTTTACCTCCACTTTCTGACACTAGGTCAGAAAGAAATCTGTGCAGGCAAGTGGGAATTCCACTAGATCTTCAGAGCACCAATTCCTCATAGGCTGGACTTTTTATACTTTGAGCAGTAAAGAAGACAAACCAGTCATTCAAACTTGAATCCCCCGGACCATTCCAAACCCATAGATTATCTCCCTCTCTTCTTAAAAGGAAACCGTCTCAGAATACATAAAAACATTAAATGTTCCTACCATATCCATGGGCCAAGTGCCTCCCAAATTTCTAGGTGACCTTTCACCACTAAAATGGTCTTAAGATACTTTTGATATCAGGGCAAAGTCTAGCACTGGTGGAAGAGCTTAATGCAAACAATAACACAAAACCACTGGAAAAAGAAGTCCTTTAAGAAGTACAATCCACACCATGCAGATACTATCAGAGGAAGTTCCTAACGGGTCTTCCAGTGTAAAACCAAACCAAGCCAAACGAAGGATGAATGGGACCAGCACTAGGAACATTAAGGACAACATCAGCGCTGATGTCTCTAGCATCACTCACAATTCCCACCACAGGTCAGGAACACCTGTCACAAGATAGTTAAGAGGTCATGAGCCAGTGATGCAAGATACCCAAGAGTTTGAGTTAAGCCTAAAACTCGTTTTTGTAGTGCTATCTGCTTAGTGTTCTCTGTCCTATTTGTCAAAATCTTCCTTTTCTCAGGAGTCTCATGAGCAGAATTTTTGCCCCAGGTGCCTAGGTGAAGACTCCTTCTCAGCTTGATTCAGGGACTTGGGATTTACACCAAGTCATCTAAAGGATTCCCTTTTTCCAGGTAAATTCACGTTTCCCATAATGATGGAAAAATTGTGGGTTTTTTCGCCATAATTGGACCTGAGCAGCCATTAACCCAGTAATGGGGGATAACCTCAGGTCTGGGGGTTTGGCAAGTCTTCCCTGTGGGTTGAGCTGTGAGTCGCATGACTGGAATTTGAGGGACAGGACAGAGGTATGGGACAGATGGGATTTTTATTTATACTGATGCATAGGAAGTGACCATCAAACTGTCCTGAAGAGTACTGGTCTGAAGAGTTCTCCTCTTTGGGGTCAGGACCAATGAAAGAATTCTGCTTATGCTTCCTATTACCTAGAGTTTTTTTGTAGGGCAAATTAGTGTCCATCAGAGACATTAACAGCCCTTTGCTGAATTGTAGAGGGCACATCTACTCCAAAGCACTTCCCAAATGTTTAACTCCTTAGTCCCTCAGATTCTTTCTAGGAGCCAAGAAACTGCTGTCCCAGAACCATCTCCCATTTTATTTTGATATTTATTTGATATAGGCACAGAGTCTGGGAGGTAGGACACCCAGTTCTAATAATCAGGGGCAGGATGATGAACCTATTGTTTTAAAAGTCTAGGTCGGTGTTCAACAATGCCAGCAGCCTGAGGATGGTATGGGACATGGGAAACCCAATAGATGTAATAGTGGTGGGCCCAATCTTGGATGTATGTAATAGTAAAATGGGAGCCTTTGGTAAAAGGGCAGATCTATAAGGAAGAAGGATATGTTCTGTAAGGATTTTTAGGGTGTTTGCAATGGTGGTGAATTTAACTGGCTCTATAATGCTATATCTTGAATAAGAATCTGTTGCAATAAAGGCAAAACATTTATTCTGAGATGGGAGAATAGAGCAAATATTTGCCAACCACAGGTAGGGTGAGAACCATGTGGGATCATGCCATCCTGGTCTTTCAAAGGCAGGAGCTCTGATTGGCACAAGGAACATAATATCATTGAGCAGAAGTAACTACATTGTCCTTAGTACAGTAAATTACATGGGCTTGTCTCACCACAATATGGCATCGTGACCCCCATGTCCAGATTTATGATGAACCCAACCCCCAATTTCTGCTTTCATTAGGACATCAATTTGATTACTCAATTCAACAGGTTTGATGCCCTACAAATAACTGTATGTGATGAAAAGCATTAACAAAATTCTTTTATTGGTCCTTACCCCAAAGGAGTGAGTCTTTAATTGTTCAGGCCAGTTCTCTCCAGTCCCCTGTCACTCATTCAGACCGTAACTCCTATAAATCAGGTGTAAACAGAAATCTTAACCTTCTCATACCCTTGTTCTCTCCCTTACATACCAGTCATGTAGCCCACAGCTCATCCCACAGGGAAGGCTTGCCAGAAGTCTCAGACATGAGGTTATCCCCCACTATTAATGACTGCTCAGGTGCTGTGGCGTGGAGTTGTTGGACAAAACAGCTTCCCTCAAGAACTAAGTCCTTGTATTTGAGGTTTAGTGGAAGATGTGAAATATTGGGGCCAGGCCTGGAGGTCTCTACCTTTGGCAAAGCCACAGCGTGTTCATGCAGAGCACCAGTACCCAAGGGACCCAAATGAACAAGATGTTGAATATAACATTTCCTCTTAACAATGGAATCTTTCCCATCCTGATAGAAAGACCATCCTTCATCGCTCTGTGCATAAGTGGCAAACCTGAATGAAGGGAAGTTGGTTCAATAGCACCTAAGACCCAGTAACAGTCTAGAAATTGATTTCCAGAATTACTACTTGCTGGAGATATGAAGAAAACCCAAATACAATTCATGCTCTTGAGGAACCCACAGTCTAATGGATGGGACAACATGCAAATGACTATGTACAAAGAAAAATGCATACAAGATAGATTGGGGGTAATTTTAGAGGGCAGGCAGGTAGGACGGTGGATAGAGTACTGGGCCTGGAGTCAGGAAGACCCGAATTCCAATCCAACCTCAGACACTTACTAGTTGTGACTCTGAGCAAGTCACTTAACCCTGTTTACCTCAGTTTTCTCATCTATAAAATGAGCTGGATAAGGAAATGGCAATCCACTCCAGTATCTTTGCCAAGAAAACCCCAAAAAGGGGTCATGAAGAGTTGGACATGACTGAAAAATGACTAAACTAAGTCTTAGAGGAAAGGTGCTAAAATTAGGCAGGACTGGAAAATTAAGGAGGTGAGACTTTAGATGAAATTTGGAGGATGCCAAGGAAGGTAGAAGGCAGAGATGAGGAGGAAGAGCTCTCCAGGCACAGCCAATGACTCCCAGGAATAACCAATGTCTATGCCCATGATGCACTTCCTCTGATTAGCCTTGGGGCAGGGCATGGCATTTCATCCACACCCCCCCCCACCTTGATTAAGGATACTCCTTCAGATTCTGATGAGCAGATGATTAGTCATCAGCCTACAGAAGTATTATTAAAATAGTATTGGAATGTCAAAGACCATGGATTTCAAGGTTCTTCCATTCAGAACTTCTGACTGAAATTAGGGTACTGCTAGAGATATGTTGATATAAGAGTAAACTATATCTAGCAGCCTATTTAGAAGAGCCCAAACCTTAGGGAAATTGCAACCTTTCTCCTCAGTGGTCTCAGCCCAATAACCCCTTGGGTCTGGTTGCCAAGAGATGGATGGCTCAAAATTATCTGGTAGAATGAGGACTTTGACTGGAGCAGAAGAATCTTTATAGCCATGGTCTTTGATGTTCCTATACAATTTTTTTTTTGCCTTTTTTTTTTGGAGGGGGGAGGGCAGGGCAATTGGGGTTAAGTGACTTGCCCAAGGTCACATGGCTAGTAAGTGTTAAGTGTCTGAGGCCAGATTTGAACTCAGGTCCTTCTGACTCCAGGGCCTGTGCTCTATTCACTGCGCCACCTAGCCGCCCTCCAGTACAATTTTAATAATACCTCTGTAGGCTGATGACTAATCAATCATCTCCTTGTCAATCCCATTTAAGAGTCATATCTAAAACTACTTCCAGGAAAAAATATCACTTCCTGCCCATCTAACATGGCAGCCTGCATAGTCCTTCTTCCCATTATTTCCAGTTTGTATTGATGGGTCTGTTCGCTTGGATAACAGCCCAGCACATCCAGCTGGTTCACTTAATTTTGCAATAGCAAATACTCTATAAGCTCTCTAACCTGAGGAAACACCATAGCTGAAAGAAATTCTGTTAATTCTCTTAGATCACGCTCTCATTGACTATGATTCTAATGACTCATTGGCTTGCTCTTCAAACTTTTCCAGTAATCTTCCAGGTTCTCTGGTGGTGAAAACCTGTCTACTCCCTGAGTCACTTTTAGTAGAACTCCTTGGGAAAGGGTGGTATCACAGAGGATGGTAATGGGATTAGTCCAAGGTTTTCTTAGTAGCAGAAACATTCCCAATTCTCATTGTCACTCCTATTCCCATTGTCTTTTCTTATAGTCTTAATCTCAGTGAGATTTAACACGTTCTTCAGCTGGACCTCTAAGTCTGAATCTATGCTTCCCACTTGAAGCCTCTTGATTTTTGCGATTGAACATTTTAATAGTTTTGGTCTCTCTGCCTCTCTACCCCACACTGAGCCTTAAAAAACTAAAAGTACCTTCATTCCTGTTCTTAAGTACTGAACACACACACAACCATGATTTCCTTTTTTCTATTTATTGATGATCCAACTTTCCTAAAACTGTTAGAAAAAGCCAAAAATTATGTGACTTTGCTGTATTTCTACTTTCCTGGTCAAGCTCCTCAAGCATCCATTGAGCTAATCCTGTACAGTCAGTGAAGGATCTCTTATTATGCCAGAGAGGGTACCCCATATAAGCTTGACAGTACTATAGCCAGAAGTATCTGGTCATTCAGTCAGTCACCTGATTGGATTACCCTTTTCCCTTATTTCATAACAAAATGAAACCCAAAGTTATTGCAATCCTCTTTAGGCAACCAATGCCAAATATTCTGAGTCAGGCCTAACTTAGCCCAGTCTAATGAGTGATTAAGGCTCAGGATTGTAAGGTAACACATTACTTAAAGACAATAAAATGAAATGAAAACAAATTTACTTAAAACAGCATTAAAAAGGATATAATTCTTCATTAATTGAAATAAAACACTACTTGCCTCTATCTCCACAACCACCTTATCAGCAGTATCAGAGTCAGAAAAGTGTTTCTTTCACATAATGAGAATTCTGCTAGACCTCCAAATGAGTAACTCCCCATAGGGATGAACTTTAAATTCCTTGGGCAACAAGGAAGCTATACCAGTGATTCCCTTAACAAACTAAACTAAACCAACTAAAACCCAAGGATGTCCTCTCTGTCCACTTAAAGGGAAACCAGCCCAAACTCCATACAACAGGTACTGCTCTCACTATAAAATGTTTTATGATGTCTGATTGAGAGAACTGGGAAAGTTTATTCTGATTTAATTGTACTCAGACAACTGAAAGTCTATTTATTGTTGTTCCAGAGAGCAGAAGTTAAAGAAAAACAGATTTTGACTCACTGTGTCATAGAAGAAATTTTAAAAATTTTAATTTCTGGAAATGACAATTGTTTGTTACTGTCCTCAGAAAATGTTTTATGATACAGGAGTGGGGGACCTGCTGCTTGGAGGCCACATGTGGCCCTCTAGGTCTTCAAATGCTCCACTTTGAGACTAGATTCAGTCTTTGAATTCAAAATCCCATTTAGGGTTTTCTTGACAGAGATATTGGAAGTTCTCCTGCTCATTTTACAGATGAGGAACTAAAGCAAATGGAATAAAATGACTTGAAAGTGTGAGGCTGGATTTGAAACCCCAAAGAGGAACCTTCCTTACTCCTGGCTACTGCACCATCTTGCTACCCTTAGGAAGCACTTAATACATTCTTGATTGGTTGAATTGAAGACCTCCAGGGAAGGCGAACCCATTCTGTCCCCAGGCAGCCCGTTCCACTTTTGGATCACTCTAATTGGTAGTAAATTTTTCTTGATATCAATGAGCCTAACCTTTCATATTCTACTCCTGGTTACAATTTTTGGGGCCAAGCAGACCAAGGCAAGTCCTTCTTCCATGTAGTAGCCTTTCACAGACATGGAGATCAACTATCATAGTCCTCCATGTCTTCTCTAGGCTAAATATCTCTAGTTCCTTCAGTCAGTCTTCATATGGTCTTTCAACCTCTTCTGGACAATCTCCTCCTCTTCTTTCTCTTCCTCCTCCCTCCTTGATTTAACTGGTATAAGAACTTCCAGTGTGGGGATCCTCTCTAACATGTAGATAGGCTGCTGCTTTGACACTTTTAGTCTTAGAGGGCCACTGAGCTACTAAGTTACTTGCAATGCAACATGTGTTAGTGGTAGAACATGAACTCATATCTTCCCTCGCTCTAGGTCAGATTATGACCTTCTTGAGCCCAGGGGTTATTTGGCTTAACCCAGTGTCTGGTGCATAGTAAACATTTAATAAATGCTTGTTGACTAACTAACTAACTAACCATCATACCATGCTTTTTCTCCAACCCGAGTCCTGGCTCTGCCACTGACTTCATGTGTGACCTTGGACAGATGATTTCACCTCTTTTGGCCCTGGTTTTCCCAGCTATAAAATGAGAGGGTTGGACAACCTTGAGACACGATGTGACTTGATCATCTTCAGTATCCCCTTTGAAGTCTGAAAGCATTACTGGGGAGTTTTGAAATTTAATTAGGCATCTTACATATTGCAATGTCTGGACTCACCCATATAGGAAGTTAATCCTTTGTCACAAATACTCCCCAAATATATTAAATATAGTTGGGTTAATTAACTCAGCTTGTTGTACTACAAGAATGGCTCATGCAACTTAACCTGAAAACCCTTTATGCTATTGTCCTGATCACAGTGGGAAACTGTGTTTGTAAAATATTGGAAGTATTCTCATTATCTTTCTTGGAAGAAAGGAGCTGAATGAAAATGGTGCTTTGGGCATGATGGACAATGTAAGGATTGGTCCTGATGATGTCCAGTAAAACCTCAGTTATTGGTACCTTACTGCTTTGAAATTTGTAAAGATAGCCCAGCCTGGGCTAGACTTTGCCTTTGATCTATGTGAAGAAGGGATATAGTAAGCAAATGGATAGCTATCAGTGAAGCATCACTTCAGGGATAATAGGTTTGGGGAGTCAGGAGGAGAACTAGAAAAAATATCCTTACGGAAAAGCCTCAGGTTCTGAGTATAGAAAACAATTTGGAGTCTGGAATTATTATGCATGGATGAGGAAGGGATTCAAAATTGAGACAGTTCATTGAATTTGACTGGATCAAATAAGATGTTTGTTGAATCCAAGTTGGATTCTTAGGGACCTTGGTGAAATTCCTTTACCTCTCTTTGGCTTGTATGCTTATCGGTATAATGAGAGATTGGATGACTTCTAGCTCTGATATCTTAAGAGTCTGCTTTCCAAAAACCTCTCCAGATTGCTTGCCTTTTCACGTGCTTTGGATTAGTTGAGAGTCACCGGCTCTACTCCTTCTGGTGAGAGACAGCATGAGGCCTTACCATCTATACTGCCACTGCCTCTGAAGATCCTTCAGGCCTTACTATTTGCCCTGTCTCTGTTGTCACCCAGACCCTCAGCACTGTCATTGACTTACTGATAAAACCTAGAAGCCCTGAGTCTTATCATCTGCCCCACTGCTGAACCCTTAGGACACCTAAGCCTTTCTCTCTGCCCTGAAAATGATTGTCCTATTATGTGTGATCTTCCCCATTGAAAATGTGAGATCCTTGATAGAGAGCACAGACGTCTTGTTTTTTCTCTGTTCCCGGAGCTTGGCAGGTAGTAAGTGCTTAACAAATGCTTTTTCCTTCATTCATTCATTCACTCATGCATTCATTCATTCATGGTGCAAACCAGATGGCAAGAGTATTGTTTGCCCTTTCTAAGAAAACAAGCTGTTTAAAATTAGTTTAATGTATATACATTGTTTTCATATGATAAACTCTTCCCAATAGACATTTAACAACTTCTTGCTACAAAAGAAATTCCCTGAAAAGTTGATCAAAACTGCCTTAAATTAGCATGACTATCTCAAGTAGTACATGCTACTTTCAACTTTTGTGGGTTAATGATTAATAAGAGAAAGGAAAAATGTGTACTTTAACTATGATAGTAAGATGTTCAGATAGATAGATAGATGGATGGATGGACTTCCCAACTGAAGCTTGTCCTCTCTATTCCTTGCCCCTCTCCCATAACAGCTGACATTTATCCACCCGAAATCAAGTACACCTCACTCATTCTAACTAGGATAATTAGACAATCCGAATGAATGAAAAACTAGAATATTTCAGAAAGAGAGAATCACAGAACCTTAGATGTAGAAGGAGTTCAGCAAGTCAAGCCCACTCTCATCATTTATAATAGTAAGATACTGAAGAGCATAGAGATAAGGCAAATGATAAGGCCTTCAGAGGCAGTGGCAATATGAATGGCAAGGTCTCATGGTCTTCTATCTCACCAGAAAGAATAGAGTTGGTGACTCTCAATTCATCCAAAGCATGTCAAAAGGCAAGCAATCTGGATAGGTTTTTGGAAAGCAGATTCTTAACATTGTCCACCATTGTATTTGTCTCAAGGATTATTGTTTTCTTAGTGTTGTCATAATATATGTGGTATGTTTTGACTTTGTATGCATGTTTTTAAACTCTTCACTTCCTATTGTCTCCCCCTGTTTCTTCAAATTCTTTGCAATTATAATTCATTACATTATAATATTCTGTTCTATTTGTATGCCACAGTTTATTTGCCCGTTCCCAATAACTGGGGACATAACTTTTTTTTTTAGCTTTTACAACACATTGCTTCTGAATTCTTGAGAATTATCCACTTATATTCAAAGAATTGTTCATGTGCCAAATACAGATCATTGTTATTGATTTGTAAAACCCTAAACACCTTGTGCTAGAGAATATTTTGCTACTGTAGTTCAAATGACTGTACAAAAAAGCAGCAAAACTGTAGTATGCTAGAATAAGGCCCAGCCTGGAAACCAGAAAACCTGGCTTCTTCTCTTAAGTTGTAAATGATGAAAGTGGGCTGGACTTTGGAACTCCTTCTACATCTAAGGTTCTGTGATTCTCTGTTTCTGAAATATTCTAATTTTTCATTAATTCAGATTGTCCAATTATCCCAGTTAGAATGAGTGAGGTGTACTTGATTTTGGGTGGACAAATGTCAGAGGACCAGCTTCAGGACTTAAGGAATTCCATCCATCCATCTCTCTGTCTCTGTTTCTGTCTCTCTCGCTCTTTCTCTCCATCTATCTGTATATCAGTCTATAATCTATCTATCCATTTATCCATCTATCTGTATATCTATCATCTAACTGTCAATCTATCATCTATCTATCTGTCTGTCTGTCTTGTCTGTCTATCTAGCTATCCTAGCTGATTGACCACAGGGAAATCACTTAACCTCTTGGAGGTGATTTTGCCAGTTCCAGATAATACTCCCTCCATTCTGGAGGGAGTTTTTCTTCCTGGAGTTCCCCCACATGATGAAATCACACCCCACTCCCAAATCATTATATGAGCTCAAGTTTTACATCTGACCAAATTTCATTCTGACAGCATACTTTTTCCTGTGAAAATCTAAGAATGGAGTATGGAGATGCTGACATCTTTAGCCAATATTAATTTGATTTTGCATAATAAAAAAAGAAATAATTGCGGGATCAGTTTCAACAGTGGAATGTTTAGTTTAGTTGTCAGTAGCTATTTGTCATTTTGCCTTCTAAATTCTGCCTAGAGTGCTTAGATTTGGCTCAGTTTAGTGGTGAAACACTTGCATCATAGAAATGTCTAACTAGCTTTTGAAGAAAGTTTCCTGAAAACACCCAGGGATATTGGCAAGTATCCTCCCATTGATTGTTATCCATCCAGACTTAATTAGCTTTTAGGAAGGGTATTTAGTAATGTGGTATGGAGCACACTCTCCCCTGAGCACATTTGGAAAGAGGGGGCTAAAACTTAGAAAGCACATGTGAGGGGCAGCTAAGTGGTGCAGTGAATAGAGCAGCAGCCCTTGGAGTCAGGAAGACCCAAGTTCAAATCCGGCCTCAGACACTTAATTCAAAAAACTAGCTATGTGACCTTAGGCAAGTCACTTAACCCCAATTGCCCTCCAAAAAAGCAAAAAAAAAAAAAAAAAAAGCACATGTGACCAAAGAGGAAACTCACAACTCCTGGCTATTGGAAGTTGTCCTTTTCTCTATTTGTGGAGTCCTCATGCAGCTCCCATGAGTTGTAATAGCTGTTTTCTATGCTTTCATAGAAACTTGAAGCTTCTGTTCTTTAGTGTTTCTAGTTTGTCCTCTGTATGTAGATGCTGACATTAGCCTTTGTTTTGGGAGGATTTTGCTGCTGGCTCTGGTGGACGCTGTTACTTATTCTGGTGAGAACTCCAGATCTTTTGACCATGTTGGGAAGGAGGAGAGTCAGAGTATAGCATTCATTCTGGGATCATTCCCCCTACCCTCTTGCTGCTCCCTGCTACAGACCCTGAGCATCTGCCTCCTCAAGGTGCTCTTGAGCTCAGAAGCACTTGAAGCTTGAAGGCTGTGCTTCTGCACTCTTAGATTCACTGTTGGCTTAGGGTGTTGTATATAACTTGTGACTGCTTCTCTTTAGCCAGTTACAAGATATTTTCTATGTGTCATCATCTGCTTTCATACAATGATCAAAGCACTTCACTCTTCCTAAATTGATTAAATCCTTGTTCATAACTAGTTTACCTCTTTAATTGATTATGAGTCATGTGATGAATGGGGGTAAAAATAGACCCTTACACATCTCACATCTTTCTGTTCCCTTTTGAGTTGCTTCCACTTATAATTCTTCTGAACTCTTTATATTCCATAATTAGTAGTCATAACACATCACTTAGGAGATGTTAAAATATATGTTAATATGTTAAAATATGAAATAATGTTAAAATAGACAATCTTTTGCAGAAGCAACCAACCTAGGATTGATGAAAGTTTGGCTTTACTTCCCAAATATGATCCAGCCCAGTTTCTTCTCTTCAATTTTATACCTAACTCATTTATAACCTGTAGCACACGTCCAAACTAGAAGTAGGGGTGGTCCAACTTAGTGCATTGCCTGTTGAAATGCATATCGTAATGCCTTGTTTATCACCTTTTTTTTCCTTTGTGGATGATTTCTTTTGAGTGAATGTAATAGTGAAAAGATTCTTTAGTGTTTCTAGTCTTGTGAAGTATCAACAATCAAAATTTATATTCTTTTGGACAGGATGCCCTCATATAATGGTATGAATCCCCATAAGGATGGGGTGGGGAAGATGGGGAAGAGAAGGAAGAGGAGGAGGAGGATGGGAAGGATGAAACAGCAGTATTACCTAGCTAAAATTGTCCAGTTGGTTCCCTATCTGCATAGAGTAGCATCTGTAGTAGACCTCCATCAAGTAAGGATTCCATCTTCCGCTTGGACTTTGAAAACGATATTTTCTATGGTACTTTGGGGAGAATGTCTTCCTGAATTATGTCTTTCTTGATGTTGATATCCAACTGCTAATAAAATAATCCCTATTATCTTATCTATCATGGAATTGTATCTCTTCAAACAAGGTATCTTCAATTTGTTTGACGAGATCCTTTAAGTCTTCATTTTCATCTTCTGAGTCAATTTTTTTTTCTTTTGTAACTCATACACCTTTCCTCTAATTATATGACTGTATAAATGTGGTCTGTTCTGAAAAAAAATTCTTCTGTGAAAAACTTCCTTATTTTACTTTTATTTACTTACATTAAGTGTATACACTACCCCAGTAGTGTTTTCCTCTCCCTTCTCCCCCGCTCTTGGCAACATGGGTTAGACTAGTTTTTCCCTGAGAGGTAGCAAAGCTGTCCTTAGGACTTGATTGGCCAAAGGACCAAGGCTTAAAAAGCTGTGCCTTCCTTAATTCAACTTTCTGGTAGCCTCTGGTCATATCGATGTGGCTTCTTGGTCACCTAAAAAGCATATAAAGGTCTGGAGTCAGGATTCTTCAGACTTTTCAGATGTCACAAGCCCACATAAGTCATCATACCTTTCTCTCTTGACCAGATGTGTTTTGATATGGAGATGAGGAGAGTCCTGTTAATTAAATATTCTTGTTAAATATCCTTCTATGCTGTGGCTAAATAAACCTCCTTTTTTGTTAACTATTGAATGACATATAAGTGCCTCATTCCATCCCAACATCCTGAACTAACAGCCTGGCTAATAGGGTACCAATGGGAGTTAAGCTCATTCTTAACACATGCATAGACTACTATCATTGGAAAATAACAGAAATGAGAAAACAGGCATAGAGGTCAATTGATGCTGATGTATTCTGGCTCACCTCTTTTTGTTATTGTTTTTACTTTTGGATATCTCTGTTTGTTAGGGAATTTTTCCTTACTGTAACCAGGGTTTTGCTTTGCATGTACTGGAGGCAGCCATGTGGAAAAAACCAGGCATATACTGTCACTAGAAGAACTTATCCTGCTTTCTTCTGCCATGCGGGTGGGACTAGCATCCTTC
>CM053583.1:259437138-259471161 GCA_028627135.1 Pseudochirops cupreus | reverse complement strand
AATGATTTTAATATCTTTGTAGATAGACATTGACAGTGGTAATCAGTACATAGCTAAGTGCATGTTTAAATATCATACAGGAGTTGTAAAAATCTTTTCATGTTTCAAAAATGCTTTTACTTAAATTTCTTGAGCAATGGCATTTTCTTAACTACATTCTTCATCCTGTTCTAAAAAATCAATATAACTTTTCAAAATATCAAATATATATTAAAAACAAACAGAACTTTTGTCTTTTTTTTTTTTTAGGTTTAATATCAGGCAAACTTGGAATTCTGCTAACACTACAGATTTAAGTACTCTGAGAAATTTGCTCCGATCCCAACGCCTCTCCATTATAGGTTTTTTAGAGTCAACACATTCCGCATTACTACTGAAGTGTAACGAGGTTGTGTATTTAACTTTGTTTAAAGTGATGATGAGGCCTCTATAAAGGTCCTGGCAGCCATTGTTAGACTGTGTTGTGAGGTTATGGGAAATGTTTCATTAGTTAGTTAGTCTGTGAACAAGGTTATGTGTCCCATCTTAGCCCATGGGGCAGGACTTTTGTGGCCTAGCAGCCGAGAATGTTAGACGAAGATAACCCAGGAATGGCTAATCAGGTAGCCTTGGAGGTAGCTTACCTAAAGGATAGAGCCAGCCTTGGAGTCAGGGAGACCTGGAACCAAGTCCTATTTCTGACATCCAACTCTGGATTTTATGACCCTCTGGTCTTAGGATATGACTTTGTGTCCCTGGGCAACTATTAGTGCCCCCAGGCTCCTCTCTAAGGGTATTAGACATTTATAGATTGTTATGGGAATCTGAAGATTTTCCCTGCCCTTAGGCCCTTTGATAGGCTTAAGGGGCTCTGAGAACCTTATCTGATTTGGAAGTATTCTCTGCCCCCTAGTAGGCTGAATGTGGTCACATGGAGCCTGTGGCGGGAGGCTTGTTCTTCAGGGATGCCCACAGCTTATTACTTTGTGATTGGGCAGTGGGTCAAGGGGGCTGTGACATTCTCCGATCCAGGAGATGGCCATTTATGGGAGTTTTTTGCTTTGGGGCTCACTTTGAGAAGAGTTGTGTGATTTGGCCTGATGAGACTCTGAGCAGCTGTTGAGCCACCTGGCTTAGAAAAGTCCAGATGTTGGTGCTTCTCTCTCTGGTAACTGAATAGGTACGGATGTAATGGTCAGACGGTTGGAATCCCGTCTGCTGATCTGTTTCTTTGTTTGCTTATAACTTCTGTTTGCATTCTCTGAAGTTCGGGATGCTGACTTTTTCTCCCTGAACTAGGTAAATGATATATGTTTGATTGATTAAAGTATGATTGTTAACCCATTTTGAGTTGCTTTCCTTTAGAAAAGCAGATCTGGGAACCTGTGCTGGCAGCCACCCTGGGTATGCTAGGTGCTTGCTGATACATAGATGTTCATCTGCATTGGGGAGGGAGTTTCCTTCATCAGTGAAATCATGACTCCATTTAAAAAAGGAGAAGGGAGAGGGTTGATACTTTATATTACAGGTAGAAAGACAGTCTCACAGTAATGAGTTGATATGTCAATAGAGAAAGAGCTAGAGGCAAGTAAGGATATGTGATAATAGTCCAAATTCAGCACACTGAATTGTTGAGGGGAGGCAAGGCTGACATAAGACCATAGGGGGAAAGTCTGAATCCCTACTTAGTGTGCTTTATTTAGCCTCAAGGAGTAATCCAGGAGGTGGTGAGCTACCCTGGTAGCCAAGTGCCTCGAACTGGTCACCTCGGAGATCTCTGACTCAGGTTCATTAGTGTTGCTAATGAGCTGTATTGGATGTGTAATTGTAAGGCAGGGTGGGGCTTTGTGGTGAGATCTTGGACCCAGGCCATTCTCCTCCCTCTCACTTCCTGCCTGAGTCATTGCTGCTTTAGGAGGTCTGGCCCTGCTGCAGAAATGTGAAAGGAATGGATAAAGGTACTGAGAAGCAACTTAGAGGTGTTAATTAACAAGCCTGAGTGAGTAGGAGACTGAAAGTTTTGAAAAAGCCTTAAATATACAATGCCTGTATTTAAAAATACTAAAAATGTGAGAACAAGTCCCTTCTTACCATGACAGAAATTGTTATTGTTATTCTATATATTAAGGGATTTTTTTTCTGTTATCAATTATCTATTATCAATCTGTAAGGAGAGGACTTTGGAAAGTCACTTCCCTAGGGTTGGGGATACCCACAGTGGGGCGGGGGGGGGGGGGAGGGGAAGGAAGGGGGAGAGAGAGAGAGAGAAAAAAAGAGAGAAAGAACACGCCTAGAACAGTATGTAGAACAGCACCTGAAGGTACTTGATCATGTTTCAGGCTCATAAGTCATCTCAGATTTTCATGAGTTCAAATCCGGCCTCAGGCACTTACTAGCTGTGTGACCCTAGGCTTAACCCTGTTTGCCTCAGTTTCTCATCTGTAAAATGAACTGGAGAAAGAAATGGCAAACCACTCCTGTCTCTTTGCCAAGAAAACCCCAAATACAGTCAAAGAGAGTTGGACATGATTGAAAGAATTAAGTGACAACAATAAAAAAGTTCCTGAGATGAGAAGTGGGAACTTAGAGAGAGGTCCAGTAAGAAGTAGGGTCTTTTAAACAGACAAAAAGGCAACTCCTGATACTTTAAAGGAGCTAATGCAATGCAGACAAATTCTAGGAATAACAGGAATGCTTATCATTGAGGCCATAGAGACTAGGCTCAGATTCTAGTTTAAAATGAAAGGTCCATTTGGACCTTTGGTCTAGCTGGAAATTTTTTGAGGTCAGTACTGGATCTTAGTAATCTTTGATTGCTTGACACAGTGTATTGAACATAGTGTTTAACAAATGTTGGTAGAATGAAAGAAACTGCTTCAGGAAAGGGTCAGAAACCGCCTTAAGTGGCTAACAAGTGGCTTTATTCACTCACATGGTTTTTCTGAGATAAGCACTTTGTAAACTTTAAAACCTTGTGTGACTGTGTGTACTATCTAGTCTATCCCTTCACACATTTTTGTCATTTTTCAGTGTTGTCTAACTCTTAAGTGGGGTTTTCTTGGCAAAGATGTTGAGGTTTAGGAGTGCTTGGGACCCCAAAATACTGACACTCCAGGTCCTGCCTGAATGAATTTGACTCAAGCCTTCTTTGAGCCAAAGAAAAACAAAGTTTATTAAAGATCCACCATATTGACCAGACTCTTAAGAATCTTACCATTGGCTAGACTCTTAAGGAATCTGAGCATTTGTAATGCTTGTATAGGCAAGCAGGCAGGATAGAGTCTGAGCTAGACTGAATCTGAGCACCTTCATGGAGGCAAGATGGATCTTATATACAGAAAGACCGTGGGAGAGATCTAGGGGTGGTCAGGTAGTCTCAGGTGCCTGGAGGAGGGGTCCAAGGAGGGTCTTGAGTGATGGGAGTGGCCAGTAGCTGGGGTGACTAGAGGTCAGACACCTGGAACCAAGGGAATGGGTTTAAGGGTGGGAAGTAACTGAAGACTACCTGGAGATAACAGACCATGGAGGGCTAGGCTAGGTTAAAGGTAACAGAGATTTGGACATAGAGATAATGGAAGGCTTATGGCCTCAGGCAAACACCAGATCAAGTGGGAAGATTCAAGGAGAATTCAAGGGGGTTTCCAGAGCCTGTACCCCATCAAAGATACCAGACTAGTTTGCCATTTCCTTCTCCAATGTATCCCCATATTACAGATGAGGAACTGAGGTAAACAGGGGTTAAGTGACTTGCCCAGTGTCTGAGACTGGATTTGAACTTAGGTCTTCCTGACTGCAGATCCAATGCTGTGATGTATAAAAAATTTGAGAGACATAATTTTGGATGATTAATCATTTCATTAATAATGCTTGCAAATTATTAATAAAAGGGGCTAGTGACATTCTGGAATGTCAAAGACTAATCATAGAACCCATTCAATGCTTATATGCCTTGGAAGAGATATTCTGGAGGGTGGAAATCAACTCTGGTGGGTTAACAAGCAATGAGAGAGAATTGGCATTATAATGGGAGGTAGAACTATTCTAATGAGGGAGTGGGGGAATGTGATTTTGATCATGTCATTTACTTTCAAATCACCCCAATCTTGGGCAATTTAATAAAAGAATTTATTCATGTGGTTAGGGTTAGGGGTGCTCGACACCCCAAAATACCAATACTGCTGAATGAATTTGACTCAAGTCTTCTCTCAGCCAAGGAAAAGTAAAGTTTATTAAAAGTTTGCCTGTATTGGACACAGAGTAAGTCTGTGCTAGAAAATTCTATGGCGCTGTCATACACATGGGGGCAAGAAGGGGTCTTATATAGACAAAGGTTGTGTGGGAGGAATCTAGGGGTGGTCTGGAGGAGGAGTTTGGAGAGGGTCTACTGGAAGAGTCAATGAGGTCAGACTCCAGTAATGAGTTTGGGGAGGGTGTTCAGGAGGAGTTAATGAGGTCAATTAGTGATGAAGGGTGGGAAGTTGCTAGATGCTACCTGGAGCGGACAGACAATGGTGGGCTAGGCCAGTTCAAGGGTGGATTAATATTTTGATAGGCTCAAGAGTGGAAAACAGATGGACAACGGAGGGCTAGGCTAGTAACAGAGGTCTGGGCAGAGCCACAATGTAAAGCTTATGGCCTCTACCAATGCCTCATCAAGTGGGAAGATTCAATCAGAGTTCAAGGGGATTCCCAGAGCCTGCGCCTCATAATTTCTCCCCACCAAAACCTGAGTTAATACAATGAGTTTCCCCACCTGAACAGATCTGAACAAAATTGAGAAGAAAGTCAGTCCAATCTCCTTATTAGCAATGTTGTTCAGACACTGACTTGACCCAGTAGAGGTTTCAGAAAAGGATAAATCCTGTGTCTCCCTGATATCTACAATTAGTTATTTAGTAATCATTTCTGTCAGTACACTTATGAAGGACATACATATCAGGAACCCATATAACGAGGGCATGTACTTTAGAGGCCACACGTATAAACATGAGGACAATTCACACTTCTGACAATGCAGAGTTACTGATAATATATTGTGCTTTCTCTGCTCACTTTGCTGGGTATTATCTCCACTTTCTGTCATGTTTCTGCTTGTTATCTCTGTTGGTCTTATGCTCACTGGGCTGTTCTCTGCTACTATATGCTGATTTCAGCTCTTTAGAGGCAATTGCAGCTCTGTACCCATTTACTAAGCTTGTCTGGAAAACATCTTGACAAAGTCAGGTGGATGCCCTTTTAGTGCATAGTTAAAGTGAAAACCACCACACCTAGCCAGTTTGATGACAAAATCAAACAGAATACACTAGGTTAAGATTAAGTCTCTTGTAACTATCTTTGGTGCTTGTTTTAAGGTCCTTGAGGACCTATCTGGCCCTGAGATTTCTTCTTAGAGAGTTCATTGATGGCCTGTTTAATTTCTTTTTCTGAAATGGAATTATTTAAGTATTTTATTTCCTCTTTGCTTAATCTGGACAATTTATATTTTTGTAAGTATTCATCCATTTCACTGATTGTCCAATTTATTGGCATTCATTTGGGCAAAATAGCTCCTAATTGTTTTAATTTCTTCTTTGTTGGTGGTGAATTCACCTTTTTCATTTTTGATACTGGGAATTTGGTTTTCTTCTTCCTTTTTTAAATATTAAATTAACCAAATGTTTATCTATTTTATTGGTTTTTCCATAAAACCAGTTCATATTTTTATTTATTAGTCCAATAGTTTTCTTTATTTCAGCTTTATTAATCTCTCCTTTGGTTTTCAAAATGTCTAATTTGGTATTTAATTGGGTATTTTAATTCGTTCTTTTTCTAGCTTTTTTAGTTGCATGCCCAATTCAGTAATCCTCTTTCTCTATTTTATTCATGTAAGTTTAGAGATACAAAACTTCCCCTAAGAACTACTTTCACTGCAGATATATTGATATGTTGTCTCATTATTATCATTCTCTTGGATGCAGTTATTGGTTGTTTCTATGATTTGTTGTTTGACTCACTTATTCTTTAGGAATCAATTTAGTTTTCAATTAATTTTTAATCCATCTTTCCATGGCCTTTTATTACATATAATTTTTATTGCATCATGATCTGAAAAGGATGCATTTAATGTTTCTGCCTTTCTTCATTGAATTGTGATGTTTTTCTGTCCTTATACATGGTCAGTTTTTATGTAGGTGCCATGTACCACTGAGAGAAAGTTTATATCCCCATTCATCTTTCTCCAGAGGTCTATCATATCTAACTTTTCTAAAATTCTGTTCATCTCCTTAATTTCTTTCTTATTTTGTGGATAGATTTATCTAGTTCTGAGAGGGAGTTATTGAGGTCCCCTTTAAGAATGTTTATGTTAATATAATTATGTTTAGTAATGATATTACTTCATTGTCTATGGTACCTTTTAGTAGGATGTAGTTTCCTTCCTTATCTCTTTTAATTAGATGTATTTTTGATTTTGCTTTGTCTGAAATCAGAATTGCTACCTGTTTTTTTTTCCTTTAGCTGAAGCATAATATATTCCGTTTTAGTCTTACCTTTGCCCTGTGTGTATCACTCTGTTTCAGATGTATTTCTTGTAAACTACATATTGTAGGATTGTGATTTTTAATCCATTCTGCTATGCATTTCTGTTTTATGGGAAAGTTCATCCCATTCACATTCACAACTAGGATTACTGTTACAATTCTTTATTTCCATCCTATTCCCCCCCTTCCCCTGCCTCTCCCATTTGTGCATTTCTCTCTTTCTCCCTTTCCCTTCTCACTAGAGTTTTGCTTTTGACCACTGCTTCCCATAGTTTGTCCTCTCTTCTATCAGCTCCTCCCTTTCCTTCCCCTTTTCCCTTGCTACTATTTTCCTCCCTTCTACTCATCCCCTTTCTTTTCTTTCCCCTTTCTTCTCCTACTTCCTATAGGGTAAATTAGACTTTGATGTCTGAGTATGTTATTCCCCCTTTGAGTCAAATCTCATGAGAATAAGGTTCAAACAGTGTTCATCTCCCTCCCTCCCTTCTGCCTTCTGTCTTCTCCTTTCCTCTTCTCCCAATATGATCCCTTTTCACCACTTGATTAGATTTTTTTTTTATCATCACACCAAAGTCAGCTTATACCCATGACCTCTGTCTATGTATACCCTTTTTAAATGTCATTATAACAATATAGTTCTCATGAGTTACAATTATCATCTTCCCTTGTAGGGAGGTAAACAGTTTGCCCTTATTAATTACATGTTTTTTTTCTTTCCTTTTTATGCCTTTTATGAGTCTTGTATTTGAAGATCAAATTTTCTGTTGAGTTCTAGTCTTTTCATCAAACAGGTTTAGAAGTCCCCTATTTCAATGGATGTCCATCTCCTCCCCTGAAAGATTATGCTCACCTTTTCTGAGTAGTTGATCCTTGGTTATAATCCCAGGTCCTTTGCCTTATGGGACAATGTATTCCATGCCCTGATCTTTTAATGTATAATCTGCAAGGTCCTGTGCAAACCTGACTATGGTTCCATGATATTTAAATTCTTTCTTTCTGGTTGTTTGCGGTATTTTCTCTTCAACCTGATAATTTTTAAATTTGGCTAGCATATTCTTTGGTGTTTTCAATTTGAGATCTCTTTTAGGAAGCGATTGGTGGATTCTTTTGATGCCTAGTTTACCCTCTGGTTCTAGGACCTCAGGGCAATTTTCCTTGATGTTTTCTTGAAAGATGTTGTCCAGGCTCTTTTTTTTATCATGGCTTTCAGGTAGACCGATAACTTTTAAATTGTCTCTCCTGGATGTATTTTCCAGGTCACTTGTTTTTCCAATGAGATATTTTATGTTTTCTTCTACTTTTTCATTCTTTTGTTTAACTAATTCCTGATGTCTCATACTTGCCCAATTCTAATTTTTAACATTGTTTTCTTCAATTCAATTTTGTATCTCCTTTTCCATTTGGCTAATTCTACTTTTTTAAGGAGTTGTTTTCTTCAGTGTACTTTTTTCCCATTTGGCCAGTTATATGTTTTAGAGATTAGTTTTCTCCAGTCAGTTTTTGTCCTTACTTTTTCAAAGTATTGACTCTCTTTTGCATACCTGTCTTTTCTTTTCTCAATTTTTCTTGTATCTCTCTTATTTGACTTTTAAAATCCAGAAGGCTCTTTGGGCTTGAGACCAGTTCATATTTTCTTTTGAAGTTTTGGATGTGGGTATATTGACAACGTCCTCTTCTGAATTTGTGCCTTGAGCTTCCCTGTCTCCATAGTAAGAATCTGCTATCATGGTCTTCTACTTTTTGCTCATGGTGTTTGCCTATTGCCTGGTTTTAAAGTTGAGCTCTCCTGCTGAAGCACCGGGAACCCTGCCTGAGCTTCTTGTGTTGGGAGCCCAGGACTTGGTACCTGACTTTGTGTGCTAGGGCTTCACGTGCTGGCAGCTGGAGTCTCCAGGGGTCTGGCAGCTTACCTGGTGCTCAGCTGGGGTCAGCAACAGTGAAGTTCTTGGGGTAGGGCGTTGTCTGACCCCTGGAGGACACCTGCTCACTTGGACGTTTTTAAAGTACTAGAAGGTTTGTCTGCTGGAGGAAACTTCCTCATGGGCACATGTGATAGTTTTCTGAGCTGGTGTCTACTGGATCCCCTGCTGTGTTGAGGCACTTGGGGGGTCCTGGTGTTGGAGCTTCTTTGCTCTACCACTTTTGGGCTCAGGATCTCCCTCTGGTTTGCTGAGGTCGGGCTTGCTGGGACACCTCCCATCCCGTACTTCTCCTCCTCCATGAGATCAAGAGGGGCCTTTCCCATCAATCCCCCAAGCTTCCTGAGCTACAAGACTGCTGCATTCTGTCTTTCTTCTGGCTCAGCTGTTCCAGGGTTTTTCCTGGTGCAATGTTTTCTGAACTTTCAGAGGACTATAATGGAGAATGGGAGAGACTTACTTCTTACTCTTCCATCTTTTTTGGCTCCGGGAAGTCCCAGATTCTTAGAATGCTGTTAGACTTAGAAATGATTCTAATCCAAATTTGCTTTGGGCTAGGAACCTGTGTATCTTGGGCTAGCATCTAGCCCAAATAGGGTTGTGGTGAAGAACAGGAATGAGGGAATGGGTAACCATCTGTTATTTTTGTATGAAGCCAAGCCAGTCTGTGACTGTGTCTTTGAGCACACAAATCCATCCTTGTTTGCAGTTTTGTAGTGCCTCCTGAGAGAACTGACTTTCAAGAAAAGGTAGTGTGCTGTGATTGTTTTTTTTTAATTTGGAATTAGAAGAATTGAGTTTTAATCCTGACTCTGACAGTTAAGGATTGTGTGTGACTTTAGACAAGTCATTTAGCCTTTGGAGGTCTCAGTTTTTTCATATGTAAAATAAGGAGATTAGACTGGATGCCCTCCCAAGTCCCTTTCAGCTCTAAATCTGTGATCCTAAGACCCAAGCTTGAGCCAGTGAAAGTACACTAAAAACTAATAGGTCTAACTCTGTTTACAAATGTATCAGTGACAACCATGATACCTGCCACTCTAGATGTTAAAGAATAGACTCTCCTGCTTATTTTTTTAACTATCTTTTCGTTGGCTTCTGTAAGGTTTCTATGCAATACTCCCAGCCAAGGAAGGAGGCTGACCTATTCTCCTATTCCCCTCCTCCATCATTTCCCACCCCAAATTGGGGTTTAGTAAGCTTTGTAAATATTTTTATGGATGTCCTTTAAAGAAAATCCAGTTATATCTTTGTCGAGCTCTCCTTACAAGGAAACCAAGTTGAAGAAAACCATCACAGAAACCACATCTGAAGCTATATGCAACATTTTATACCTATAGTGGTCTGGGAGGTTTTCCAACCACTAATGTGTCCTACACACCTTCCTCTGATGCAGGGGCTGGAGAGAGACAGTTGTACCTTTAAGACTCCTCTTCTGATAAGTGATTATTGAGAGTAGAACCTAAATTCACCTGTACCTTACCCTCTCTGTTACTTTCCCTTCTTGGATGCTGTGAGCCCTGGGTCTGGTTCAGAGAAGTATATTCCGTCAGATGTTATTACTTTTGTGATGGGGGGGTTGGTAGACAATATTTTGGATGTCTACTGTGTATACAATGTATACTAAAAGTCTAACAAAGAACCTTTTCCTTTAAGATAATTTTTTTCCACTCTGAAATTTTCAGTAGCATAAAGTTGCAACCATAGAGGAGGATACCATGTTTATCTCTGTGTATCCTGGTATCTTCCATTCTTCCTTACCTCTAGCTACAGGAAATCTGTGAAAATACTTTTTAACAAGATTGTCTTAAGAAAACTAATATGGTCCCACTATACATAGTAGGATGCTGTAAATCCTCTAGCTTAGCCTTCCTTTTTCCTTCCTTCCCTTCTTCTTTTCTTCCACTTTCCGAAACTATGCCAGGTAGTTGGATCCTATGGATCTCTACCAAGGATGAGATCTCCTCCGTGGAGATCTCTTGGAAGATGAAATGGCTCTTTTCTGGCTGGGAGGAGCTATTGCCTTCTAGATCTTTCCAGGGCGGATTTTGTCAACAGCTTCTGGAAACTAAGACTGACTTCCTTCACCCATGTTACTTTTGAGACAAACTGTTTTATTTATGGTTCTTAGCTCCTGTTTCTCTTCCTTTGCTAAGGCATGCCTTGTGCTTGTAATGTTCTTCCTCACTTTTCTGCCTCTTAGAATCCCTAACCCCTCTGAGGCTCATTCCAAGCTGTCACTTCCTCTAGGAAGTTTTTCTGGATCCATGCTTCCCTTCCCTTAGTTATTAGTACTCTCTTTACTTGGTGTGTATTTTGTAGTTAATTTTCTCAAAGTGTCATTCCGGTAGAATGTAAGATCCTTGAAGGAAGAAGCTATTTGTCTCTATATTCTCAGTGCCTTGCATATAGCAGATATTTAATGAATGCTTCCGTCACTAACACTACCTACCTTCATGACAAATCTCTCCCATCCCCTAGAAGAGAGCCCTCTTTTGTGTAGCAAATAAGCATAGTCAAGTAAAACAAGTTTGGGTTGTTTTGGTTCCATTTGAAAACATGTCACACCTACAATCCACAAATATGTCGCTTTGTTATTACTCTTCTGGAGTTGTTATTGGTGATTGCGTTAATCAATATTCTTTTATAGAAAATATGTTTTCTATTTTTACCTAAAAAGACAGCCTAGTTTTTGGCTAAATGGAAAGGAATGAGCAGGGTCTTAATCAGTTATTAGGTCTGGCCACAATGGCAACCAATTGCTCTGTTTCAGGCTACATACCATTGTCAAGAAAAGAGGAAAGGGAGAAAAATAGTGGAAAACTCTCATCTACGCCTCAATAAAATATATACACACAGAGCTTCCCCCACTCAAAATAATTAAAGGACTTGATGCCGGGCAATCTTTTCTGGAAAAAGTGGGAGACATTTAAATGATTTGATAGCTAGATTTTTTTTTTTAAAGTAAGTTATCCCGGGTCCAACTCTTCTCTTCTGGCTCATGTTTGAGTGACTATAGACCAACCAAGGTTCACCAACACAGACCTTGGCTCCAAAGGAATGATGCTGGCACCTAAAAGACTCTGCTTCCTAATCTGCAGAGATGGGAAGGGGGTATAAGTCTTAGAAGGCAAGACAACTTGGCTTTGGTGGGTCCCCAGTCTTTGAACAATACCCTATGTGCAGCTCTGTTGCATGTGGAAGTTGATGACATATTCAGTATTAGTCCTTTGCACTGAAACAGCAAAGGGCTCAAAAGGGTGGAAGGTAAAGGTGACCAGGCGTCAGACTGTGTGGTTGATGGGGTGGCCCAGCAGGTCTGCCTGGATCTCAAACTTGGGCAGACCAGAATCCTCTGAGGCAATAGTAACTCATACGTACTGCAGAAAGAATAAGTCTAGATTGTCCTCATATTGCCTTTGAGGCAATTTCCCATTTCTTATCCTTACAGGCACATTTTCCAGCTTGGTTTGTAATACATAGCCACAGTTTGGCACATATACTTCTTAAGCACCTATCATTAGAATGTTCCCCCAGGAACCTAGTCATAAATGTAGAATCTCGTGGCAGCACAAAGATGCTTCTCCTTCACTCATTCTGAATTATACTTCTGTATATTTCAGACAGTGCTGGAAAAGTCAGTTTTGCTCAATTATACGCAATTCTACTACCCACTTGTAGGGAATCACAAGCTGACTTGTTAGGGGTGTTTTTATTTTCCTTAAAGATGTAATGTATGATTGATTCAGTTTCAGAAGTCTGTGCCACTTGTCACGTACATGCCACCTGTCAGCAGAGAGATGGGAAGGAGATCTGTATCTGTAATTACGGATTCGTGGGCAATGGGAGAACCCAATGTCATGGTAAGTCCTGAATTTTCTGGTATTGAAGAGTTGAAAAGGAGCAGAATGTTCATATAATCATAGAATAATAGGGATAGAAGAAGTCCAAGAGAACCACTGGTTCTGTCCCCTCATTTTACACATGAGAAAACTGAGGCCCAAAGAGGGGAAGGGACTCCTCATCTAGGAGTGTTGGCCAACTGGATTTGTTCATGGGAAGTTGGGTGAAATCCTCTTTATTCTTAAGTGAAAACTTTTAAAGAATATTCCTAATGATAAGTTTTATATTTTGGAGGGATAAGGGAAGGCAGCATAGTATAGTAGAAAAGGAACTGAAATTCCAGTCATAAAAGATGTGTTTGAATTCTGGCTTTTCCACTCAAAAGCTGTGCGATCAGGGCAGCTAGGTAGCACAATGAATAGACCACAGGCCCTGAAGTCAGGAGGCCACCTGGGTTCAAATCCGGCTTCAGACACTTGACACTTAACTAGCTGTGTTACCTTGGGCAAGTCACTTAACCCTAACTGCCTTGCCTTCCCCCTTAAAAAAACAACAACAACAACAACTTCTGTTTAAAAAAACTCCCAAAACCAAACTGTGTGATCTTAGGAAAGTCATTTGGTTTCTGTGTGCCCACTTTTCTCATATGTATAAAGAAAGGTGGTGGAAACAGATGTTTTCTAAGGACTCTTTCTTACCTCCAGATCCTCTGAAATAAATCTCCCATTATAAAATCCAGTTTTTAGCTTAAAAGAAGCTGCAATTCCATTTCCCCAAAGTGATAGGAAGGCAGTGAATAGCTAGTTTCTCATCTTGTATAAAGACAAATGAGTTGGAAAAAGACAGAGTGACTGCATCATGGAATGTCAGCATTGGAAAGAACCTTAGAGAGGAGTTACTTCAACCCCAACCTGGGGCAAGGATTACCTCTACAACATACATGATCAATTTAATGACAAACAGTTATTAAGTACTTACTGTGTGTAAGGCACTGATTTAGGCACTGTCCATACAAGGATTAGATGATCCAGGACCCACCCTAGCGGAACTTACATTCTTACATTAGGATACAGTATGTGTGTGTGTGTGTGTGTGTGTGTGTGTGTGTGTGTGTGTGTGTGCATATATACACCTAAATAAATAAATAAATAAACATGTACACATATGTTATGTACACATGTACTTACACACATAGATATGCAATAGACATAAGTATAATTAAAGGTCAGGAGTGAAAGGGTACAAAAGAGTGATCCAGATACTAGATCCTAGGAAAATGTGAGGTCCCCGATCAGTTAGCCTCTGCCTGAAGGCCACTAGGGAGGGGGAGCTCATTAATATCTGTGAGTTAGCTCACTTTATCTTTGGACAACTCTAATTATTTGGAATTTTTTTCTTATATTGAACTCAATCCTGTCTCCCTGTAATTTTGCCCATTCCTTGGTCCTGTATCTCCTTTTTGGGGCTAAGGAGGACAAAATTTTTTGTGTCATATTGCAGTGGCAAGATTAGGAGTCAGACTTGATATACTACCTTTGGGGAAGCCATTCAGCACTTCTGAACCTGTTTCCCCATTTGTTATATTAGAGGATTGAATGAAATGATTGCTAAGCTCTTTTCCATGAGAATCTATGATCCTGTGTCTAAGCCCTTTCCACATAAATTATTTCTCATCTAGACCATGAAAATAAAATGTTAGTAAACCCATCTTTGTGGTTCTAAATACAGCATCACTGCAGAACATGTCTTTATAACCCTTTTTTTTGTGCATTGGAATGTGTCAACAGATAAAGATGAGTGTCAGTTTGGAGCTACTGTGGTCTGTGGGAATAAAACATCATGCCATAATACACTTGGAGGTTTTTATTGCATATGTCTGGAAGGCTACCGAGCAACAAACAACAACAAGACATTCATTCCCAATGATGGCACTTTTTGTACAGGTAAATGAAGAACACCTGGGTAAGGAACTTAGGGGAGATAATGGAACTGAAAGAAAACAGAAGCAGGTGTTGTTCTGCAATGCTAAGGTTTTCTCCCCCATCTCCCTTTCTTGCAAGTAGGAACAAATGACTGTGGGGTATATTTAGCACCTTCAGGAAGGGTTTGGAAGCTAACCTGGGGGTTGTTAGTATGTCAGCGTGGAAGAGGTAATGTAGATTGTATGGGTTTCAGGTGAGTACATTCATCCTGGTGCAGATGGTGAATTAAGTGGGAAGTGAGAAAATTAGTTCAGGAGAGAGTGGCAGCTGAAGGCTTGAATGTCAGGCTTACACTTGGAAGAAGCCCAATGGAAAGGTGAGAGATTGGACTGAAGATTGCCCGAGTATGCATATGTACACATATGTTATATACACATGCACTTACACACATACACACATAGATATGCAATAGACATAAGTATAATTCAAGGTCGGGAGTGAAAGGGTACAAAAGAATGATCTAGATACTAGATCCTAGGAAAATGTGAGGTCCCTGATCAGTTAGTCTCTGCCTGAAGGCCGCTAGGGAGGGGCAACTCATTAATACCTGTGAGTTAGCTCACTTTATTTTTGGACAACTCTAATTATTTGGAAGTTTTTTCTTTATATTGAACTCAACCCTATCTCCCTCACCCTCTGTTCTCCTCTCACCCCTCTCTTCATATTCCTTTGTATGAACAGTAATGAAAAGCTCAAAATTCAGGTTTCATATGGTACAACTTAATTGTGTCATGGGTCGCTGTGCTTAATCCTGGGTTTCTGTTATGGAAAGATATGTACCTTAACATGTTGATGATCCATATCCTTTGACTTTGTTGCTGAATCATGGGAGCTCTCAGAAACTTCTGCACTTTGGATATGGCATTATGGATGCTGGAAACATGGGAGTGATACTTTGGGGATCATCTTGTGGGGATCTGAGAGGCAACTATGGTATAGTTGATAAGAGTGTTGACTTTGGAGTCAGGAAGACCTAAGTTCAAGTTCTACCTCTGATACTTACTGGGAAAGTCTTTTAACTTCTTGGTGCTCTAGACAAATCTAATTATACATGAGATCTTTATTATATACTAATATACTTACTATACCTATATGATACCAAATAACATCAAAATTATATGTTTATAATAATATACAGTATATATTTAATGCTATAATATATAATAAAATTGTATATTAGATTTATATACTTCAAATTATAAATTTAAGGAAAAGGTGTGAACTGGCATTGATAGAGGGAGTTTCTTCATCTGAAGAGCTCTTTATATTAGTGAAACCACAGATCTGGTCCCTATCCTCTCCTGTCTACTGGGATGAAGGTCATGAGGTTTGTTTTTTTACCTTTAGCTCTCCAAAAATGGTGGGGAAACTGAAGCAAAAATAGATTGTATTGTGTCCTTTCAGTGACTAGTTACCACGTCCCTTGAGTGTTAGGGACTAGCTTTGAGGGTGGAGAAACACAGCTGATGTCTTGCAGTGCAAAGATGATCTCAAGAGGGTTCTGCCACACCTGGTTTGGAAAGGAGGAAGTTCTGTGCTATTATTAGGGCTGGCATACAGTAATCAAAGCTGTTAGACTTCTGGCTCACTCTATAATATAAGGGGAAAAGGAGGGGGAGGGAATACTAGGTAAGAGCTTTCAGCAGCTTGACCGTAGCAGTCTGTTGTTGTATTATGATTTCTCGGTGTTTGTTGTGGGTGATCCTGGCTGATAATCCTATAGAATGGGTAGTCAGGAGGTCACATGGTGTGTCTGTTCCTTGGATATTTCTGTATGAGTCATTGGCAGTCATTGGCACTGATTTAAAAAGAAAGGTATTATATGATGGGGAAACTAATCTGTTCAATCTAAAATCTGTTTATTCCATAATTGAGCACAACACCCACCTCCCTCATAAGAGATGACCTTTGATGGCCTTCATAACAAGATACACGAGGACATTTGGAGTTGGTTCATGCATGGTCTTTTGCTAATGTTGAACTGACATTTTGGGATGTTGAATGATATGTTCCTGGAATTGAGATCAAATTGCTTACCTTCTCAAGGAAGGGGATGGGAAGGACGGAGGGAAAGAATTTGGAACTCAAAATTTTAAAAAAGAACGTTAAAAATATTTTATATATAATTGGGAAATATTTAGTGAAATAAGTAAAAATATATTAAAATGTTATGTGTTCCTGGCCAAGTTGTAGAAAGAAATTGAGTAAAGAAGAGGAATTTCAGCCTATCCATGGCTTCTCTAGGTAAGATATAGATTTAGAACTAGAAGGAACTTGAAAGATCATCTAGTCCAGCCCCCTCATTTTATAGAAGAGGAAACTGAAGTTCAGAGTGGTCAAGAGACTTAGCCCAGGTTGCAAACATCTCTGGGTACAGAGATAGGTCAAATACTCATAATTTTCAGTGTATTCACAATGACAGTGGAATACAAATCATGTATTGTATCACTCTGGTTTTCTGGGATTTTTGTTTGTTTTGTTGTTATGATAATGGTCAGTTAGGAAAAGTAACTAACCAAAATAATGAGGGGCTCCCATAGGTTTACATAAGTGGTTCTTAATCTGAAAATATGGCAGTGTTTTTAAAGTGACCAGAGAATAAAAAAGAAGAGAAGAAAGAACCGTGTTTTGGCTTCTTCCTTGACTGAAATGGCAAGTTCTGCTTATTTCATCCTTTTAACTAGTACCAAGGCATAGCAAGTACAGTATGATTTACTCTTGGAATGAATATGGGAATTAGCTGAAATGCATTTCAGAATATCCTGAATGGCTTTGATAGCAAATGGCTTTCCACCTGGCTGCACAAGTGACTTGCTGTGAAATTAAACTTGGTGGGTGGAAAAATACAAAAGGGAACATAGCAAGAACTCAGAATCATGGAACTTACAGGACTTTGTTTGATCTTGTTACATTCCACTCAATGTGGAGCTCACCATATATATATAGAAATACCATTTCTGGGGAGTCCTTGACCATTCCCCCCACCCTGCTCCTAAAGAGCTAACAAAATAGTGGAAGCTTTCTTTGTAGTTCAGGGTTTTTGTTTTGTTTTAGAGTCATTTTTAAAAGAACTGGATGATTATAAGATTTTTCTAGCATCAATAATTCTGTTGGGAAGAAAGAAGAAGAAAAAACCAGTTTCTTCGTGACTCAGATGCTTAAGGGGGTGGCAAGTATGAAATGGGACTGAAGGTGAAGTTGAAGGCAGTTGCTGCTGTTAGTTTAAAGTGACCACTCACTTATTAGGTGTGTAATCCTGGTCAAGTCACTTAAGACTCCAAATAAAATAAAATAAAATGAAGTGACCACTCCCTTTGATGTTCTTGTTCTCTCAGTCTATGGAGTGGGTTTAGAGTCCATGATAGAGGGAGGAAAGTGCTGGACTTGGAGTGAGAAGATCTCAATTTGAGTTCTAGATCTGATATTAAGTGTGCGGAGGTGATTCCAGTTGTGAGCTTTAGTTTCTTTATAGATAAAATGAGATAATGATAATAATTTCACTAGCCACTTTACAGGTTTCAGTTCTATGGAGGGAGAAGGAGCTCTATCCAGAAATGACTGTGATATAAAAACTAAAGGCATCAAAAAGCCTCATTTTACAAGTAAGTTATCCGTATATATTTATTTTAAAAGAGATAGGGTTATTCTGGCATGGCTCATTCTTGATGTATCCATGTTACTACCATTTCTCTTTCTAATGATCACAGATCATCTTGTTAATAATATGAAGTCAAGCTCCTTACCCGAGAATTCAAAGAATTCCCTATTTTGAAATTGGGACCTTTTTCTTTTGTTGTTATTGTTCCTTTGTTTCATTCATGTCCTGATTCTCCATGACTCCATTTGGAGTTTTCTTGGCAAAGATACTGGAGTGATTTGTCATTTCCTTCTCCACCTCATTTTCCAGATGAGGAAACTGAGGCAAAGAGAGTTAAGTGACTTCTGGCATCACATGTTGTCTGAGGCCAAATTTGACCTCAGAAAGATGAGTCTTCCTGACTCCAGGCCTGGCACTTTATCCGCTGTGCCCCCTAGCTGCCATGGGACAATATTTATCCAACTCCAAATTTCCTTTTTCTCTGGTTTCTCAGAAATCATAGGTAACATCTCGGCTGTCACATCCTTGAGTTATTTCAATACCCTGGAAAACTGTTTGTTTACCTCTTTTAAAAGAAAATCAGTTAAGCTAAAATAATCTATAGAATGATTTCATCTGATGCCACGTTCTGCCCCTGCAGTCTTTCTCATCTCTGCAAAGAATAGAGAGGGATGTTTCATGAACTGTTTTTCTGAACCAAGATTGGTTATTGCAAATATTCAGAGGCTGGCTTCCCTTTGATGTGATTTTTCAAAGTAATAATATTTATCTGGATCTTGAAAAGTATTTTCTACATTTTTTGCCTCTTTTGGGTCTTTCACTAAACTTGTAAGGTAGGGGGTACTCCAGATGTTTGTTAATTTTACAGATGAGGACACTGGCACTGGGGAAGTGAAATGAGTTGCCCATGGTCACACAACTAAGAAGTGCCAAGAAAGGGCTTTAAATCCAGGTCGTTTTGAAAACTCCAAGTCGCGTATTTTATCTGTTGGACCATATAGTCTTCCGTTCTGTTCTTTTTATTTACATAATTGTAGTCATCTTATATATTATTCCTCTGATTCTCATTTCACTCTGGATCAATTTGTAAAATACTACCTTGTTCCCTCAGTTCCTCATATTTGTTAATTTTTTTTTTTGCACAATAAGAATATTCATATGCTTCAGTTTGTTTAGTCCTTCCCGGGGGATGGGCACTGACTTTGTTCCTAGTTATTTGTTATCAACAAAGTGTGGTTATGAAAATTTGGGCATAAATGGAACTTTTCTTTATGTCTTTGAGCTCTTTGGGATTTATTTCTAGTAGTAGTATTGTTGAGGCCTAGGATACAAATAAGATAGAGCTTTTTAAAAAATAATTCTAAGTCATTTTCCAGAAATGCTGACCCAATAGGCAGTTACACCAACAGTGTATTAGGGTGCCTGTCTTTCGACAGCCCTTCCAGCATTGATGGTTTTTTATTTTTAGTCATCTTTACCAGTTTTTTGGGTGAGGTGGAAAACTTCAGTGCTGATTTCATTTATGCTTCTCTTTTGTTAGTGATGTGAATAATGTTTTCGATGGCTATTAATTGCTTGCAATTATTTTGAAAACTGTTTATATATTTTTGACCACTTTTCTACTGGGGGAATGGCTTTTGCTTGGTCTTATATGTAATTCATGTCAATTTAAGACGTACCTTGGATATTGGACTTTTGTTAGAGATATTTAATAATTTTTTTCCTACCTGATTTATCTTCTTAGCTTTAAAAAATTTTTTTTCTTTTTTGACAGAGTTCCCTGACTGATAGATTAGGTAAATTCTATAGACATAATACACTTAGATTTCAGCAAAGCATCTTATAGATGCTCTCATATGTTGCCTGTGAAAAAGATAAAGAGATATAGGTCAGACAACAATAGAGTCAGTTGGATTTGGAATTGCTTGCATGACTAGGCTGAAAAATAGTGACTTATGAATGAATGCCTACCTAAAAGGATATCTTTAGTAGAGTGGTCCTTGAGCTCTATCCTTGGTTTTAATCTGTTCAGCCTTTTTTTTTTAAACCAATGATTTGGTGGACATATAGATAGCATGGAGGTGTGAGAAATTGGATGACAGAATCAGTATCTAAAAGGGTCTTGAGAGGCAAGACTGTTGACTCAAATTTAATAATATTAAATTAAATAGGGATAATAAAATCTCATATATAGGTAACTGGGCTTTTCTAGTCAAGAATGTTTTGCATAGGTTTAACTCTATGTTGGTGGAGAAAAATGTTGACAAAATGCTGCGTTCCTGTGTGAGAGAGAGAGTTGGTATTTTTTGTAGAGGAAAGACATTCTTTCTCCCAATATCTCTTCCTTGATTCTAGAAGAGAATCCAGAACCACACTTGTATCTCAGAGAAGAAAGAATGTCATGCCTAAGCAATGACACAAAAAAACCCTAAGTTCTGAAAATCTGGATTCCACATGGTTTCAAAAAACTACTTGCCAAATGTACAGGATGAAGGAAAGACATTGTTAAATAAGTTTGTGTGAAAAGGAAGTGGATTTTGTAGACCACATACTCAGCATGGCAAGTGTGATATGGTGGCCAGAAATGCTGATGCATGTTAAATGGCATTAAGAGAAACAAAATGTCCAGGATAAGGGAGGTTATAGTCCCACTGTATTCTCCCCTATTTAGATAAAATCCATCTAGATTATCGTTCTCAGTTCCATATGCCTCATTTTAGGAAGGGTATTATGAACTAGAAGAATAATGTGAGGCTTCTGAGGACTGCATGATACACCTGAAAGTGTTTAGCATCCTGGAGAAGACTAAGGCATAATGTGATGGAATCCTTTAGTATTTTTCTTTTGCTTTTTGGAGGGGGGAAGGCAGGGCAATTGGGGTTAAGTGACTTGCCCAAGGTCACACAGCTAGTGTTAAGTGCCTGAGGCTGGATTTGAACTCAGGTCCTCCTTACTCCAGGGCTGGTGCTCTATTAACTGCACCACCTAACTGCCCCAAATCCTCTAGTATTTGAAAGACTGACATATGAAGGAGGAATTAGCATTAATTATCCAGCATTTAACATAGTGTCTGGCATATAGTAGGCACTTAATAAACATTGATGGATTGCTTGCCTCCAGAGGATACAATAAAGATCAATAGGTGGAAGTTTCAGAGAGGTAGATTTCAGCTCTGTGAGGAAAAACTTACTGTCAGAGTCATGGCAAAGTGGAATAGAGTAACCTATTCCTGGCTAAGTGGTGTGTTGGCCTTTGCTATGGTCTCCAACTTTGGATTGAATAACCATTAACATAACAAGATGGCAAGCATACTGATTACCCTTTCCCCCAGTCTGCCTGCTCTTCTATCCATCCCATTCCATTCCTCCTTCCCCTTTTCCCCCTTACTTTCTCATAGGGCAAGATGGATTTCTATATCCCGTTGCCTGTATATCTAATTTCCCAGTTGCATGTAAAAACAATTTTTTAACATTTGTTTTTAAAACTTTGAGTTCCAGATTCTCTCCCATCTTCTCTCCTTACCCATCCCCAATGGGAAGACAAGCAATTCAATAATTCACTATAGGTTGTACTTGTGTAGTTATGCAAAATATTTCAATAGTAGTCATATTGTGAAAGATGAACTATATTTCCCTACCTCCTTATCCCATCCCTAATTTATTCTATTTTCTTCTTTGACTGTATCCCTTTTTCAAAAAAGTTTGCTTCTTTCCCCAATCTGCCCTCCCTTCTATCATCCTCCCCTCTTATCTCCTTCCCCCCTACTTTCCTGTAGGGTAAGATACTCAATTGAATGTGTATGTTATTCCCTCCTTAAGCCAAATCCAGTGAGAGTAAGGTTGATTCATTCCCTTTCATCTCCCCGCTCTTTCTCTTCATTATAACGGCTTTCTCTTCATTATAACGGCTTTCTCTTGCCTCTTTTATGTGAGATAATTTACCCTATTCTATCTCTCCCTTTCTTTTGCTCCCAATATATTCCTCTCTCACCCCTTAATTTTATTTTTCAAATATCATCCCTTCATATTCAACTCACCCTGTGTCCTCTGTGTATACATACACATACACACACACACACGCACACACACATATACACACACACACACACACACACATACTCCCTTCAACTATCCTAATACTGAGAAAAGTCTCATGAGTTAAAAATATTGTCTTTCCATGTAGTAATGTAAATTGTTCAACTTTAATAAGTTCCTTATGATTTCTGTTTCCTGTTTACCTTTTCATGCTTCTCTTGCTTCTTGTATTTGAAAGTAGAATTTTCTGTTCAACTCTGGTTTTTTCATAAAAAGTGCTTGAAAGTCCTCTATTTCATCAAATGTCCATATTTTCCCCTGAAGTATTATACTCAGATTTGCTGGGTAGGTGATTCTTGGTTTTAATCCTAGCTCCTTTGACCTCCTGAAGATCATATTCCAAGTTCTCTGATCCCTTAAATGTAGAAACTGCTAGATCTTGTGTTATCCTATTGTGTTTCCACAATATACAAATTGTTTCTTCCTGACTGCTTGTAATATTTTTTCCTTGACCTGGGAACTCTGGAATTTGGCTGTAATATTCCCAGGAGTTTTTTTTTGGGATCTTTTAAAATAGGTAATTGGCGAATTCTTTCAATTTCTATTTTGTCCTTTGGTTCTAGAATATCAGGGCAGTTTTCCTGGATAATTTCTTGAAAGATGATGTCTAGGCTTTCAGGTAATCCAATAATTTTAAAATTATCTCTCCTGGATCTATTTTCCAGGTTAGTGGTTTTCCCAATGAGATATTTCACATTGTCTTCTGTTTTTTCATTCTTTTTGGATCTGTTTGATAATATCTCGATTTCTCATAAAGTTATTAGCTTCCAGTTGCTCCAGTCTAATTTTGAAGGAATTATTCTCTTCAGTGAGTTTTTGAAATTCTTTTTTCCATCTGGGCAGTTTGGCTTTTTAAGGCTTTCTTCTGCTGGTTGGCTTTTTGGACCTCTTTTGCCATGTGAATTAGTCTTGTTTTTTAAGGTGTTATTTTCTTCAGTATTTTTTTGGGTTTCCTTTAACAAGCTGTTGACTCATTTCTCATGATTTTCTTGCAACAGTCTCATTTCTCTTCCTGATTTTTCCTGTACTTTTCTTACTTGATTTTCAAGCTCTTCCATGGCATGCAACCAATTCATATTTTTCTTAGAGGCTTTTGATGCAAGTGTTTGACTTTGTTGTCTTCTTCTAGTTTTATGATTTGTTCTTTCATCAAAGAAAGATTCTGTAGTCCGATTTTTTTTCTCTGTGTGCTCATTTTCCCAGTCAATTGCTTGACTTTTGAGCTCTTTGCCAAAGTTGGACTCTCCTTCCAGAGTAGAGAATGCTGTGTCCTAAATTTCTGGGGTTTTGCACAGCTGTTGTCAGAGCTACTTTTAGGCACCTGTAAAATTTCAGTTCTTCTAAGGCAGCGGTTCTCAACCTGTGGGTTGTGACCTCTTTGGGGGTCACAAATGACTCTTTCACAGGGGTCACAGGGGTCGCTTAAGACCATTGGAAAACACATATTTCCCATGGTCTTAGGAACCAAGACACTGCTCCTCTATCTGTCGCTAGGAGGGTCTGCCCACATGCAGATGCTTACACATACGAGTATTAAAGGGTTGCGGCATTAGGAAGGTTGAGAACCACTGTTCTAAGGTGATATGATCAAAGGAGAGTTGTTCACTCCTTTCCTGGCCTGTGGTCTAGTGTGTGAGTGGCCACAAACACTCTTTTCTACCTCAGAACTCTGTGGAGGACTCCCTCTCCACAGCCACCACAAGCTGTGCAACACCAGACATCCTCACCCCAAGACTGCCACCCAAGACTATGACCCAGGTCCAAGCAGGGCAAAGCAAGAGAATCAGGTCTCAGTGCCAGAAAAGAAATCCCTGCAATTACCCTCTCATCAACCACTTGATCCCCCCCACCTTCTTTGGACCTGGAGCTCTGGAATCAGCCACTGCTCTTGCTGCGGCTACCACCATCACCACCACCACCAATGCCACTGCCGCTGCCCCAGGGCTGAGGCTGGACCACGTTCTTCTCTCAGCCAGGTCCAACAGAGTTTCTCCACTGATCTTTTACTTTGTCTTTGAGGTTTGTGGGTTGAGAAGTCTGGCAATTGCTACAGCCGCTAGTGATTTGGTCCCGAGGCCTGCTCCAGCCAGGTCTGTGGTGGTGCAGCCCTTGTAGGACTGTGCTCTGTTCCCAGCCTTGTGCAATAGATTCTTCCTGTTGGCCTGCCAGGCTGTCTTCAGCTGAAGATTTTGTGAGTTCTGTAGCTCTAAAATTTGTTTAGTCATTTTCTATGATTTTGTGGGTTCTGTAGCTCTAAAATTTGTTTAGCCATTTTTTACAGGTATTTGGAGGTGATTGGAAGACAACCTCAAGCAAGTTCCTGCTTTTACTCTGCCATCTTGGCTCTGCCCCCCTCAGAGGTCCCATTTATGCACTTTGTCTGCTTTTTAATAATAGATGACATTTGTATATGTCACTTGAAGGTTTACAGTCTGATTTATATCCATCATCTAAGGCACTTATGTAGGGATGGATCAGCAGACACATCTGACAGACCATGAGAGTTGTGAGTCACTATTTGTGTTGTAACATTCATCTTGGAGATCAAAGGCATGGAAAGATTAAATGACTCTGAAAGAAATTAGATGTATTTTAGCTGCTTAGCAGTTCCTCAGACTGATCTGTTAAATCCCCAGGATAGAAGGATCTCAGTTTCTTCCCCTTTTGTCCCATTCTTTATGCTTATATAATAAAATCTTATTAATTTGAAATTTGTGCTAATTGGTAGAAAGACTGAGTTAAAGTTTATGCTTCTAGTCTTTATAGAAACAGGGCTTTCTAAATAGTGTTAATAATATATTTTATAAACTTTTAGCAAGAACTTCAGAAGCATATAAATTCTTGCAAATATTTGATTTGTTAGTCACAATTCAGTGTTTAATCAGTCATTAAAGCAAGTCTGTCTATGAGCAGGACTTGAGGATAACCTCTATAGGGCAGAGCTTAGACTAATTCTATTACTTCTGTATGCATTTGAAAGTAATGAAGCAGCCTTTCTCTTAAAAAAAGAAACAACCAACCAAACACACCCTAATATATACTTTTTACTATATTTAGCCTTCCCTCAATTAGTATGAATTAATGAGATTTTATTTTCATTAAAGACTTTGCCATGGTGTTTTAACTGCCTTTTCCCTTGCATTCCTTCCCTTGGTGAATAGGAACTAGTCTTTCTTTTCTTCCTTTTTGTCTTGGGGAAAGGTGTTATGCAGAACATGTACCTGGAAGGCGTCTACTCAGCCTATTTCACTAGAGACTCTCTCAAACAGGTTTATTTTGATAAATTTCTGTCTTTTGCACGAGCCATAGATAGAGAGCTGTAGCTGAAGCCAAGTCTTGTCTCTTTGTTAAATTCTCAGCACTTTAGTCAACTCTCTAAGACCACTAATTGCAGAGAAGGCTGTTACCTGCATTGGGAGGAATTAGTGTCCTAATCCAGCTCCCTAAAGTAATGAAATCATGGGCTCAGTCCCTGTTGCCTATTTCCTATTCTTTATGTCTCTATCTTTCTTTAGCTCTGGGTTCTAGTTCAGATTGTGAAGGACTGTCAGTGGCTGGCAAGAATCACCATTCTCTTGATATTGATAAAGGTTGTCTGTCAGGGCACAGATGGGTACACAACCCCAGGGTGAAGTTTTGAAAGACAGCTAGGTGGTAAGTTGACCTCATGGGCAGTCTTTGAATGCTCACAGATTGCAGAACAGCAGGAAGTAGACAGACTGATGAAGTGATTTTAACTGCCTCCATTCTAAATGGATGTTCCTGCTTGTTAATGTTCTGCCTTAATTTGGATATGGACATAGGTTGGCCTTTGCAGAGAAAGGCAGCAGGGATGGATTAAGGGATAATCTTGATTATACAGTCACCAGGAGGAAGCTTTCACATTCATTTTCTTTGTGGGTCTTTGCCTGCTTGAACAACACTTATACTTTCTTGTAATGGTCTTTCTTTTTTTTCTTAATGTCTTGCTATTGTGACCAGCTTCTCATGACAAGCACTGATTTTTAAATGATATAGCAAAAGTCCAGCTCCTTGCCTAAATCTTATTCTTCTGGTTGAGGAGTTCAAGCATGGGAACAGTGTTGGTAGACTGGAATGCTCTCTTTTTCTTCTCTCCTCTCCATTACTACTTTCATGTACCCTTAAGTGGCTATGGAAGGCTCCGTGGGCTCATTTAATAGAGGGGCAGTACTGGGTAATAAGTAATGCAGTTTATATTCTGGGAAGACAGAGCCAGCGGGAAGAGCAATATTGTTTATTACAAATTTGTGGGATAGTCCATCCATCCTGAATTACAGAAATGGCCTAATTTTGTCCAAGCTTCTGGGTATCCTTGAAGAATGTCAGAGAAAACAGTGAGAGGCATTCTAGCTGGGAAAAACTGTTCTAGTAGAAAAAAAAAGAGTAACTTAGAGCAGAGGTTTTGGAGACAGAGGACTATAGTGGAAAGAGTGTTACATACGACAGTCAGAAGAGATAAGGGTTCAAATCCTGTCTCTGATAACAAGTTTCTTGATACTTGTGTGGCAATGCTCAAATCACTTAATTCCTCTAAGACTTAGTTTTGTCGTTATTTTTCATTCGTTTCATGCATGTCTGACTCTTTTGTCACCTCATTTGGAGTTTTCTTGGCAAAGATACTGGGAGTAGTTTGCCATTTCCTTTTCCAGCTCATTTTACAGATGAGGAAACTAAGGCAAACAGGGTTAAGTGACTTACCCAGGGTCAAACAGCACGGAAGTGTCTGAGACTGGATTTGAACTGAGGTATTCCTGACTCCAGGCTGGGTACTCTATTCACTGTTCCACCTGGCTGCTGCCAAACCTCAGTTTACTTATCTTTAAAGTAGTGATAATGAGCTCTTTTGTACTTACTTTTTAGGTTTACTGTGAGGATGAAATGATAGACTTTGAAAACCCTAAAGTACTATGTAATTCTCTATGAATATTACTAGTGTTTGTATAGTGGAACATGAGGAGAAAATGTTGGATGCTAGACAGTGTGTGTGTGTATGTGTGTGTGTGTGTATGTGTGTGTGTGTATGTGTATGTGTGTGTGTATGTGTGTGTGTGTATGTGAGAAATGCCAAAATAACTCACCCCCTGGTATAGTATATGCCAACCTGAAACCCTGCTGTGCAGGTGCCCATCCTCCTAGATCTATTCTCCTCCTCTTGGCAGATGGCTAGCCTGGGATGGTGCCAGGTAGGTGCTGTCAGCAAGTGGTTGTCACCATGACAACAGTGAAACTTTCATTGATTTGTAGTGGGGGCAGGGTGGAAGGAGAGCTGCCTCTTCCATCTCAGTGTTATTGAGGGTCTATCTGTGTTTTGAATCTCAAGGCCATCACAAAGCTTTGCTTCTACTATTATTTAAGAAAAAAACTAATTTGGAAAGAAAAAGATGACCAGTGGTTATTTTCCGTGACCCAAAGTCTTCACACTCCCTCCTCCCCAATCCCTTTGGTCTTATAATAAAATAATTCTGGGGCACAGCCGGGTTTCAAGGTTTATGCCTCTTGAAAATATTAACCAAGAGTTCCAGGAAACCAAGGGTGACCCTCTCCTGACCCCTCTACCTCCCTTCCTTTCCTGGACTTCCTCCCCCTCATGTTCCTAAACTCCTACCTTTTAGTGCTTATCAGGTTTATTTATTCTTCCTATTTTTTCCCCTTGTTTAGCCAAGACAGAGACATCAGTGGACTGGAGTTAACTTGTTTTGTATCATTTAAACTACAGCTTGAGACAGGATTGTCCAGTGATTTGTGGTGACCTGAAAAAAATTTTCTTTTCTAGGTAGCCAGATACCATTTTATCTGCATTTCAGTCATATTTCAATCTGTGATCTCATCATTGTGGGGACACTGTCTCTCTTCCAAGCAGCAGCTCATAACCCATCCAGGCGTTTTCATCCTGTATACTGTTTGTTTATGTCTTTCTAGTATAAGTCACTGTATCTTCTATAGAGAATTCTGCACTGGAGGCTTACCTCTGATACTTTTATTAATTAATTAATTTACTTTTAGTGTCTAACATTCAGTTCTGCAATCCCTTCAGTTCCAAATTTTCTCTCTCCCTCTCTCCTCCTTCTCTCCCTTTTCCCTGTGGTGGCATGCAATCTGATATAGGCTCTACAAATACCTTCACATTAAACAGTCAAGTTGTAAAGAAGAATTATAGCCAGTGAAGTGAACAACACTTACCTCTGATTCTTTTCGTATTTCGTGGATACCAGTACAATAGTCGGGCTCTGTCATCCTTCCCCCTTGCGCCATGACTAGTCCTGGTAGCAACTAGGGGGTGGAGTGAATTCTGTGTTGAACCTTGTCAAGAAGATCTAAATTCAAATTTGGCCTCCAGTCACTTGCTAGCCGTAGGACCACTTAACCTCTGTCTGCCTCGGTTGTTCTCACCTGTAAAATGGGAATGATAATAGCACTTAGCTCTAAGAGTTGTTGTGAGCATTGGATGAGGTGATATTTGTAGAACACTTAGCACTGTGCTTGGCACATAGTTGCTCCTTAATAAATGCTCATTCCCTTCTTTCCCACCCCCCTTTCTGGGGCACATGCCCTTGATGTCATCATTGTTAATGTGCTGCTACCTTCTAACACTCAGCATCTTACTGTTATCCTTTGTTTGGGTCTTCTGTGATTGTATTAAGATTGCCTGGATTCAGGGTTCATCAGCATGTACCATCACCTTTGAGTCATTTGTGTTAAGAATATTGAAAGAGGGGCAGCCAGGTGGTGCAGTGAATAGAGTACCAGTTCTGGAGTCAGGAGGACCTGAGTTCAAATGTGGCCTAAGACACTTGACACGCTTACTAGCTGTGTGAGCTTGGGCAAGTCACTGAACTCCAATTGCCTTGCCTTACCCCCTCCAAAAAAAAAAGGTATAGAAAGAACCAAAGATAATTGAAAATGCTGTATAATTTCTCAGAGGTGACCCAGCCCAATGTCTTCTTTCTCATCAAATCTGGGCCTAGCTTTTTATTTATCTGTAGTGTCTGTCCAAGATGTATATTCAGACAGATTAATTCAGTGGGTTGTACATCCAATTGCATGCAATAATCTGGGCAATATATCAAGCCACCAAGCATTAATTAAGTGTTTACTATATGTCAGGCCCTGTACTAAGTGCTGGGAATACAGACACAAGCAAAAATAAGGGCTTTTACTCAAATGGTAGAAAGACAATATGTAAAAAGGGAAGGCAGAGAAGATGCTGGATGCAGCACAGTGGGTGAGAAGGTCCAGAGAATCGGGAATGGAGTCAAGAGATGAGGAAAGGAATGAGTATGCCTGGCCTGAGTGCTTCCTCAAAATACAGACTCTGAGAGGAACTTGCCAATGGGAGCTGGGAGCCACAGGCAGAGGAGGCTTCTAGGATAAGAAAGTCACAGGAGTTGAGGGATCATCCAGGGTGAGAAGGGATCCGAGGCATGGTGGATGTCATGCATACTTCATTTGTTTGGATGTTTCATTATGATGTCTAGACTGATTTCTGTTGTGTTGCCATACTTCTTAATAAGGAGATCCTGTAGTATTCTGGACTTTAATATAATATCTACAAACCTGGAGAACGTATCAATCAAGACTCTCTGTTCCATTCAGAATTTGCAAAGGATGTTGTCTTTTAGTGGAGAACTTCTTTGGGGAATAAATAAATCCATAGGCAGTGCAGTGGATAGAATGTTGGGCCTGGAGCCAAGAAGACCTGAGTTCACATCTGGTCTCAAACAGTTAACAGTTGTAGGCAAGTCGCCTAACCTCTAGTGCCTCAGTTTACTAGTTTTCAGTCATGTCTGTCTGACTCTTTTTGACCCCATTTGGGGTTTTCTTAGCAAAGACACTGGAATAGTTTACCATTTCCTTCTCCAGTTCATTTTACATATGAGGAAACTAAGGCAAACAGGGTGAAGTGACTGGCCCAAGGTCACACAGCTCACAAGTGTCTGAGGCCAGATTTGAACTCAGGGAGATGAATCTTCCTGATTCCAAGCCTGGTACTCTATCCACTATGCCACCCAGCTGCTCCTATTACTATTATTCATTGTTTATGATCAGTGGATTGTTGAGCAGTCATATCCATGGCTGTATTTGTCATAGATTTGGATGTGAATTTATGACAAACATGAGAGCTACCTTGTTTGAGTAGCATCTGTGAATTTTTATTTTGTTCTACCAAGTCAAATACCCTTTTGTAATCAAGAAGTAATGGATGGAGGTGGCTAGGTGGTGCAGTGAATAGAGCACTGGCCCTGGAGTCAGAAGGACCTGAGTTCAAATGTGATGTCAGACACTTAATGCAAAAAACTAGCTGTGTGACCTTGGACAAGTCAACCCCAGTTGCCCTACCTTCCCTCCTCCAAAAAAAGCAAAAAAAAAAAATTATTAAAAAAAAAGTAATGGATGTAAAAGTATATTATATTCCTTACACCACTTCATTGGTAAAGATATGTTTTAGAAAATACTCTGTAAGAGACTGTTTATTTTTTCTCTTTTTTTGATGGCTGCACATATCATTTTGGTAAAGCTTTTTAAAGTATTTAGTATTTTATTTTCCCTTAGTTACATGTAAACAATTTTTAACATTTCATTTTTAAAACTTTGAATTCAAAAATCCCTTCTTTCCTCCCTCCTCACCTTCTTTATTTAGAAGGCAGGCAATTCAATATAGGTTATACATGGGTAGTCATGTAAAACATTTCCATATTAGTCATGTTGTGAAAGAAAACATAGACCAAAAGAAAAAACTCAACCTCAAGGAAAATGAAGAAGGTAAAAAAAGTATGCTTTAATCTGTATTCAGACACCGTCAGTTCTTTCTCTGGGGATGGATAGTGTTTTTCATCCTGAGTTCTTCAGCGTTGTCTTGGATTGTTGTATTGCTGAGAATAATAAGTAAGTAATTCATAGCTGATCATCTTACAGTAGTGCTGTTACTTTGTACACTGTAAATTTCACCTTGCATCGGCTCATGCAGGTCTTTCCAGGTTGTTCTGAGAGCATCCTACTCATCTTTCTTATAGCACAATAGCATTCCATCATAATCACATAGCACAATTTGTTCAGCCATTCTCCAGTTGATGGGCATCCCCTCAGATTCTATTTGTTTGTTCCCAGAAAAGAACAGCTATAAATATTTCTGTATATATAGGTCATTTTCCTTTGTGTTTTTTATCTCTTTTTGGATATACACCTAGTAGTGGTATATTGCTAGGTCAAAAGTTATTACATGGTTTTATAAACCCATTGACATATGTAGTGGGAATGGGAATTTGAAGATCTTCCCTGCCCCTTAATAGACCTAGGGGGAATTTGAAGATCTCCTCTGCTGTGAAAGTAAACCCTGCCTCCTAATAGGCTGAATGTGATCACATGGATCCTGTGATGGAGAGAATTTGCTGAAGGGTGGGACAGAGCCCACAGGAAGCTTCCCTGCTGTGAAGATAAACTCCGCCCCCTAATAGGCTAAAGGTAGTCACATGGAGCCTGTGGTGGGAGGAGTTTGCTGAAGGGAAGCAGAGCCCACAGGAAACTGGTACTCAGAGCTAGGCAGATGGTGGGGGAGAGAGGAGGCTCATTAAGGAGATAGAGATGTTTGTGAGTAAACATTGATCTTGCATTGGTTTGTGGGAAGGCTGAAGGATGCTGTGGCTCTCAGTGTTATTAAGCCTTCTTAATATCTTTGGTACTATGATGGAATTGGCTTACTGGTTTTGGGATTGGGTCTTCTGGTGTCTAAATAAATGTTTCAGATCTGTCCTCTATATGGAGAGTTTGGCATATTTTGCAATTGAAAGTCATGTGATATTCATAGTCACGGTCTTTATTGTGATTGTAGGCGCTGTAAATATTGCATTGGTGCTATAGCATAGTTCCAAATTGCTCTAAAGAATGGGTGAGTCAGCTCACAACTCCACTAACAGTGCATTAATGTCTAATTTTTCCCACATCTCCAACATTGGTCATTTTCCTTTTCTGTCTTATTAGCCAATCTAATATTTATGATGTAGTACCTCAGAATTGTTTTAATTTGCATTTTTCCAATCAATAGGGATTTAGAGCATTTTTTTTCCTGTGGCTATAGATAGCTTTGATTACTTCATCTGAAAACTGTTCATATCTTTTGATTATCAAATGGGGAATGATTTATTTTTGTAAATTTGAATCAGTTCTCTATATATTTCTATGAGGCTTTTATCAGAGAAACTTGCTTCAAATTTTTTTTTCAGTTATTATTGCTAACTATCTTTCCCTCCATCCTCTTCCCTCACCCTTGTTTATTCTGTTTTCTCTCTCCTTTCAGCCTGTCCCTCCTCAAAAGTGTTTTGCTTCTGATTACCACCTCTCCCAATCTGCTCTCCCTTCTATCACTGCCTTGTGCTGCCTCCCCCCACCCCATGCTGCTCCCCCTTACTTTCCTGTAGGCTAAGATAGATTTCTGTACCCAATTGTATGTGTATGTTATTCCCTCTTTGAGCTAATTCTGATGAGAATAAGGTTCACTTATTCTTCCCATATGTTCCATCTTCCCCTTCACTGTAAAAACTTTTTCTTGCCTCTTTTGTGTAAGATAATTTGCCCCATTCTACCTCTCCCTTTCTCCCAGTGCATTCCTCGTTTTTACCCCTTAATTTTATTTTTTTAAGTATTATGCCTTCATATTCGATTCACACCTGTGCCCTCCTTCTAGCTGCCCTAATAATGAGAAAGTGTTTTTATGAGTTACAAGTATCTTCCCATGTAGGAATTTAAGAAGTTTAACCTTAGTAAGTCCCTTATGATTTCCCTTTCCTGTTTGCCTTTTTATGCTTCTCGTGAGTCTTGTATTTGAAAATCAAGTTTTCTATTCAGCTTTGGCTTTTAATCAAGAATGCTTGAAAGTCCTCTATTTCATTGAATATTCATTTTTGCCCTCTGGATGATTATACTCAGTTTTGCTGGGTAAGTCATTCTTGGTTGTAATTCTAGCTCCTTTCCCCTCCAGAACATTGTATTCTAAATCCTCTGATCCTGTAATGTAGAAGCTGCTAAATTTTGTCTTTCCTGACTGTGTCTCCATGGTATTTGAATTGTTTCTTTCTGACTGCTTGTAGTCTTCTCTCCTGGATCTAGAAACTCTGGAATTTGGCTGTAATATTCCTGCTGAATTTTCATTTTGGGAACCTTTTGCAGAAGTGACCAGTGGATTCTTTCATTTTCTATCTTGCCCTCTGGTTCTGGAATATCAGGGCAGTTTTCCTTGATAATTTCTTCAGAAATGATGTCTAGGCTCCTTTTAAATTGTGACCTTCAGGTAATCCAACAATTTTAAAATTATCTCTCCTGGATCTATTTTCCAGGTCAGTGGTTTTTCCAATGAGATATTTCACATTTTCTATTTTTTATTCTTTTGTTTTATTGTTTTATTATTTCTTGATTTGCCATAAAGTCATTAGCTTCCATTTGTTCAATTCCAGATTTTAAGGAATTATTTTCTTCAGTTACCTTTTGTACTTCCTTTTTCATTTGCCCAATTCTAGTTTTTAAGAATTTTTTTTCTTCAGTGAATTTTTATGCTTCCTTTTCCATTTGGCCTATTCTGTTTTTTAAAGTGTTATTTTCTTTAGCATTTGTTTTCATGCCTCATTTATCAAGCTATTGACTCTTTTTTCATGATTTTCTCACATCACTCTTATTTCTTTTCACATTTTTTCCTACCTTTTATTTGATATTCAGAATCCTTTTTGAGCTCCTTCATGGCCTGAGACCAATTCGTATTTTTCTGGGAGTTTTTGAATGTTGGAGCTTTGACTTTGTTATCTTCTTCTTAGTTCATGTTTTGAACTTCCTTGTCACAGTAGTAACTTTCTATGGTCAGAATTTTTTTCTGTTATTTGCCCATTTTCCCAGTCTTTTAACTTTTTTTTTTTTTGGAATAAGAATGCTTTTATTTTTTTTTTTTATTAAAATTAAATTTATTTTATTAAATTTTTTTTGAGTTACATATTTTCTCCCTGTCTTTCCCCCGCCCACCACCCCAAGACAGCCATCCCAGTGTTTCCCCCCTCCCCCAGTCTATTCTCTCCTATGTCACTTTTGGTA
>CM053583.1:259419960-259436638 GCA_028627135.1 Pseudochirops cupreus | reverse complement strand
AGATGGCTTCCAGCGCCTGACCATTACATCAGTTACCTGTTCAGTTAACAGAGAGGGAAGCACCAACATCTGGGTTTTTCAAAGCGGGGGGTGGGGCTCAGCAGCTTCCCAGAGTCTCGTCTGGCCAAATCACACAACTCTTCTCAAAGTGAGCCCCAAACCAAAACCTCACATCAGGGCATATTTATAGCCTTCTCCTGGCTCGGAGAATGTCACAGCCCTCTTGACCCACTGCCCAATGACAAAGCTACAAGGCGCGGGCATTCCCAAAAAACAAGCCTGGCGCCACAGGCTCCATGTGACCACATTCAGCCTATTAAGGGGCAGAGTATACTTTCAAATAGGGAAAGGTTCTCAGGGTCACGTAGCCACTTTAGCAAAGGGCCTAGGGGCAAGGAAGATCTTCAGATTCTCATAACAATATGGAGGAGAGGGAGAGAGAGAGAGAGAAAGAAGAGAGAGAAAGGAGGGAGAGAAAGGAGAGAGAGAGGGAGAGAGGGGGAGGTGGGGGTAAGAAAAACTAGAGGTCAGGAAAAAGACTAGAGATGATAGAGTCCTGTATCATCAGCTGCCTATTGGACAGTTCAAATCACGTTTCTTCCAAGTATCTCAAAATGAATGTTTTCAGAACAGAACTTATCCTCACCTCTCTTTGGAACATCTCTATTACTGTCCATGGCACCACTATCATTCCAGTCACTCATGTTCATAACCTCAGCCTCACCTTCAGTTCCTCCTTCTTCCTCACCCCACATTTGTCATCTGTGGCCAAACCCTGTCGTTTCCTATCTCCATAACATCTCTTCCGTCTAACTGCTCTCTCCACCCACACAGCCACCATCCTAGCTCAGATCCTCATCACCTCTTGCCTGGACTTTTTTTATAGCCTCCTCTCTGGTCTCCTGACTTTCTGACCTCCTCACCTGTGTCTCCTGACACAGCTGCCAGAATGATTTCTTGGTACCTACTGATTCAGACTCCTGAACTCCAATGGCTACAGATTAACTATAGGATCAAATATAAACTCCTTTGTCATTTAAAACTCTTTACAACCCAATCCCTTCTTATGTTCCAGCATGTCAGTAAGCTTTTATTAAATATATTTGCTATGTGTCAGGCTCTATGCTAAGTACGGGGGATACAAATTAACCCAGGTTACCATGGCCCCTAGTGCTTTAAGGCCAGATGAGTGACATTTCAGCCTCCTGCACCTAGACCATTCTATGGTACCATTAAGGGTTTTGGGGATATCTATACTCTATAAATGGCTTCAGTCCCCACCAAAAATGTTCCTTAACTGTAGGGAGTGGTTTCCTTGTACTGGGATAGGGCAAAAACAGAGACTGAGAAGGAAACAATGGCATTTATTTTTTTTAAAGGAATATTTCCTTTAAAAGGTATGGTCACAAACCTACAGACTTACTCCCCTAACACTAAGAAGGAATAATCCCCCTTCCCCTTTGTACCACCTCAGGCTCTGGGAAGGGGAAGAGGATTAATTCGTAGTTTAGCTTAGTTCCTGTAGAGCATAGATACAGTTCCAAGTCCAAAATCCTCCTTGGGCTCAAGTCTCAGGCATCCTGGCTTCTCTGGGCTTTCATGCTGGTCTGACTGGCTGTACCATCCCAGTTGGAAGCCTGCCTCCAAGGCCTCCATGGTTTGAACAGTTGGGTCCTGTGAGGATCATGTCTAGCACCTGAAAGTGAAGAGGACGAATGACAGATATGAGAAACAAATATCCCCAGGCTCATTTCCTGGATTTGCAGGTAAAAAAGAGTAGGGGAAGGAACATCCTTCTTATCCCACTGCTTTAGCTCATGGTGTCCTTACTTGTGTTTAAACTGGGGTCTGTTGGGATATTCATTCTCTCAATGAGGCAGATAAGAATTGCTGAACAGAGAGCAACAGAAACACAGGGAACTGCTCAGTCTTGGCAGTTTAAAAGGCACAAGCAGTCAAGCGAGGCTTCACATTCCACCCACATGGTAGGAGGTGCAGAAGCCTCCATGTTAGGCAATCTAGTTATTCTCCAAAAGGTGGCACAGTAGATAGAGTGCTGGGCTGGAGTCAGGAATGCTTGAGTTCAAATCTGGTCCTCAGATATTGTATATAAGGTTGCTGAAAATGATGCTCTAATTTTCTAACTTTTCATACAGATGAGCCAGAACTCTGTGCATAAATAAAATCTACAGAAGACTTTCTCTGCATGTTGAATAGTGCAGTGATCAGCAGCACTGCCTAATCAATGAACCCTCAGATAATTTTTATTACATAGAATATCAGTAGATAAATTGATATTTACAGATTGCTGAATTTGTGTCTCTTGTCATACTCTGCCCATCTGATTGGGTAAATGGGCCATCCAGGACCAAGGACCATTTTACATTTTTATATATCCTGGGTTATTACTTTTAGCAAAGGTGAAAAGATTCAGATACAATCTTTGCAAACTGATTTTGTCTGATGACCTAGGACTAACTTAGCTAAGCATAAAGAGGCTTATCACTAGATGATGAAAAATGAATGCATGAAAAAAACATTTGTTGAAAAGGTTTACTATATGCCAAGTACCTTGCAAACAAATATAAAAACAAAGAAACTTGCTTTCAAGAAGCTTATATTCTAATGAGGGAAACAATGAAGTTAGGGCAATGGTACCCAGGGAGCATTACTTTGTTCCAGAAAGTTATACTGATAAGGAGTGGAATCTTTGGGGAGTAGATTGACATACCCCTTGAAGGAATAATGGCAGAGTTGATGTGATCATGGTTCATGGTTCCAGAACTGGAATGAAATTGGGGGCAGAGAAAAGAGTACATGCATAGGAGCAATGGAAGTTTTGACGACCATAATTCATGAATCAAATTTAGGTAAATTAAACTTAGTCAAAATATATTGTTCAACCACCACATATTTGTTGAGTGTCTGCAGCATATTTTCTGCCATGGAGGGATCCAAGAAAAATATAAGACAAGGACCCACTACTGAAGGAGCTTACCATCTAGTTGTAGAGACAAATCTAAAATTGATGAAATGATGGTGAGATGGTAAAATGTGTATTCCTCTATGAAGAAATGTAGAATGGAAAAATAATGATTTTTCCCACTTTTTTTTCTTTTGATCTCTCTCCTTTCCTCCTTTACTTTTGCTGGATCATCAAGACTTGGATGAATGTGAAGTACCAGATGCCTGTGGGCCTGGGGCACAGTGTGTGAATACTCCTGGAAGCTATGAATGCTATTGCAAGGATGGATACCTTCCTGCAAATGGCACCCAGCCTTTCCACCCTATGAGAGATGGTACATCATGCATAGGTGGGTCAGTGTTTAAGTAAATAATATTTGGAGGTAAGGATAGCCTCATGGGGACATCTGTCTTCTCTGAGCTACATGTCTTAGAGTCATTTGAGTACATGGGGTATATATGTGAAATGTGATTTACCTGTTTCCTGACAAAATCTACAAAGAAAAGGAAGTTGCACCAAGATGTCAGATGGAGTGTTTTAACTAACCCAAAAGCATAAGCTGTTTTTAGGAAACTATGGCCTATTAATTATTAGTATCACCCAGTGGGAGAGGCAGTGTGGCCTAGAGGATAGAGAACTGGCTTCAGAGTCAGAAAAGCCTGAATGCAAGTTCCCCCTTCAATCCATACATGCTGTATAAACCTGAGAAAGTCACTTATCCTTTTGGTGCTTTAGGGCAGTGCTGTCAGACTGAAATAGAAATGGAGATCACACAAAACTGTGCAGAAAGATCCCCACAGGCCATATACTGATGTAGAAAACCACATATTAACATTATGTATGTTTCATTACATTCTTATTTATTTTATTAAATCTCTTCCAATTACGTTTTAATTTGGCTCATCCTCACTCTGGAGTGTTACAGGCAGCATAGAAACTCCTGCATGTTTGGCTCCTCTGCTCCATACAATTAAGACCATCTATCGTACAGAAGGTGTCGTCCTGCATTGGTGTAGTGAACTTTCTCATTCTGTATTAGTGAAATGATGTCAGTGAAACAGATCCCTATTGTAAATGGATACTTCTAATTACTGATTCATTTTAGTTTGTTGAACTAGTTTTAGCAAGGCTTATACTTTGAAGCATTAGAATAATAGAGAGGGAAGGTGATAAGCATTTCCACTGAACCTGCTGTGTACCAGGCACTCTGGTAATCCCTTTACCTCATTTGATCCTGACAACAACTCTTGGAGGTTTGTGATTATTATCCCCATTTTTCAGTTAAGGAAGATGAAGCCTAGGTTAAGTGACTTGCCCAGGGACACAAAGCTAGTAAGTGTCTGGGGCGGCATTTGAACTTGGGCCTTCCTGACTCCAGGCCCATCACTCTATCCATTGTACCACCACTAGCAGCTAGTAATTGGTTGTGTATTTAGTATGACCTTCAAAATAATAAAATTGTGTTTTTAAAAATTTGCATCATTCTGATTTTTCATTGTCAGATTGTCCTTTCCTCTGTTAGTCCCTCTTAGTCAGACTTGACTCGGTAGTTGTGCATGCATACATGTGGTTCCTGTGGGAAGTTAGAATGAAATGTAGACATGGATTTAAGAGCTCCCAGACAATTGTTGAAATTGAGCCAAGTGGTCAGGCCAGAGGGAATCCATTAATTTGGGAGGAGGGCTTGTTTTTGCCTTTGAAGAATCCACACAATGACCAATCTGGTGTGATTTTACCTATAGAAATCGACTGTGGGACACCTCCAGAAATTCCAAATGGCTACATCATTGGAAAATACACCACCAGGCTGGGTGGCCAAGTTCATTATGCTTGTAAAGAAGGATTTTACAGTTACCAGGAAGAGAGTGTGACAAGTTGTACTGTTGACGGCACTTGGGAGACCCCAAAGATGCACTGTCAAGGTGAGATGGACTAGAGAATAAAGGCACCTCTTTGTTATTCAGTCAAAAGGAGACAATTTATTTTTTGTTTTGAGGGGAGAAGGCAAGGCATTTGGGGTTAAGTGACTTCCCCGAGGTCACACAGCTAGTTAAGTGTCAAATGTCTGAGACTGGATTTGAACTCAGGTCCTCCTGACTCCAGGGCCAGTGTTCTATTCACTGTGCCACCTAGCTGCCCTAAGAATGGAAAAAAAATATATATATATAAATATACACATATACATATACATATATATGTTTGGTTGTTTTTTTTTTTTTACAAATTTTGTATTTAGGGGAAATTTCATGGCTCTCAGAATTCACTGCCTGTGATTGGTTCCCCATTCCTTCCATACCTACCTGTTTTGTTACAGTTTGACTTGACCTGATCAAATAAAAACAAATACTTGTTGAGAACCTATCTGTTTTGTAAAAACCTTTGTAAAAAAGCACAGTAAGCAAAAGTAAAAGCTATGGCTCTTGCTTTTTTGAGGTGCTTACTAATGCTGACTACGTAAAATCTATACTTTTTTAACTTGACATAGCAGTCCCATATTATTTGGACCAGCCAGATGGTACAAGTGGATAGAGTGCTGTGCCCAGAGTCAGGAAAATCTGAATTCAAATCTGGTCTCAGACACATACTAGCTGTGTGACTCTGGGCAAGTCACTGAACCCTGTTTGCCTCAGTTTCCTTATCTGTAAAATGAGCTGGAGAAGGAAATGGCAAACCACTCTAGTATCTTTGCCAAGAAAACCCCAAAGGGGGCCACGAAGAGTTGGACACAACTGAAAAATGACTAAACAACAAAAACAACATTATTTGGGTCCAGCTGAGTTTTCCAAGTTTACCTCCTATGATAGTCCTTCCCATATTCTCTATTGTGATTTTGTCGGTAGAAGGAATCCTAAGTAAGGAAACTTCCTTCACAAATTTGGGTCATCAGTGTCTGTGATGATGCTTAGAGTTGCCTCCCTAGAGCACTGAGAGGTTATAAGTGACTTGGCCCAAGTCTCGAAGTTAGTTTGTGTGGGTGGCAAGATTTGAACTGGGATGTTCCCTGGTTCTTAAAGCAGGCTCTCCTCTACCATTCATGCTCACTGTATGTCTTTCCTGTGCTAGACTGCTTTGCTATTCCTTGGACATATTCCACACCTCCCCAACATTCTGCTTATGTTTACAGTGTTCTCCTCTGCTTGTCATGCCCTGACCCATTCTCTACTTGGGGAAATTCTGCTTATCCTTCCAACTTAGCTAAGATGCCACCTTTTCCATGAAGCTTTCCTGAATTTCTGTCAGTCATAAGTGATTCCTACCCCCTTTTGATTTTTACAGCATTTTGTACATTTCTTATGGGCTTTTTTCTCACAAGACTTTGATTATATTTTCTTTCCTTACCTCTCCAGGCTTCTTCTCAAACTTTGCCTTTGATCTTTGTACCAGGTATAGTGTATCACATTGACTTACACAACTAGTAAATGTCTGAGGGTGGATTTGAACTAAGGAAGATGACTACGGGCCCAGCACTTTATCCCCTGTGCCACCTTGTAGGTACACAGTTCTTCAATGCTCTCTCCCCAATTAGAATGTGAGCTTCTTGAAAGCAAGAACTCCCACTGACTTGCTTATAAGCTAACAAGTGGCCAAGTTGAGATTCAAACCTAGATCTTTCGATTCTAAGTCTTCTCCCTACACATTATTGTATTGCGTTCAGTTATAAGCAAGGTAGCATAGAATGTCAGAGCTGGAAGGGACCTTAAGAGATCATTTAAAGGTAATGCCCTAAAGGAGGTAAAGCCCCTCACTTTCTAGGTGAAGAGGCTGAGGCTGATATGGATGAAATCCCACAGTGAGTTATCAGTGGGAGTGGGGAGTATTTGAAACTGGTTTTCTTATCTCCAGTGCTCTTTCCACTGTACTATGCTATCTTCCATGATTTGACACAGTGCCCATCAAACCAGAAATTGAATCTCTTGGCACTCATTTCTTTCCACAGTTTCACCAGGAGAAATCTCCTTCTCATGGACACCATTCATGTTGGATATTGTTTAGAAAAAAAACATGGATTTTGCTTATGGATATGACATCTTGTCATGCAGAACAGATGCTTACAAGACAGGTTTTCTAATGGGCCATTTTCTTTTATTTTAATTAAGGAAAACATTTTGTTGATGTCTTTTTTTTTATATCACAACAATTTCCCAATATATCCCTCCCAAGGAAATCCTCTCTTGTAACATAGAAGAATGATTAAGCAACAATATCCAAAAAAATGGCCATTTGACGTATGCAACATTTTGCACCTGTTGTAATTCCATTTCTACCAAAAATAGGGAAATGGGTTTCAACATCTGGAATACTTAACTTGAATGAATAGTAATAATTTTTAAGAGTTCCCTTACAACCTACTTACTCTATGCTAGGTGCTGGGGGGGTAGTGGCTGGGAAGGATGTTTTGTCATTCAATCTATATATACTTAATAAGTACCTAGAAGACACATTGATGATGGAGGTGTGGGGGCGTCATAGAAAAACCGATTATCATTGCTGCTGGGAAGAGCTGTCAATACTGATTTATTTATTGTTTCCAGTACAATAGGTGGGAAGATAAAAAGGGAGGGGGTGAGTGAGTTAGGCACTTCGGATGCTGTGGCTAGGTTTCATAGACTCACTAATTAGGAAATTTAATTATTTTCATTTATTTATTCATGCCTTCATTCATTTAGTATTCAGTGGCTTACATATGTATTCACATAAGGAAACATTAACAATCTGGAAATAATTCACATGAATTTCATACCAATATTTTCATAATTTCCTATTTATGGGCAAGGGTTAGCATTTCTCTATATTGTGATTTTTTAAAAGTATTCAAGAGTTTATGAGGTGGCTCTGCCTCATTGAAGATGCCTGACTGGTGACTCAGTGTATTGCAAATCAATGTCTTTCTTTTCTTTGCTTCCTTCTTTCAACACAGTACTGGGATTTAATAAGTTGTTGCTTAGTCATTTTTCTATCACGTCTGACTCTTCATGACCCCATTTGGGGTTTTCTTAGTGAAGATACTAGGGTGGTTTGCCATTTTCATCTTCAGTTCATTTAAAGGTGATGAAACTGAGACACGCAGCCTTCAGTCACTTCCCAGGGCCACACAGTTCTAGTAAGTGTCTGATACCAGATTTGAACTCAGGAAAATGAGTCTTCCTGACTCCAGGATTGGTGCCCTATCCACTGTGCCACTTAGCTGCCCCTACATATAATCAAGATTACAAAAACCTAGATGATAGTTCTAGCTCTGCTACTTACTGCCCTGTGACCTTGTGCAAGAGACAACTCCTTGAATCCTCAGTTTTCCTTTCTGAACAATGGGGATACTTGCTCTTCTTACATCAACCAAGTTGGGAGGATCAGATAAAATAGTATGTGTGAAAATTCTTTATATATTGTAAAGTATTGTACTGGCATGTAACTTTAATAATCTTGCTAGTCCATGGCAATCCACACAGATTTCGACTTGTAAAAGTCACTTGAAGACAGAGAACATCATCACCATCATGATGTTAGTAGTACCTAGCATTTAAATAGTACTTTAAGGCTTGCCCGATGCTCCCACAGTCCTGGGAGGTCAGTGTATTATTATCTCCATTTGGCAGATGAGGAAACGAAGGTTGAGAGAGCTTATAAGGCTTACCCAGGGTCACATAGCTAGTTGGTGTTTGAGGTGGGATTGGAACTTGAGTCTTCCTGATTCCAACTTCAGTACTCTATTTACTGTACCACCTTCTTCCCTTTATTGGACATCATTGTCTGAAGGTGAACAGGACCTGGGGATACATATCACTTTCAATTAAAATTTGTAGAGGCCTGTAGTTTCATTTTTAAAATTTCTCTAATGTCAGGGGCCGCTCAATTTCTTCAGGCCTTAAGCCTTTGTGCCCATGCTACTATGGTGTAATGAATAATGTGACTGTTGGGGAGCATTTGTCTTAAGCAAACTTACAGTCAGGTCTCAGTTGTCTATCACCATGGAAGGAAGAAGAGGCATTTTTTTTTGAAATTCATATAGACTTCATGGGGATGAGAACCTTTGGGTCATTAGCTATAATTTGTAGAGTGGGGTAATATGTAGTTGTAAATAATTCAAAAAGCAACTAACTGCATACTCTGTGGAAGGGTTTGGGAAAATGGGCAACTCTTCCTGTATGTGGAGTTTTATTTGCTTCTAGAGACAAAGGAGAGGGTAGCTAACAGCTAATGAATCTGCATAAGGCTTCCTGCTGAAGAATTCTCTCCAGGGGAGGTCCAAAAGGGGAGAGAATATGGAAGTTGGTAATCAAATGGGAAAAAAAAAAGAGAATCCTCCATAAACAGGACTATCTCTTGAGTATTTTATTCCTTTCCCAATTAATTTGTTGTTGTTCAGACATTTAAGTTTTATCCAACAGTCCATGACCCCATTTGGGATATTCTTGGTAAAAATTCTGGAGTGGTTTGTTGTTTCTATCTCCAGCTCATTTTACAGATGAGGAAAGTGAAGTAAAGAAGGTTAAGTGACTTGCCCAGGGTCACACAGCTAGTAAGTTTCTCAGGCCAGATTTGAACTCATGAAAGTAAGTCTTCCTGACTCTAAGCTTGGCACTCAGCACTGTCCCACCTAACTGCCCCTTCATAATCAATACTATTCTTTAAATTTGACTTGAAATTTTAAAATAGTACAGTAGATGGACTGCTAGACTTGATTGAGTCAGAAAGTGAAGAGCTCACCTAGTGAAAACAAGGGATGACTAATGGACAATCCGTACGCTCTATTGGTGTCCGTATGATGTCAAAGAACTAGAAGAATGCCCTCAGCACCTTGGAGCCTGTGGTGGATTTATAATAGTAGAAAGACAAGAGCTGTATAGGATGGGCAGGCACAGATGGACCATGATAGGCCATGTTGGAAGGAGCCACGTTGAGAAGGTCCATGGATCCAACAAGAAATAGTGTAACAGAGAAGGAACTCAGCTTCATTATTCAGCTTAAGAGTTAAATTAATAACTTAATTGTTCTGTTAGTCCTTGGGTTTAACCCTACATAGCTTGATGATCTACCTGAATCACATGATTTGGCTTAAGGATTCTTGGGGTTGGGGAGGCTAGGTGGTGCAGTGAATAGAGCACTGGCCCTGGAGTGAGGAGGGACCTGAGTCCAAATCCGGCCTCACTTAACACTTACTAGCCATGTGGCCTTGGGCAAGTCACTTAACCCCAATTGCCCTTCCTTCCCCCCCAAAAAGCAAAAAAAAAAAAGAATTCTTAGATGGTAATGATTTATGACTATTGGGAATATTCCAAAGAATATGCTGTTGGCTTCAAAAGCAGCTCCCTTAAGAAGAGTCCTGGAAAGCAAATATATTAATAAGACCAGTCTTATTACTTCTAAATCAGATATTGTTTTACCCACTTTGATGAAAACCTTTTTGTAGAGTGAATAAGGAGCCAGAAAGAAAAATGGACAGAATCCTTTTCCCTCCCTCAATTTACTGAGTTGGTCCAACTATAGTACAAGAATATGTGACAGAAATTATACCAAATAATGTTTGTATAAAAATGTTAATAATTACTGCCCTTTGCTCACTACAGTCTAATCATAATGACTATTCCTTCCATAGGACATTCGTCTCTCATCTCTGTGCCTTTGTATAGGCCTTCCCTAAGGTCTGGAATGCACTGTCTTCTTACCTTTATTTTCTAGAATCAATAGTCTTCCTTCAAAATACAGCTGAAGCACTAAATGGCCCTCCCTGATCCTTATACCCTTCCATATCCTCCCAGATTTTCTTTCATTTATTTTGTACATCCTTATATGTTCCCATGTTGTCTTCTTGAGCAGAACAGAAGCTTGCTGAGAGCCTGGGGACTCTTGTTTTGGTTGTGGCATGAAAAATGCCCATATACCTGGCACAAAGTAGGCACTTAAGAGCTCGACTGATGGGTTGAAATCCAAATAAAACCTTTGATTTCTGAAAAGGGAAGGATCTCCATTGGAGAGTACTAAACCTATTTCAGATCATGGCTTTAGGTTTCTAATGTTCTTGTTTTATATTCCTCATTCTGCTTTGTATTCTCCTTTTCCCACAAATCCACTTTTAACTCCAGTGCTTGTTTTTTCTTATTTTTTTTTTGTATTACAGCTGTGGACTGTGGGGTTCTGCCTTCATTCCCAAATGCTTATCCAGCTCTTCTGAACACCACCACATATGGAAGTCTAGTTGGGTACAAATGCTGGAAAGGCTATGTGCCAGAGACCAGCAATCCTGTTGTTTTTTGCAATGCCCAAGGACAATGGGAAGGTCCATCTGTCATGTGCAGAGGTAAAGGAAAATAATCTTAAATAACATGTAAGTCCTTCTAGAGCAGTGGTTCTCAACCTTCCTAATGTCACGACCCCTTAATACTTGTATGTGGGCGTGTCTGCATGTGGGTGGACCCACCTGGAGACAGATAGAGAAGCAGTGTCTCGGTTCCTAAGATCATCAGAAATATTTGTTTTCCAATGGTCTTAGGCGACCCCTGTGAAAGGGTCGTTCTACTCCCAAAGGGGTTGCGACCCACAGGTTGAGAACTGCTGTTCTAGAGTAAGAACAGGGAATCTCTGTCACCAGGAGTGGGTTATCTGGGGACAACATGGGAGAAATCTCATCTGTCATAGTGGCCTGATAATTCATTTGGGTGGATTGGGCTTGTCCGTCTCAGTGATTCCCCTTTGTGCTTGTTTGAGTGACAGTTTCTCCAGAAACATTTTTTATAAAGGCATTTGAAAATTTTCTTTACGACAACCCTTTGAGGCAGGCATTATCCATATTTGTAAAATACGCATTTTACAAATAGAAAACTCAAGCAGAGTTCTGACTCAATCTGGAATTTTTTCCATGGCACTGTTCTGAATAAATACAAGAGAGAGTTGAAGAGATTTTCCCAGAATTACCCAGTTAATGAAAAAGTATTTATTAAGCACTTATGTGCAAACTTCGTGTTCAGTTAAATTAGATTAAATTATTAAATTTCAGGCAGTTAGATAGCATAGTAGATAAGAGTATTGGTCCTAGAGTCAGGAAGACTCATCTTCCCGAGTTCAAATCTGGCCTCAGACATTTCCTAGCTATGTGACCTTGGGAAAATCACTTCACTCTGTTTGCCTCAGTTTCCTCATCTGTAAAATGAGCTGGAGAAGGAAATGGCAAACCACTCCAGGATCTTTGCTAAGAAAACCCCAAATGAGGTCATAAAGAGTTGGACAGAACTGAAAGCCTCGGAGTAACAATACCAGTGTTAGGTGATAGTGAAAGAAATAGAAAAATGATAGTCCCTGCTTTTAAGGATAGCTAGTAAGTGTCAGATCTGGCACTGAAGCTCAGAACTCACTTGAAGACCAATGCTTTTTCCACTATATCTGTGTGCTTCATTATCGAAAGAACTGAAGGAATGCCTTCAGCACAGTGGGGGCGAATCCTCTGTGGTAGATTTACAGTAGGACAGAGATGAGAGTTGCACAGGAGGGACAGGCACAGATGGACCATGAATGGCAATGTTGGAAGGAGAAGGTCTATGGATCCAACAAGGAATCTCCATAACAAAGTAGAAACTCAAACTTATCACTAAATTTCATAGTTAAATTAATAACTTAATAACTTGGATTGTGAATTATAGACCAGCTTGTTTTTTTTAAAGGACACGACGAATAAATTCTGGTGATACTGAGATGAAAATTGATACAGTGTCTGCCCTCAAGAAATTTACACTCTCTAACTTGCAGCGGTTCTCAACCTGTATGTTATGTTCAATTTGTAACAATGAAAATACATCCTGCATATCAGATAGATTCATAACAGTAACAAAATTACAGTTATGAAGTAGCAACAAAAATAATTTTATGGTTGGGGGTCACCACAACATGAGGGACTGTATTAAAGGGTTGCAGCATTAGGAAGGTTGAGAACCACTGCGTCTAAGGGATTTGAGATGAGTATACAGATAAATGTAATAAGAGTCTGGCATTTATGTAGCACTTTAAGATTTGTAGACACACCACAAATAGTGTCTCACTTGATCTTTACAACTACCCTGAGAGGTAGGTATTATTATTAACCCCATTTTTCCAATGAAGAAACTGAGACAGAGGTTGTGTGACTTACCCAGGGTCAGATAGCTAATAAGTATCGGAGGCTGAATTTGAACTCAGGTCTTTCTGATTCTGGCGTAGTTAGGATAGAGTGGCACAGTGGATAAAGTGCCAGGTCTGGAGTCAAGGAAGACTTATCTTTCTCAGTTCAAATCTTGTCTCAGACACTTACTAGCAATGTGACCCTGGGCAAGTCATTTAACCTTGTTTGCTTTAGTTTCCTCATCTGTAAAATGAGCTGGAGAAGGAAATGGCAAACCACTCCAGTATCTTTGCCAAGAAAACCCCAAATGGGGTCACAAAGAGTTGGACACCACTGAAAGGACTGAACAACAACTTCTTAACTCTAGGCCCAGAACTCTGTCCTCCGTGCTACCTTTAACCTTCTGTATTTCTCAGTATACATCCACTCCCAAAAGGCATATATATGAGCTGGGAAGTCTTCCAGTAAATATAGGTTCCAGAGCTATTCCAACTCCTACCACAGGGTTCCTGGACATTCTTCCCACCCCCACCCTCTGGATTCAGTCCACTGTGTTTGCCCCACCTGTCTGGGAAGTGGGGTGGGGGGTGAGGGTTTTGGGGGGTGGAGTGGGATAGGGTTGTGGGGTGGGGGTATGTGGAGGGAGTTCTTAGGAAGCTGGTAGCATAGTTAAAATCATACCTTGGATTGTTGTTCTAGACATATTCTCTTCCCCCAGCGTCACTAAATACTGACATATCATGCCATGAAAGTTAGAAAGGATAGTTTAAAATATTTCATTGTTTGAAGACTATCTTTTACAACTTAATGCATCTTTCTTTAAAAAAAGTTCAGAGAAGGGAATCAAATATTTTTAAAGGGATGTCTTTAAGTGTGGTTCGAAGCCCATAGGATTGTAGATTTAGAGTTGGAAGGGATTTCTGAGATCATCCAGTCTAATTTCTTCATTTTGTAGATGAAGAAACTGAGGTTACACAGATTGTCACTGGAAGAGCTGAGATTCAACCCAGGTGTTCTGATTGCAAATCTGGAATTCTTCCTGTGCACCTTTTGGAATAGAGACAATTCACACCATCTGTTTGATTTTTTTGTTTTGCTTTATTTTTGGGAGGGAGTGAATAAAGTGAGAGCCAGGATTATCCCAAAGTATTTTCTGTCCAATGCACTCTTCTAAGCATGGTATAATGTTGTCCCTCCCTCTTTTGGAATATAGTTTCTTAGGGAACAGGAATCATATCCTTGCAGTATCCTTTATTCATATGCAAATAGGGGCTTAAGCAGTGCTGTTTTAAAACTAAGAAAAAGAAGTATGGCCTTCTGGACCTCTGAATTGGAAGTCAGGAGAATTAGGATGTTGTCTCATCTCTGTTCCATACTGACCTAATGAATTTTTACTTGTCATTTAATCCAAGGCAGCTAGGTGGAGAGGTGAACGATTAGATTTGGAGTTAAGACCTGAGCTTGAATGCTGCCTCAGACACTTATTAGCTGTGTGATTCTTGGCAGGTCTCTTAACCTCTGTCTGCCTCAATTTTCTTGATCACAAAATATGCATAATATTAGTACCTACCTCCCAAGTTCTGAAGAAAACAAGTGAGATATTTGTAAAGAACTTTCCACAACTCAAATTGCTCTCCTTCTGTGCCTTTCTCTGTCTCTATATCTGTTTCTCTCTATGTGTCTCTTTCTCTCTGTCACTTTCTCCCTCTCTCTGTTTCTCTCTTTTGCTCTCTCTCTCAATATAGATCTATCTACCTATCTATCTATCTACATGTACATCGATAAGTTATTATTATTAGCATCAGTCTTCCTGAGCCTCACCAATAAAATGGAGGTTGTTCTAGATAATCTCAGAGGAACCTTCCAACTCTCAAGTTCTGTAAATTCTGTGACTTGGCCTCTGATCCCAAATTTGCCATTTAATTCCTTTGTGAATTTGGGCAAATCACTTAACCAACTTTAGCGCTCAGTTTTCTCATTCATAAAATGATGGGCTTGGGCTGATTTCTAAGGTAGGATTTACTTTAAATTTTATAATCTATTAGGATCTTTTCCAGTGCTAATGGTTTGAATACTGATTACTCATATGTAAGCTAAATAAAAAAATGTGGAGGACTTTTTTAATGCACAAGGTGCATACCAATGCGATATTCACAGCGCTCACTGTGACTATGAATATGCTGGCTGTAATGAGAATGGGAGTTTGAAGATCTTCTCTGCCCCTTAATAGAGCTAGGGGGGAGTTTGATGACCTCCCCTGCTTTGAAAGTAAACTCTGCCTACCTAATAGGCTGAATGTAATCCCATGGAGCCTGTGATAGAGGGAATTTGCTGAAGGGTAGAGCAGAGTCCACAGTAAGCTTCCCTGCTGTGAAGATAAACTCTGTCCCCTGAGTCACATGGAGCCTGTGGTGGGAGGAGTTTTGCTGAAGGGAAGCAGAGCCCACAGGAAGCTGGGAGTCAGAGCTAGCCAGACTTTGGGGGAGAGAGAGGATGCTCATAAGGAGATAAAGGGATTTGTGAGTAAATGTTGATCTTGTATTGGTTTGTGGGAAGGCTGAAGCATGGCATGGCTCTCAGTGTTATTTTGGCTTCTGAATATCTTTGGTGCTATGATGGAATTGGCTTACTGGTTTGGGGATTGGTTTTTCAGATATCTAAATCTTCAGTTCTATCCTTTATCTGGAGAGTTTGGCATATTTTGTGATCAAATGTCATGCAATACTTATAGTCACAGTCTTCATCATGATCGTGGGCACTGTAAATATTGCATTGGCATTACACCAGCATAGTTCTGAATTGCAAAATATAACAGACTCTCCATATAGAAGACAAAAGTAAAACATTTACTCAGACACCAGAAAACCGAATCCATCATGGAAGCAAAGAAGTTAATACATCTTATCACCACAGAAAGCAACACCATTGCAATGCCTTCCCACAGACACTCACAATCCAACCCTAGCTTTTTGCTAGCCTGCATCCTCTTTCTCCCACCGTCTAGCTGCTGACTCCCAGCTTTCTCTGGGCTTGCTCCACCCTTCTGCAAACTCCTCCCACTAGAGGCCCCGTGAGATTACATTTGGCCTATTAAAGGACAAGGAAGATCTCCAAAGTGGGGAAGATCTTCACATTCTCTTAGGCCTATTAAGGGGCAGAGAATATCTTCAAATTCCCATTCCCATTACAGGGATCACTACATTCCTGAGGGGCAGCAAGTCAAGAGGAAATTGTACATGAAAGGAGGATGGTTTATACTTCATTTGCTGCCAGTAGCAAAAACTGAACCTCCCCTTCCCCCCAAACCTTCCAAACTGAAAACCCCTGCCCTTAATAACACCCAATCACAGTGAGCATTTATGTGCTGCTGTAGGATTTATCAGGTGCTTTGCATGTGTTGTCTACTTTGATCCTCACAACAACCCTGTTGGCGAGTGCTGTGGTTTCACTGTTTTTCAGTTGTGTCTGACTCTTTGTGACCCTTTTTGGAGTTTTCTTGGCAAAGATACTAGAACAGTTTGCCATTTCCTTCTCCAGCTCATTTTATAGTTGGGGAAACCAAGGCAAGCAGGGTTAAGTGACTTCCCCAGGATCTGTGTCTGAGGCTGGATTTGAACTCACAAAGA
>CM053583.1:259393676-259419460 GCA_028627135.1 Pseudochirops cupreus | reverse complement strand
CACATACATATACACACATATGTGTGTGTGTATGTATATATTATATATATGTGCACATACACATTTATACACACACACATATTGCTGGGACTGATCTGAAATTCTCTAAGGTTTTGGGAATTGTGGGGGAAATTCCCTCTCCTTTTTAAATGAGGCTTGGGATGACTTAAGGAAAATAAACTCTATTTTCCTCAGTGGCCCCAGGTAAGAAACCCTTTTGCCTTGGGGTGGAGTAGGAAAAATCTCTCCTGTTTTCTTTCTTTCTTAGCTTAAGGCATCTTCTTCCTTTTTTTTTAATTATTGGAGTGGGGGGAAGGAAGAGAGAGGAAAAAAATTAAAATTTTATAAAAGTGTATGTTGAAAACTAAAAAAGGCAGGAAGGAAGGAATGAAGGAAGAAAGAAAAGGAGATAGACCTGTTGTATGATGAAAGTTTGGGACAAGGGATAGGCAGCCCCATAGCTGCATTGGTGAGTGTTTTAAGAACCAGGGGAAGGCCTTTGGTGTGTTGGGTGGGTATCTGAGCAAGCATTTAAGCTTGGGAAATGATGCTTAAAAATGTTTTTTATTTACTTACTTGTGTGTATCTTGTTTGTCTTCAAAAGAATCTAGAACAGTGCTTCTCAACCTTTCTAATGCCGCGACTCTTTAATACAGTTCCTCGTGTTGTGGTGACCCCCAACCATAAAATTATTTTCGTTGCTACTTCATAACTGTAATTTTGATACTGTTATGAATTGCAATGTAAATATCTGATATGCGGGATGTATTTTCATTGTTACAAATTGAGCGTAACCCACAGGTTGAGATCCACTGATCTAGAAGGTCCATAAGGAATCAAAATGATTTCAGTAGAATGTAAGCTCCTTGAGGGCAGGAACTATTTATTGTTGTCTTTGTATCTGTATTGCTTAGGAGAGCACATTTGAAAAATGCATGTTGATTGAATGGATGAATTTATTGAGGACTTAAAGAAATATGTAAACAAAAATCTTTCAGGATAAATCAACATGAATGAATTGTGAACTGTATTGGTGGAGGTACACCTGAACAGTGGAAATACTGAATCATCCTATGTGTAAGCACTATGGGAAATACAGAGAAATATAAAATTGACCTTCTGCTCTTAAAGAGCTTATTTATCTAGTTGAGAAAGGATGTGCACATAAGCAGACATACAAATACTCCTTAGTATTTATAGCATTAAGGCCTTCCACCATTGGCTCCCACCCTTCTTTCTAGCCACTTTACAAACCCTTATGTTCTAGATAAACCAGACTGCTAATTGTTCCCTGTGCACTGTGATCCATCTCTCATTTCTATATATTTGGGCAAACTATTCCTTATGCTTAGAGGGAAGTCCCTCCTCATCCCTACTTCTCCATCTTTTCTTCTTTTTAGGCTTAATTAAGGTTCCACTGAAGTGCCACTAAGGTAGTGTACTGCATAGAGTGCCTTGCCTGAAGTCAGGAAAATTCATCTTCATCAATTCAAATCTTGCTTCAGACACTTACTACCTGTGTGACTTGGCCAAGTCACTTCACTTTGTTTGCCTCACTGTCCTTATCTGTAAAATGAACTGGAAAAGAAAATGGCAAACCATTACATTATTCTTAGCCAAGAAAACCCCAAATGAGATCATGAAAAATAGGATATGACTGAGGCAGAACCAAGATGGCAGAGTAAAGGCAGGGACTCACCTGAGCTCTTCCCCAAACCCCTCAAAATAGACCTTTAAATAATGACTCTAAATAAATTCTAGAGGAGCAGAACCCACAAAGACATGGAGTGAAACAATTTTCCAGCCCAAGACAATTTAAAAGGTTGGCGGGAAATATCTGTTGCACCTGGTGAGAGAGAAATACAGTCCAAAAAAGGCCGTACCAGTGCAGAGTGAACCCTAGGAAACCAGGAGCAGACCTTGGGGTTACTGAATCAAATGGCAGCTATGGCAATTTCCAGACTTCTCAACCCACAAATGGTAAGGGGGTTGAACAACTGTCAGAAGGAGATGTACAGGGGTCCCTTTACTGGCATCAGGAGCAGGACTCTGTTGCATTACCTACACTTGGATCTGGGTGGCTATCTTGGGTCTTAGTCTCAGTGCAAGGAGGAGCACTAGCACAGTAGAGCATGTGACTACAAGGGTGCAGAGACCCTGGTCTTAGTTCTAGGGTTGAAAAGAGTACTTTTGGTTGCTCACAAAGCAGTGCACAGTGCCAGGAGAGTAGTAAACATTCCCTCTCCACCTTGGAAGAGCCAAAAACTTAAAGGTCTCTACTATTACCTCTGAAAAAAGCTGCGTAAAAAAACCTGAAGCCTGCGACATTCACCACCGCCACCCCCATTGGAAGCAAAGCCCTACTTTAGCGTAGAATTAAAGGTCAAGAAATAGTCTGAAAAATGAACAAGCAACAACAAAAAATTCTGACATAGAAACTTACTGTTGTAACAAGGATGATCAAAACACATACTCAGAAAAAAATAAAGTCAAAATTCCTGCATCCAAAGCCTCAAAGAAAAATGTGAATTGGTCTCAGGCTATGGAAGAGCTCAAAAAGGATTTTGAAAATCAAGTAAGAGAGGTAGAGGAAAAATTGGGAAGAGAAATGAATCATGCAAGAAAATTATGAAAAAAAGAGTCAACAGCTTAATAAAGGAGACACAAAAAATACTGAAGAAAACAATACCTTAAAAAACAGACTAGACCAAATGGTAAAAGAGGGACAAAAATCCAGTGAAGAAAAGAATGCCTTGAAAAGCAGAATTGGTCAAATGGGAAAAGATACACAAAAATTCACTGAAGAGAAGAACAACTCCTTAAAAAGAAGAATTGGCCAAATGGAAAAGGAGCTATAAAGGCTCACTGAAGAAAATAATTCCTTAAAAGTTAGAATTGGGCAAGTGGAAGCTAATAACTTTATGAGACATCAAGAAACAATAAAACAAAACTAGAATGAAAAAATTAGAAGAAAATGTGAAATATCTCATCAGAAAAACAACTGACCTGGAAAATGGATAGATACTTTAAGAATACTTGTACTATTTGAAAGTCATTATTAAAAAAAGTTTAGACATTAAATTTCAAGAAACTCTTTAAGAAAACTACCCTGATATTCTAGAACTGGAGGGTAAAATAGAAATTGATAGAACCCATTGATCGCCTCCTGAAAGAGAACCCAAAATGAAAACTTCCAGGAATATTATAGCCAAATTCCAGATATCCCAGATCAAGGAGAAAATACCACAAGCAGCCGAGAAAAAACAATTCAAATATTCTGTAGCCACAGTCAGGATAACACAAGATTTAGCTTCTACGTTAAAGGATCAGAGGGCTTGGAATATGATATTTCAGAGTGCTAGGATTACAACCAAGAATCTTTTACCCAGCAAAGCTGAGTATAATTCTTCAGGGCAAAAAATGAATAGTTAATGAAATAGAGGATTTTCAAGCATTCTTGATGAAAAGACCAGAGATGAATAGAAAATTTGACTTTCAAATACAAGATTCGTGAGAAGCATAAAAAGGTAAACAGAAAAAAGAAATCTTAAGAGATCTGATAAGATTAAATTGTTTATATTCCTATGTGGGAAAATGATATTTATAACTCCTAAAATCTTTCTCATTCTTAGAGCAGTTAGAAGGAGTATACATAGACAGAAAGCAGAGTTGTGAATTTAATGTGATGGTATAATTACCTAAAAAAATTAAAGGATGAGAAAGAAGAATGCACTTGGAGAAGGGGAAAGGGAGAGGTCAAATGGGGTAAATTATCTGACATAAAAGAGGCCTCAAAGAGATTTTACAGTGGAGGGAGAAATGAGGGAAGTGGGGAGGGGATCACATGAATCTTATAGGAAGTGGCTTAAAGAGGGAATAATATACACACTAAATTGGGTGTAGAAATCTCTTATCACATAGGAAAGTAGGAAGGGAAAGGGATAAGAGAATGGGATAAGAGAGCTGATAGAAGGGAGGGCAATTTGGGGGAAGTAAAAGTCAGAAGCAAAACACTTTTGATAATGGACAGAATAAAAGGAGAGAGAGAAGGTAGGATAAAAGGGGAAAATAGGATGGAGGGAAATACACAGTTGGTAATCATTACTGTGAAAAAAGTTTTCCATTGAGTTTCTCTGATGAAGACTTAATTTCACAAGCACAGAAAACTGAGTCAAATTTACAGAAATAAGAGGCATTCTTCAATTGATAAATGGTCAAAGGATATGAACAAGCAGTTTTCAGACAAAGTAATCAAAGCTATCTATAGTCATGTGAAAAAAATGCTCTAAATCACTATTGATGAGAGTAATGCCAATTTTAATAAGCTACTACCTCACACTTGGTGCGTTGGCTAATACAACAGAAAAAGAAAATGACAAATATTGGAGGGATTATGGGAAAATTAAAACACTGTTGTACAATTGGCAAAGTTGTATACTGATTCAACCACTCTGGTGAGCAATTTGGAACCATACTCAAAGGGTTATCGAGCCATGCATACCCTTTGTCTAAGCAATACCATTACTAGGTCTGTATCCAAAAAACAGACAAAAGGCAAAAACAAACAAACAAAAAAACAAACCAAAAATGAAAAGGACCTGTGTATACAAAAATCTTTATAGCAGCTCTTTTAGTGGTGGCAAAGAATTGGTAATTGAGGGGATGTCCATCAATTGGAGTATGGCTGAATAAGTTGTATACGATTGTTATGGAATAGTATTGTGCTTTAAGAAATGATGAGTAGGATTCTCCCAGAAAAACCTGGAAAGATTTGCGTGAACTGATGCAGAGTGAAATGAGCTGAACCAGGAGAAGAGTATACATAGTAACAGCAATATTTTATGATGATCTACTATGAATAATTTCTCTATTCTCAGCAATACAATGATCCAAGACAATTCTTTAGGACTTAAGATGAAAGGTGCTGTCCATCTCCAGAGAAAGAACTGGTAGAGCCTGAATGCAGATCAAAGACACTTTTTTCTTTACTTTTTAAATTTTTCTTTTTTTTTTTTTGTCTGTTTATTTTCACAGAATGACTTACGTGAAATGTATTTTGCATGACTACTGGCTTGCCTTCTCAATGGGATGGGGGTAGGAAAGGAGAGAATTTGGAACTCAAAATTTAAAAAAGGAATGTTAATATTGTTTTTACATGTAATTGGGAAAAATAAAATATTAAATAAGATTAAAGAATAGGACATGACTGAAACAACTGAATAACAATAACAAAAATGTTCCACCTTCTTTGTGAAGACCACCTGGATTGCCAACTCCCTGCTCAGTTATCTTTGTACTATAATTATTCTAGTATCATAGATTTAGTATGGGAGGAACCTTGGAAATCCTAGACAGGATTTTGAACTCAGATCTCCTGACTCTTTCCAGTAAACCAGGATGTTTTTCTCATCTGAGTAAATGTTTTATCTCATCTCACTCCTAGAAGAAACCAAGTACTTTTTACCCTTAAATGAATGAATGAATAAAAAAGTGTTTATTGAGCACTTATGTGCCAAATTCTGTGAGTGAGAGCACACTGTCTTTTGCCTGTCTTTGTATCTCCAGCAATTAGAACAGCTCCTGGCACTTAGTAGGCACATAATAAATAGTAGATGACTAATAGACTGCCAAAAGTCAGGGAATGTGTGTTGCGGTGTGTGGGAAGGTGAAAAATTAGCTTGTGTTAGTGGAGACTCGTTCATCATAAGTGCAAAAAAAAAAAGTAAAAAACAAATAAATGAGTAGCCATCAAAATTCCTGAGTAGGAGAAGAATAAATTCTTTTAGAAATGGAGAGGAATAGATGCTAAAATTCGATTCAACATGAGCCAGCTTGAAAAGTAGTTGTGGATCACAGTCAGGCTATGGTCGTTTGGGGAGAGATATATTTTGAAAATAATTGAAACATACCTGACAATATGACTATTGTGGATCTATAGAGCCCAGGGCTGGTTTCTGTAGCTACTTTCTTGATGCCTCCTACCTTCAAAGAGGAAGAATCAGAATGATAAAAGAAATTATAGGAAAAATGTGTTACTCATTTATTAGAACATAAGATCTTAGATCTATAGCTGGGACTTCGGGGGCCATCTGGTACAACCCCCTCATTTTACAGATGATAAAATTAAGGCCTATGGAGATTGTGACTTGTGCAGGGTCATACAGATAATAAATATCAGAGGGAGGATTTGAACCCAGGTCTCCCATCCTCCAACTCCAAAGACACTGCTCTGTCCACTTTACTATTCTGTGAATTGAAATTAAAGTTTCCAAAAGAATAGGAATGATGCCTTGCCTCAAGTTCCCATGACATTCCTACCTACAACTCAAACACAGAATCAGATCATAATGACTTCCTTCATAGGAGCATAGATTTAGAACTTGTAGGGATCTTAGAGACCTTTCTAAAAAACTGAGGCCCAGAGATTAAGTGACTTATTGAGGGTCACGCAGCTGGTAAGCATGTGAGGCAGGATTCAAACACAGTTGTTGACTCTGAACCCAGCATTCTGTACACTATTACTACATTGACCCAAATTAAGTTGTTTTGAGAAGATATTCCTCCCTCAACCAAGAGACTGTGGATGTATAGGGGATGTAGAATATTGGGCCTAGAGGCAGGAAGACCTGGGTTCAAATTTGACCCCAGACACTTAGTAGCTGCATGACCCTCAACAAGTCACTTTAGCTCTATCTACCTTAGTTTCCTCAACAGTAAGATAGGGATAACAAAAGCAAATACCTCCCAGGGTTGTTGTTTAGATCAAGTGATAATATTTGTAAAATCTTAGCATAGTGCTTGGTGCCTAGTGGGTACTTAATGAATGTTTATTTCCTTTCCTTCCCTCCCTGAGTAGGCATTTGATTTTAGGGAGCTTCCTTTACTGCTCTTCTACTCTGATCACAACTGGACCCAGCCTTGGGTTGATAGTCTACTCAGATGATTTGTTCCTTAAGCTTCCATTAGGGAGAGGGAATCTTGTGACCTGAAAAACAATCAGGTTTTTCCAGCTTGTTCTTCCTTGGAGGCATTTTAGAGCAAGTTCATCCATGAGGAAGAACTAGTTTTCCTTGTAATTGAAAGCTATCACATCTGACGTCATTGAAGTATTAATCCCACTCACAGTTTAGATTTTCAAGGATGCACAATTTTGATGAGTTTAAAATCATGAAAATGTGTTACAGTTCATATTTTCTTTTGCCTGTATTGCTTAAAATGTAGCATTTAAATGGAGATGACAATACTGAAGATATACTTTCCCCCAAAAAAATCTCCAACATTTGTGTATATTTCTGTGTATGGAGGGAAAATAGATTACTTTTTAATTAGCACAATCATTTGCCTTCTAATGTAAGATGTTCAGAATTGGAAGATCTAAGATCATTTAGGCTTTGTTCATTTCATAGAAAATGTCGAAGCCCAGAAAGTGGTGTAGCTGGACCTTGGATCACTTAACTAGCCATGTGACTTTAACTGTATCCCTTCCCCTCTCAAGGTCTCAGTTTCCTCAGCTCTGAAATAAGAGGTTTGGAATAAATTATCTATCTTGAAGGGTTCCTTCTAACTTTAATAACCTAGGAATCTAGGATCTGGATAGGTAGTTAATAGGTGATTCCGGACTAGAATCCAGGTCTCTTGGCTCCAAATGTAGTGCTGTCATCATTTTATCCCATCCTCTAGGAAGCCAGAGCCTACCTACTGCTGGCATTGTGCCATCTGTCCTCTTATCAAGCACATCCATTTTCCCTCCCCTTACCTCTATATCCTTTTCCACCTTTTTATTGCTCTTTTGAAAACATTCATTGAATCAATCATTGCCGCTGGGAGGGGTGTGACAACTAACAGCCCTTTGGCTCTATTTACAGTTACCGTGACCCCCAGATTACTTTTTGTGCCTCCGACTTTCCTATACGTGTTGTATGTACCTGTTAGTGTCTAAACTCTGGAGGGCAGGGCCTGTCTCAGGTTTATATTTGTATCCCTAATGCCTTATTCAGTATTCATTTGTTTTCTTTACTTTTTAAAAAAATTAAATTATTTTTGTTACATTTTAAGTTCTGAAATGTATCCCTTTCTTCCTCCTCACCATGTACTAGAGAAGGCCACCATTTGATTGAGGTTTATAAATATATGTAAAACCATGCTATGCATACTTCTCTTCATCAGTTCTTTCTCCGGAGGAAGATAGCATCTCTCTTCATGGATCCTTTAGAGTTGACTTGAGTATTTATACTACACAGAATAACTTGGTTGTTCACAATTATTCTTAGAACAATATTGCTGTTATGGTATACATGTTCTCTTGGTTCTGCTCACTTCGCTTTTCATTATTTCATGCAAATCTTTCCATATTTTTCTAAAATCAACAAGCTTATAATTTCTGACAGCCCAGTAGTATTCCATCACAATCATATACCTCAACTTGTTTAGCCATTTCCCAATTGATGGGCATCCCCTCAATTTCCAGTTTTTTGCCACCACGAAGAGAGCTGCTATAAATATTTTAGAACTTATAGATTCTTTTCCTTTTTCCCTTATCACCTTGGAAAACAGACCTAAGAGTGGTATTGCTGGGTCAAAGGGTATACACATTTTTTTTACTCTTTGAGCACAATTGCTCCCCAAAATACTTGGATCATTTCACAGTTCTTCTAACCATCTATTCATTTTCCATGCCACCTTGATAGAATAAAGGCTTCTCAATTTAATTTAGTGCAGAGCTAACAATTTTATGTGCTTGAAGAACAGAGTTATTGATATATTTTAACCATTTATTTTCTACTTTAGTGAATGATTCTACTTTCTGAACACATTTTCCACATCCCACCAAACTTTCCGGTCTATCTATCTACTCCATCTTTCCTTCAGGCTTCATTAGGGGTTCTAATTTCTGTGCTGTTTGCCAGCCAGGGATATATTTTTAGCATCATGCTATAAAGCCCTACAAACTGGGTGTTCCAAATGAAACCACTGGCGTGTAACCTTGTCCTAGTGACTGCTGAGGATGACACTTTAATAATATAGTGATCTCAGGCAGAGCAGATGTTTCAGACAGGAGCTTCTGTATCCAACAATAAACTCTTCTGTGGCTGTGCGAAGGGCGTTGCCTGCCTTCTCGGAAGCACTCTGCCACTTGGGGATTCAGTGTGTTTGCCAGCTGTGGCACATATGGTGTCCTCCATCTGACCCAGTCTGCAAGCTCCTTTCAGGGGCTAGAGATGAAGTCCTGGAGTCTCCATTATCATAAGAAGGGAAGTGCACAGCAATATTTACCCCCTTGAAGATCATTCCCTGATTATACCCATTTGGAAATTCATTGAAATAGCATGGATGTTGCTGAGTCCTCAGCCTAGAAAGCCAGAATCCCTCTTGGGTTCCTTTTGGGGAAGGATGCCAGCTGGAGATGGCAGCTTAAGGACTTTGGATCCAGTTTATGCTTCTGTTGAGGCATCAGTAGTCATGTGGGGAAATGAAATCCTCACAAATGGTAAATCCCAAGCCCAGACTCAGGTGGAGACCTCAATTCAGTTCTGCTCAACAACCATTTCTTATATACCTATTATGTGACAGTCACTCCCCTGGGAGCTGGGGCTACAGAAAACCACACAGTCCCACTTTCAAGGAGCGTACAGCTGGATGCAGGACTGAGATATGGCGTTTTTACAAATATTTAGGGTATATAAGCTAATAATATCAGTCACAGCAAAAAATTACACTTTGAGATTTTCAAAGCACATTATATATGTTATATCTCTGTATCCCTAAAACAAACTTATGAGGTAGATACTATTACCATTCCCATTCTACGGATAAAGAAACTGTACTAGAAGAAAATTGAAAGAAGAAGGGATTACTTTCACTTGAGGGGAGTCAAGGAAGGTTTCCTGGAGGAGTTGGTCCTTGAACTGGGCCTTGAAATCCTTTTTTTGCTTCAAAAAATGGAGATGAAGAGAAATTGTGGGAACGATCTCTGGGAATGTGTAGAGAGAAGATTCTGAAGTATAAGATTGGGGAATGACTGGTAGTATAATTTGTTTGAAATGTAGAGTATATTTAGCAAAGGATTGATTGGGGAACTCCTAATTTGAGTCCTCCAATCCACATGATAAAATTACAGGGTATGGACCTTTGCCATGGTGTTGGATATGCTCCCTGTCTCTGTATGGAGAGTATATGCTCCCTGTCTCTGTATTGTGCTTTCCTTGAATGACATAGGAACTCCTGATTGTTCCTTGTGATTGGAAAGATTGTGACAAAGATGAGAGTCAAAAAGAACTGCCCTCCCTATGGTCTGTGAGAAGATCAAGGAGAAATGACCCCACCTATTTTGGACCATCTGTACTGCCAATGCAATATTCACAGAAACAATGACAACTAGGAATAAGCCAGTGTAGTTCTTAATTGCAAAATATGACGACTCTCAATATAGAAGACAGAAGCAAGACGTTTATTCAGACACCAGAAAGCTGAATCCCAACACCAAAAAATCGAATTCATCATAGCAACAAAGAAATCTATACACAATAACGCTGCAGAGAGCAACACCATCCCAAAGACTTCCTACAAAGAAATACAAGCCGAGCTGTCTGCTTGCCTGTGTCCTCTCTCCACCTGTTCAGCAAACTCCTCCCTCCACAGGTTTCATGGGATTACATTTGGCTTATTAAGGGGCAGGAAAGATCTTCAAATTCCCTTAGGCCTATTAAGGGGCAGGGAAGAGCTTCAAATTCCCATTGCCATTACACCATCTCTCTGGGTACCTTGGCTGTCTTCTCCTCAATCTTTGGACTTCTTGCAAAAGGGGAGGGAATTTCTTCCCTTACTCCTCTCACTTCCTCATGTCCCCAGGCAATGGCAATTTACTTGAGAAGAAGAGGACGGTGGTAGTCAGTTTGCTTTCTTAGGTGGAGCTAGGACTGACCCTTGAGTGTTTCTGCTTCATTACTTGAGCACAGGTCATTGACCAGTTATAGATCAGAAATGGACATTGCCAACCAAGGACAGTAACCTGGTGGATCCCAGGTTCCTGAGCCAAGTGCCAGCTGCCCAGAAGGAGGTGACTTCCTCAACATCATACTTTGAGGAGGATGACTGTTGTCAGGATCATCTTGTAGCTAAGTACTGAGGAAGGCCATGTCCTGGCTGACCAGGAAATCCAGACCTTTTGAGCTGCTCAGAGAGCATAGGACTGAGGTAAACATGAATATAAAATACCTGTCTAGCCTTCTGTAGTGCCAGCGCAATATTTACAGCACCAACTGTGACTATAAATATTCTTGCATGGTGCTTGATCACAAAATGTAGCAGACTCTCCATATAGAAGACAGAAGCAAAACATTTATTCAGATACCAGAAAACCAAATCTCAACAGCAGGAAACCGAATCCATCATAGCAGCATAAAAGCTAATGTACCACAACGTAACAGAGAGCCACACCATCCTTTAGCCTTCCCACAAACCAGCACATGCCTAGCTGTCCCAGCAGGTGACAAAAAAAACCAGCTTTTACTCACGAGCCTATTTATCTCCTTGCTTGAGCGTCCTCTCTCTCCCACAGTCTCTCTGGCTCTGACTTCCAGCTTCCTGTGGGCTCTGCTTTACCCTTCAGCAAACTCCTCCCACCACAGGCTATGTGTGACTACATTCAGCCTATTAGGGGGCAAAGTTTATTTTCAAAGGAGAAAAGATCTTCAGATTCCCATTACTATTATACCTTCCCATAAAGGGCTTTTTCCTTAGTGGGCTATTTGATAATATTAATGTTTTTAATAACTGTTCAAATGTTACCCAGGATTCAAGTCCAAGGCATTGCTATGCTCATTGGTATGATTTCTTGGCATTCACACATGCTTTGTATTTTAGGCAATTTTTGTGTTGGAAGGAAGGAAATATGTATCTATTAAGTGCTTGCTTTTCAGTGGGGGAGGGCAAAAATTAATTAAATAAAAGAAAGTCAGTAAAGCTTAACTAGAAGTATGACATTGCTTATGTCTAGTGGAGGACTTTTACTAATATTTGAGGGAAGATCAGAGGATTTGGAGCACTTCCTTCCACTTCCACTTTCTCAGACTTGATTTCTAGCAGTGGTACAGGGAAAGGCACTATTTTAAAGTCCTAGGGTCACATACAAAGGGCCTGTGGGAAAACCAGGAGAGACCATTTGGCGCGTCAATGTGCTGCTGCCCTGGAGACAGGGCTTTGCTTGCAGATCACAATGGAGAGCACCGGCCTGATGAACTCAGCCTAACATTTTTTTCTATGCTCTTCTCTCTGCTTCATCCATTTAAGAGTAGAGGGGAAAAAGAATTGAAAGCAGGACCAAAAGAGATGTCAGCAACCTGTAACCAGCTCTTTTTGGGCTCCCAGTGGGATAATTGGATTTGTCCCTCGGGCATCATTTGTAGACCCTGGTCTAGAAGAAGCAACTTTGAGTGGTGTGGATGTTCCAGAATGGACCAATAACATAAAGTCCTAGTGTCATCCCTGTGAGTGATTGATTCTCATTGGTGGGAGGTCTTAAGAGCCATAATCATGAATGGGGGAAGTATATTCCCTCACAGCAATATTATCCCTAGCATCCTGAGAGAGTTTGAGTGTAGCATGCATGGTCATGGACCTCTGGGAAGTTGGACCTCCTTGTATTAGGGCAAATAGGGGGTGAGTGAGGCAGTCCAGAGAGAATGTTGGCCTGTACCCTGTGTGAGGGTTTGCATTGTGGCAGTTCATGCTAGGCATGCTACACAGATGTTACGTGTCTAAGTGAACTGATGTGCCTCTATGGGGAATGCATCAACCAACTTATGTTTTTTATATTTTACTTGTAAAGTCAATTCAGTTGTGTTCAATCCTTTGTGACCCCATTAAGACTTTCTTGACAAAGATACTGGAGTAACTGTTGCCATTTCCTTCTCCAGCTCATTTTAGAGATGAGGAAACAGGCAAGCAGGATTAAGTGACTTACCCAGGGTCACATAGCAGTGAGTGTCTGAGGCTAAATTTGAACTGGGGAAGATGAATCTTCCTGATTCCAGGCCCAGTGCTCTATCCACTGAGTCACCAGCTGCCTCTTTAAAAAAATAAATATACACACGTGTGTGTGTGTGTATATATGTATGATATATACTACACACATGCATACATATATGACACATATGTGTTTGCATATATGCATACACACAGAAGATAGTAGCATAGTAGCCAAAGCAAATGAGGATGCATAGTATGATCCTAAAAGGTCAGCAGTTTGTTAAAGAGAAGAGCTGAGGCTTATAATAAATGCTAAGAATGACCAGAAATGCTTTTAAAGCTATGTTAGGGAGAAGAAGAAAATAAACTAGTCATTGTTCCCTCTTACTGTTGAATAGTGAACTGCTCCATAGGTTGTAGTGGTTCTTAGGCAGTGGTTCAAGCTATAAGAGTTTAGACCAATCATAGCAAATTAATGTGATCCATCTATCATATTTACTTTCATTTAATAGCAGCAAAAATTAATGGAGTACCAATAACTAATTACAAAGTAAATTGAAACTGAAAAATATGGGAAAATCACATGTGGACACTGTTCTAGAGGTATTATGATCTTTTAAAGCTCCAGGTATATTTAGATATTTTCAAGATTTTTTGTTTGGCATTTTTAAGTGGACATATTCCCTCTCTTTCTTGATGTAACCCTGATTTTTGTGACTTTGGGCTATCTTTTAAGGGAGTATCCTCTAAGTCTTGCTCTTGGTAGACTTATGCTGAAATAACTATTGGACCCTAACTCCCACCCTAAATGCTGTCTCTTGTGTTTTTCATAATTGATATATTTATTATTTAGTGCTTATATGACTTAGCTCTTAAGAGCATTAAGACACAGACCTGTATCCTTAGCTTTGTTAAAATGGCACTTCTTGAGTTGCCTATTGTCAAGACAAAACTTTTTGCTTTGCATAAGTGAAGATCTTTTCAGGGGTTAAATTAAAAGATTAATATATAGTATATATATAATAAATCATTGTAATAATCAAAATGTATTTTTCTTTAAAGGAAAAAAACATCAGTGCTCTGGGTAGGTGGGGTGAACTCTGAAAGTGGCTTGAAAGGGTGATAGGAGAAAAAGAGAGGGGAAAATAGAATTTAAGAAGAGAAAAGGCAAAATGTTTTTTCTTTTTCTTTTTTCCCCAAGTAATAGAGGGCTGACACAAATCTTTTTGTTTTATAGATGAGAAAATATGTGGAAAAACAGGTTGAGAGAGTCCTTACAGCTAGTAGTGAATCTAGGAGCAGATCTTATATCTTCTCCTCCCAATATAGCACTTTCTAGACTATTCCATACAGCAAGATTAATCATTTTTATTTTCATTTTGCTTAATATATTTTTTTTATTATTTTAGAAAATTATTTTGCCCATTTTTGCTTTGCAGTGTAAGACATATAAACAAACTTTGCCCCATAGGGAACAGAAAATGTACCACAAATAGGATTGTTAAGAGAGGTGATTTTCTCATTTTAGTTGTTCTAAGCCCTGCTCCTCCCCACCCCCTGTCTCCATCACCCCCATCTTCGGCATCTGAAATGCTGTGATCCGGGCTGTTTCTATATCTGTATCCGTATCTGTATCTGTATTTGTATCTATATCTATAGCTACCTATACCTATACCTATATCTATTTGTTAATAATGAATGTTCCTGTGTGAAATGGAAATTTTTCTTCCTTCTCTAATTGAGCCTTTCCTATGAATATGATCTGAAGGAACCATACAGTTAATCAATAGTCATTAAATTGAGCAAAATTCATGCAAGACAAGAATAATTTGCAAAAAGTCAGAAAGTAATTTCTTTCTCTTTCTGTTGCCTTAAGGGAAAGTGGACTTTTTTGTATTAATAACCTCATTAGCCCTGTTGCTGTGGTTAATAAATTACTCTGGAGGATGTGCTTTCTGGCAAATTACCACCCTCTCCCTTTTTTCTCGTGATAATTGCAATAAAATCACTTTCATTCTTATTGCCAACCATTGAAATACTAGATGAAAAAAAAATTCAGTTTTCATGCTATATATAATTAAATGTAAAAGTGATTCTAAAATAAAGGTTTATCTATGTATGGCCAAACCTAAGAAATTCAGTAAGATGGAAGCTATAAAATAATAACTTTTCAGTTTAAGTTTGTCTCAAATAAAATTAGGAGCAAATAATGATGAGGTTGATGAGACACAGCGTGACATAGCTACTAGAGGGCTGGTTGTGAAGTCAGGAAGACATACCTGGGTTCAGTCCAGCTTCTGATGGAAGCTACTGGTTATGTAACCATGGGCAAGTCATTGAACTTCTCAAATTACGCCCCCTGCCCCTGCCCTGGAAGCAACTCTCTAAGACATAAATTACAAATGAATTGTTCATCTTCACTGCTGAAGAAAGTTTCTGTTTTAGGAGTTCTTAAAATGGCTGAATTCACAGGGCTTCCTCCCTCCCCCAAAAAATATTTCTCCTGCAGTATAATGTGAAGCTGTTCTGCTTGTAATTGCTAGGGATATTTTTTTTTCTTCAAAAATGAGAATGACATTTGCCCTTCCTCCATTTTCATGGAATAACAGTATTTTTCAAAATAACATTATTTTTCAAAACCTCTGGCTAGTGGCTATGTGATGACTTTATTCGCCCAACAAATCAGGAACAGGGTAGAACCTCTAGGGATTACAGGTCCAGAATAGTAATAGTCTCAATAAAAATTATTATATGCTTTTAGTTAACCTGGAGAAAATGAACTTGCATCTCAGGATTTTTATTCGGTTACAAAAAACAGATATTTCCGTTACCTGCATGTGCAGTTGATGGCAGAAAATTAAATAGAAAAGAATAGTAGCAGGATAATGACTTGGCCTATGACTGTTACTGTTTGAATTTAAACGATCAAGATGAGAACAATAATTTTTCTTTTTTCTAAATCAAAATTTATTTCAGTCAACAAAAATCCGCTTTCCTTCCTTCCTACCTCCTTCCCACCAATTGAGAAAGAAAACCAAACCCCATATTTCTATTGTTGTTGTTCAGTTGTTTAGTCATGTGTGACTTTTTGTGACACCATGGACCATAGTATGCCAGGCCCTTCTATCCTTCACTAGCCGTCAAAGTCTGTCCAAGCTCGTGTTTGTTGTTTCCATGACACTATCTATCCATCTCCTCCTCTGTCACTCACTTTTCCAAAAATTTTGCCTTCAATCTTTCCCAGCATGTCTTTTCCAGGGAGTCCTGTCATCTCATTAGGTGGTTAAAGTATTTAAGCTTCACCTTCAATATTTGACCTTCCAATGAATAGTCTGAATTAATTTCTTTAAGTATTGACTGATTTGACCTCCTTGCTGTCCAAGAGACTGTTGAAAGTTTTCACCAGCACCATAATTTGAAAACATTTGATTTTGTGGCACTCAGCTTTCCAACTCTCACAGCCATATATTGCTACTGGAAAAACCATAGTTTTTGACTATGTGGATCTTTGTCAGCAAGGTGATGTCTCTTCTTTTTAGTAAGCTGTCCAGATTTGTGAACCCATGTTACAAACATGTATAGTCAAGCAGAATAGATTCCTGCACTGGTCATGTCCAAATATACACATTATATATCTATATATCTATATCTATATCTATATATGCATATGCATATATAATATCCACATACATATGTGCTTTAGTCTGTAATCTGAGTTAGTCAACGCTGTCAGGAGGTAGGTGGCATGTTTTGTTATGAATCCTCTGGAGTAATGGTTGGTCATTGCATTGGTCAGAGTTCCTAAGTCTTTCAGAGTTGTTTGGCTTTATAATATTGTTATTATTTAATCAGTTCTACTCTAGGTTCTGCTAACTTCGTTCTGTGTTAGTTCATGCAAGTCTTCACAGGTTTCTCTGAAACCATTCCCTTTATCATTTCTAATAGCACAAGAGTATTCTATCACTTCACATAAAAGAACTTGGATAAAAATTATATTCCCCCCCCCACAACATTAGTAATATGATGACAATCCAAGATCAGGTCATTGCCACCAGAAATTAGAGTAAGTTTAGGCTTAAAGAACCCAACCATTAATTAAAGGGGATTATGGGAAGAAATAATAGAACCTATGTAGTGCCTCATTACATATTGCACAAATTTATATCCTACCAGATATCTAGCAAGCTGTGACCTGGTGGCTGAAATGATATATCAGAAGCTTATATTTTTCATAAATTAATAGATGGAAAATTCTCATACTATTAATATCTATATCTATATCTATATCTATCTATCTATCTATCTATACCTCAAAATACGCTTGAGAATTCAACAAATAGAACTGTAGCTTTCTCACTGATGGAACTGCTACACACTACCACTCAGAAATAATAATGATCCATAAATGCTGAAGAACAGTTTTTAATAGATATGAACTTATCAAATACTGAGCATCTCCAAACTACTTGAAATGGAAAGCTTTCATAATACATAGACTTGGCAGGAGAAGTGAAATCCATGAAGAAACAATATGAAGTGTGTATCATCTCCATCATCCTATCTGCTACTTAAATTGTTCAAAAGATGCTTTTATTGAACTTACAAAAGGTGAATTTAGATAGATTAGATTCTTAATATTTTGACTCAAGTTTAAAAAAATGCATTATTTTATCTACCTGTACCACATAACACAGAAGATTAAATTCAAGAGAATAATAATACAATAAAGTTTCCATCTGAACTCCTTTGAAAAAGATGAGGTAATAGTAGTAGCTACTCCTCATACAAAAGACCTGATATATCCTTTAGTATAATCCCCTTCTTTATAGATGAAGAAGTTGATGCCCAGAGAGGCAGAGAGGTTTGTCAGAGGTCACACAGCAGAAAGGCAGGTAAGAGATCAGAACTTGGGTCTCCTGAGTCCTAACCTCATGACCCTCAAGAGGAGTCAAAGAAAAGAATAATGATTAAGTACCAGTGCTATGAAGCAACTAGATGGCTCGGTGGTCCCAGAGTCAGGATGATTAATCTTCCTGAATTCAAATCTGGCCTCAGACACTTACTAGCTGTGTGACCCTGGGCCAGTCATTTCACTCTGTTTGCCTCAGTTACCTCATCTGTAAAATGAGCTGGAGAAGGAGATGGCAAACCATTCCAGTGTCTTTGCCAAGAAACCCCAAATGATTAGGAAGAGTTGAGTATGACTGAAAATGACTACACAATATTAATAACAAACCAGTGCCACACCCAGCATTATTGTAATGACTGTGGGGCTTGCAAAGAACATAGGGGACACAAAAAAACCTACAATTGAATCAGAGAGATAAAGACTTATACCCATGAAAGTGTTAGATGATACTGAAAGGCAGTACAAATGTATTTTACAGTATTGATTTGTGTGATGCAGGTTCTAGATTCAGTAAGAATTTGGAGTTACTACTTTACTACTAAAAAAAATAGCTCCTGATGATTTCTTTTTTATGTTGATAACTTCACTTGATTTGTGATTTCATTGATGTAGGTAACTTCTCCAAAAATGTAAATTGTGACCCATCTGTATTCTCTCATCCTGGAAAGCTTTTGTTCATGTTTTCCTTTAAATCCTTCTTAGGGGATCTAGCCATTGTTTGAAGGGTTTCCTTCTAATTCTCTTGACATTGCACGAGTACCATCTAGCTACACAGTCTGCCCACCTTCTCCTGTTAGATATTTCTTTGATAACAGTTTTTATGCCTCTTCTCTTGCTCGGTTCTTCATTGCTAATGTATAATAGCCTACTCAAGCCTGCGTTGTGCCCGCCTCTCAATTGCTAAAGGATGATAGAGGACCAGTCCTGGAATAGATCCAATTGGGTGGTATAAAGCCATATCTATAAAGATAACTGGTTTTTCTGTGACCTTGGTTTATTTTATTTTGAGTTTTCCGTATTTGCTTTGCTCTTTTGTGTGAGCTACGTGATTTGTTTGTGTCTGTACAGGGCTTGGTGGCTGTGCATTTTGTGTGCAGCATTACAAGGTGGAATGTGTATATGTGTATATATGTATATGTATACATATGAATACATATAGCTTATATCTGTAGTCAATATATTGTCAACATATTATCAGTGATAAACACACATATACATAACACATATGCATGTACACATACACACATGTGTGTGTATATTTCATACGTATACACAATCTGCTTGATTAGTTTTATCAAAAGCTATATGTCTGTTCTGTCAGCCAGCACTTGTCAGTCCCTTATAAAGGTTCTCTTTCACTTCGTGATTTCATTCATTCTTCATTTATTCAAAGAACCAGCATATCATAGTAGATGAAATCTGGCCTTGAAGCTAGGAGGACTTGAGGCTAAGCCCTGCCTCTAATGCCTTTGTGACTCGGGCTAAAACCCTTGACCTCTCAGTGCTCTAGGCAACTCTCTAAGACTGTAACTTGCAGAGAAACTGACTGCCTTCATTAGTAGTGAAATTATAGAAATAATGGGTCTGGTATCTATCCTGTTCATTTAGCACACATTTGTTGAATGACTTATTATTAAGCCAGAATGCTAAGTACAAATCCCATTTTCTATAAAGTCTTTTCAGATCATCCTAATGCTAGAGCCTTTTCTTGATGATTTTCCAATTTATCTTATAAATATCTTATTTGTACAAAGGTGTTTGCATGTTTTCTCCTCTATTAGACTGTCAAGTCCTTGGGAGCAGGGACTATATTTTAATTTTTGTATTCCTAGCACTTAGCAACATGCCTGGTATGTATGTGTATGTGTACATATATATGTATACATACCTATATGTATATGTATACACATGCATGCATATATGCATGTGAATGGTGGCACATTTTAAAGTTTAATCTGCATTAACAGTTTCTCCATCACTTTCTTAAGTCCAGACAGTTAACAAAACAATAAATCAAGCCCTGATTTGTAATATTTGCTGATTTCCAGGATATAAATTCTCAGACTGAAAATTAACTATTGATCTCAAGAGCCAGTCTGAGCAAGGCCAAGCACACCCCGGCATTTACAATAAATAGAGTAAATGAATGAAAAAGTACTTATTAAGCATTTGCTATGTTCCCAGCTCTGGTAATACAAATAGAAAAAAGTGAGACAGTCTTTTCTCTCAAGAAGTTTTGTTTTGGGAAGGTACGGAGACAGAGGGCTCCGGGTTATATACAACATGATACGTGGGCTCAGCTTCAGTACGGTTGGAAAGGTGGACAAGTCCCAAGAGTTCTGAAGCAGGGAGGATGGCAGGGCCGAGGGGTCCTCAGAGTGCATTTAAACAGGTCAGATGGCAGCAACTCAGGATTTGGAGGATATAGTGACTGAAATGTGAACCCAGGACCTTCTGACTCCATAACCAGGACACTCTACTCTGCTCTGCTAGTTGTTGTTAGGAGGAGTAAATGAGATAGTATGTGATCAGTGTGTTATAATTTTATAAGTGCTATATAAGTGTGAGCTATTTGTAAGCTGTATAAATGTGACTACAACCTCTCTATAGGTCTCTGTGTTCTCATCTGTAAAGTGAGGGGATTGGGCTAGATCTCTGTCTCTGTGTATATATCTAGAACAGGGATCTGGGAAGGCACCAAACCCCTATTATATATATAGACGTGTATGAAATAGGAGTCTGGGCATGTGCCAAAACCCTGTTACATATATATGTAATGTAGGCAGTTAAATAAATAAATAAATAATAAAACATATAGGCAACAGGGATCTGGACATTTGCCAGCCCCTCGTTAAATACACAAATGTCTATACATATACATATGTGTGTGTCTATACATTACATATACACATGATATGTTTTCTTATATATGCATATATTTATACATAATGTATGCATATATTATGTATATAGGAGGCTTTTTAATAATCAAGGCAAGAGGTGATGAGGCCATACAAGGTTGGTTATGGGAGTAAAGAGAAGGAGATATGTAGGAAAAATGCTATGAAGATAGATATGACAAGATGTGACTCTGTGGGGTTAGTGAGACAGAGGAGTCGAGGATGATCTTGAAGCTGGAATCAGAAGTATAGGTGTTTGGTAGTATCCTCAACTGTATCAAGGAAAGAAAGTTTTTTGGGGAAAAGAATGAGATTTCTCAAATATATAGGGAAGTGAGCCAAATTTAAAAAATAAAAGCCATTCTCCACTTGATAAATTGTCAGAGGATATAAACAGGCAGTTTCCAGAAGAAATCAAAGCTATCAATGGTCACATGTAAAAATGCTCCAACTCACTATCGATGAGAGAAAGGCAAATTAAAACAACTCTGAGGTACTATCTCACACCTGTCATATTGGCTAATATGACACAAAAGGAAAATGACAGGTGCGGGGGGGATATGGAAAAACTGAGACACTAATGGATTGTTGATGGAGTTGTGAACTGGTCCAATCATCTGGAGAACAGTTTGGAACTAGGCCCAAAGGGCTATAAATCTATCCGTACCTTTTGACCCAGCAATACCACTTTAGGTCTATATCCCCAGAAAATCAAAGAAAAGGGAAGAGGACCTATTTGTACTGAAATATTTATAATGGCTCTTTTTGTGGTGGCAAAGAATTGGAGATTAAAGGGATACCCATCCATCAAGGAATGACTAAACAAATTATGGTATATGATTCTGTTGGAATATTACTGTGCTGTAAAGAAATTACAAGCAGGATGCTTTCAAAAAACCTGGGAAGACTCATATGAACTGATGCAAAGTTAAGTGAGCAGAACCAGAGCATTGTACTCAGGAATAGCAGTGCTCTGATCAGACAGTGACCCAAGACAACTCCAAAGAACCCATAGTAAAAAGTGCTGTCCAGCTCCAGAGGGAGAACCAGTGAACTCTAAATGCAGATTGAAGCATGTATTTCTTACTCTCTTTATTTTTATTCACATTTTCATTTGCATCATGGGTGATATGGAAATGTTTTGCTTGACTTCACATATATAATTGATATGAAATTGCTTGTCTTCTCAAGGAGGGGGGAAGGATAGGAGAAAGGAAAGAATTTGGAATTCAGAAGTTTTACAGATGATTGTTAAATTTTTTTCACGTAGTTTTGAAATATTAATGAAGCAAAAATAATTTAATTTTATTCATTCTTGCTTTTCATATGTATGTACATGTGTATTTACATGTATGTGTGCATATATATCCATGTCTATATCTAAAGGTGCAAATACGTGTGTATTATTTTCTACTGCAGAGATAGACTGTGGTAGCCCACCAGTCATCCAGCATGCCATCCTTGTGGGGAACTACAGTTCTAACCTGGGAAGTGTGGTTCACTATACTTGTATAGATGGCTTTGAGAGCACCGAAGGCAACCTTACCTCACTTTGCACAGCAGAAGGTACTTGGAGGAAAAACACCTTACATTGCACAGGTATGAACTTTGTCCCAACATGGATTCTTGTCATTTAGAAACAATACAATACGTACGTGTGTGTTTAAATGGGAGGGCTCCAACAGTATACCTGTTTGAAAAGTCTTCTCTCTCTCCCAGCCTCTCCAAATATATATCTATGATATATGATAGGTGGCACAGTGCATGTGTGTGTGTATATGTGTGTGCACATATATATATATACATATATACATGTATATTGTTAACTAGGTGAAACAGTGGATAGAGTTCTACACTTGGAGTCAGGAAGAGCTGGGTTCAAATTCTACCTCAGCTGCTTTACCAACTGTGCGGCCCTGGGCAAGTTACGTAACTTTTTTCATCCTGAGTTTCTTCATCTATAAAATGGATATAATAAAAGCACCTGCCTCACAGTGTCGTGGTGAGAATAAATGAGATAGCAGTTTGCAAATCTTAAAGTCCTATATAAATGTTTACTATTATTATTAAATTTCCTAGTGCATTAAGTTCACTGTGGCTGTTAAATTTGATGGGGAGGCAGCTTGATACACTGAGGAAAGGTTAGTTTGAATCTCAGCTCTGATGATTCTAAAATCTGTGACCTTGAGTAGGTTACTTAACTTCTCTCTGACTCAGTTTCCTCATCTGTAATATGAGGAGGTTGGACTAGATGGTCTCTAAGGATTCTTCCAGTTCAAACTTTATGATCCCGTTATCTTGTGATTCATGTTTGTTGAAGGAATCCCACACGTTTGGAATGTGAATTGTGTTATAGATTGGAGAGACAAAGTCGGGCATTGATTTCTTTCGTCCTTTTTTAAAATTTTATACTCAAACACCAGAACTCAAATGCAAAATAAAGAAAAGAAAAAGAAACATATCATGAACTTAAATATTGAAACTTAAGTACAAAATAAGAAAAGAAAAAAAAGCATGTCATTTGCACAGCATTTGCACAGCAGAACATAAGAGAGGATTCAAAATACATTGTAATAAAATTTCATTTAAAGAAATCCTGTATGATAAATACTATACATTGTGTTAAGAGCTGTCCAATCTTTTCTTTGCTTCCTTGTAAGTTGTCTTGCGTTCTCTGCTGTGCACTTTTTACTTTGTTCTTTTCCCCCCCTTCCTCCCCTCCAGAAGGCTATAATTAAATGCAGACATATTTAGATGTAGATTTAGATATATACATACACATATACATATATATGCATACATATATACATGCATGCATATATAGACATACATTTTTGCCTAACAAATTCTTCTCCTGATCTTTGTTTTTTGTTTGTGCATCTCTCTCTTTTTTCCCTTTCTTTTTAAAAAATTATTAATTTGTTTTTAGTTTTCAACATTCACTTCTATAAGTTTTAAATTTTCTCCACCTCTCCCCCCGACCCCTCCCTAAGATGGTGTGCAATCTGATATAGACTCTACAGATACATTCCTATTAGACATTTTCACATTGGTTATGTTGTATAGAAGAATTAGAATGAATGGAAGGAACCATGAGGAAGAAAAAACAAAACAAAAAAAGAGAGCAACTTGTATGCTTCAGTCTGCATTCAGACTCCATATTTCTTTCTTTGGATGGCATTTTCCATCATGAGTCTTTCATAGTTGTTTTAAGTCCTTGCGTTGCTGAGAAGATAAGATTTTGATAAGTCTATCAAAGTCAGTCATCTGTACATGTCTCTTATTTCCTATCCCTCCTGATTCCTTGAGTTTACTTCTACCAGCTTCTTGCCCTCCTATTACTTAGCCCAGTGGTTCTCAACCTTCCTAGTGCCGCAACCCTTTAATACTCATATGTGGGCGTATCTGCATGTGGGTGGACCTGCCTGGAGACCCATAGAGGAGTGGTGTCTCGGTTCCTAAAACTATTGGAAATATGTGTTTTCCCATGGTCTTAGGCAACCTCTGTGAAAGGGTTGTTCCACCTCCAAAGGGGTTGCAACCCACAGGTTGAGAACTGCTGAACCTATCCCCCATCCAAGGAACTCTCCCCTATCCTCCCATACCCATAAATCTAAACACCCTTTTATACCCCCCTTTATATTCCCTCACCCTCCCCTGTAAAGAAAGATCCCTCCCTTGTCCTCCCATTCTCATTGATCTCAACACCCTTCTATACCCCACTTTTAACCTATCCCCTCACCCTCCCCTCTAGAGATTCCTCCCTTGTCTTCATCTCCCTCCCTATAACCTTACTGTTCTATTATTTCTGAGTTTAGAAGACTTTTATACTCTTCTAGATATATATGTATTGTTTCCTCTTAAACTCATTCCTGATTAAAGTTAGGTTACCAGCACTACTAGCCCTCCTCCCCCCGTCTAATTACTCTAGGTCGGTTCTTCCTCTCCCACTTCATTTGTATAAGATAATTGCTCTTTTTAACTGTTCCTAAACAGTTTTACTTTTTAAAGTTATAGCATACTCAGGTCTACCCCAGTCTTTCTTACAAACTATCTAATTGCTAATGACAATCTTAGACATAACGTTTTACATTTTACATACATAAAAGGCAAACAGTCTGTCCTTATTGAATCACTTGTAATCAGTCTTTGGTATGTGCCTTTTGTTTCTCTTGGCTTTTGTATGTCAAATGTTCAGTTGTTTTTTAAACAAAGTCCTGGAAGTCTGACAGTTGATCAAATGTCCTTTTTTTTTTTATTATTCAGGTTTATGCTTCACTTTGCTGGCTATGATATTTTCTGCTGGAACCCCAGTTCTTTTGCTTTTTGATATATAGTGTTCCAAGACCTGTGGTGTTTTAGTGTCTCTGCTTCTAGGTTTTGTGTGATTCTATGGTGCTGTCATATTTAAATTTTTTTTCTTGTTGCTCTTAATATTTATTCTTGAGCTGGGGGTTTCCGAATATTATAATATTCCTATGAGTTTTCCCCATAGGATCTCTTTCAAGTGGTGATCAGTGGATTTTTTCCTATTTCTATTTTCCCACCTTGTTCTAATGTGTCAGGATACTTTTTTAAAATTATTTCTTGTATTATTGTATCAGAATTCTTTTTTTTCTTTTGATAATAGCTTTTAGGTAGTGTGATTATTCATATATTTTCTCTTTTCAATGTGTTCTCCAGGTCATTCGTTTTCTTACAAGATGTTGCACTTTCTCTTCTATTTCTTCATTCTTCATATTTTATTATTTCTTGATCTCTTATAACTTCACTGGCTTACCCTTTCCCAATTCTAATTTTCAAGGTGTCGTTTTCTTTTTTTTTTAATTGATTTTTTAAATTTTATTTTAGTTTACATCATTCATTTCCACGAAATTTTGAGTTACAAATTTTCTCCCCATCTTTCCCCTACCCACTGCCCCAAAACAGCCATCCCAGTGTGTTCCCCCACCCAATCTATTCTCTCCTATGTCTTCCCCCCTCACCCCTCTGATTTTCCAGTAGGGCAG
>CM053583.1:259370411-259393176 GCA_028627135.1 Pseudochirops cupreus | reverse complement strand
TTTTGAGATTCTTTTTCCATGTGGCAAAGTCGACTTTTGAAGGCATTCTTCTCCTCATTGGCTTTTTGGGCCTCTTTTGTCATTTGAGTTAATCTGTTTTTTAGGGTGTTAATTTCTTCAGTCAGATTGCTGACTCTCTTTTCATGATTTTCTTGCAACATTTTTATTTCTCTTCCCAATTTTTCTTCCACTTCTCTCGTTTGGTTTTCAAAATCCTTCTTCAGTTTATCTCTAGCTTTAAGGCAATCTTCATGTTTATTGGAAGCTTTTGGTTGGGGATCTCTGGCTGCGCTGTCCTCCTGCAGCTCTCTGCCTTGGTCCTTCTTTTCTTCAAAGAAGGAATCTAGGGTTTGGTTGTTGTTCTTACCCTGCTTCTTACGCTTATTCTTATTCATGTTTGGTCAATCCGTGATTTTTTTTTTAATCTCTGTGGAGCTCTGCTTCTGGAGGGGAAAGCTCTGTCCCAAATCGCTGGGGTCCTCCCAGCTGCCGGAGTTCTTAGGAGATTGCTGGGTCCCTCCGCCACTTCCGGCTGACTGAATAAAAACGAACCACAGGACCAAAGCCCAAGACTGTGATCCGGATCCAGGCCGCTCAACGTGAGAGCACTTGGCCTCTGAAAGATCGCTCGCTCCGCCTGCAGTCTGCAGGCTGAGAGCCGTGAAGCAGCAATGCGGAGGTAGGTGCAGAACCTCCGCCTTTCGCTTCTCAGCCCTGGAGGCATTTCGGCTGGACTGCTTTTCTCTCATGACCTCGCAAGTCCCACTGACCTAGTTCTGGATCCTGCCGCAGCTGCTGCCAATCCGCTCACCCGGAGCTCCAGCCAGAGCTCGGCTTCTCTCATCCAGCCACCCCGGGGACACAGCTGAGGTTTCAGGCCAGGCTGGTTTCGGTTCGCAGTGCTGATATGGTTCCTCGTAGCTGAGCTGACTTTAGTGGAAAGTATATTTGTGTGCGTTTTGGAGTTCTAGAATTAGTTTAGAGTCATATTTTGTGGGTATTTTGGGGTGGCTAGGTGAGAGCTGCGATATGTTGCCGCTCTTACGCCACCATCTTGGCTCCACCCTGTGTCGTTTTCTTCCTTAAGATTCTGGATCTACTTTTCTCCTTGGTTGATTTTCTTTTCATAATCTTCTTAGTTTTCTTGGATTGTTTTTCTCTGTATTTTTTTTTTTTTTAGTTTTTCCTCAGTCTTTCTCATTTGATTTTTAAAGTCTCCTTTTAAGTTCTTCTATAAATTCTTTTTGGGCAGGTGACCATTTGACATTACTCTTTGGGGTAGAAGAGGGTTTCTTTGCTTCAATATCCTTTTCTGAAGATGAACCCTGGTCATCTCTATTCTCATAATAACTTCTATGGTTGGATTCTTTCTCTTTTGCCTGTGTGTTTTTTTCTGTCTGTCTGTTTGTTTGTTGGTAGTAATATCTTAATTTTGTAATCATCTCTAGTCCTGGGATATGGGGAATGGTACTTCTGGCCTCAGATCTTCAGGTCTTCCCTCTAGCCTGAAACCAAAGACAAATCTCCGGCCTCCTATAAGTGCTTACAGCCAGGGGCATCGGCACTCACCAGGCGTGTCCTGGTTTTTTCTTACGCCCACCATTCTTTGCAGCACAGCTGGGTCTGACATTCCTTGTCAGCAGATGTTCCTTCCATCTTCCCTGGCTCAAACACCCAAGTCTGCTCACTGTCAGGGGTAAAATTTTCTGTGGTTGGGGCTGAGGCAGCCTCCCAACCCAGCTAACCCCAGGACTTGCTGCTTGTTGTTAAAACAGATATTTATTCTCTACAGGGACCAAACCTCCTCCTGGGATTAATGAGGGCCCTGGTTATGCCCCTGTTCTTATTTATTTTACCCAAACTTTGTTTGCTCTGACAAGCTATTTTTCTCTTTTTTGGGGGAAAATCTTGAGAGCTTGGAATTTTCTGACCTACTCTGCCATCTTCCTAGTATTAATTTTTTTTAAATTTTTTTCCCAATTTATTTATTTATTTAAAATTTTCAACTTCATTTCCACAAGATTTCGAGTTACAGATTCTCTCCCTGTCTTTCCTCTACCCCCTACCCCAAGATAGTGAGTTTGCTGGATGTCTCTTGCCCCAATCTGTTCTCTCTGATATCCTCCCCCATCCCCTTCTAACTTTCTAGAAGGGCAGTATGGATTTATGTACCCCAGTGCCTGTATATCTTATTTTCCAGTTGCATGTAAAAAAAACTTTTTTTAAAGCATTTGTTTTTAAAACTTTGATTGCCATATTCTTTCCCTTCTTCCCTTCTCACCCACTCCCACTGGGTAGACAAGCAATTCAATATAGGTTATGCATGTGTAGTCATGCAAAATGTTTCAATAGTAGTTATATTGTGAAAGACTAACTATATTTCCCTCCATTTTATCCCCCGCTTATTCTATTTTCTCCTTTCACCCTGTCCCTTTCCAACAGTGTTTGCTTCTGAGTGCCCTCTGCCCCAATCTGCCCTTCCTTCTATCATCTTCCCTCTTATCCCCTTCCCCCCTACTTTCCTGTAGGGTAAGATATGTTATTCCCTCCTTAAGCCAAATTCAGTGAGAGTAAGGTTGTCCTATTCCCTTTCACTTTCCTGCTCTTCCTCTCTATTGTCATAGTTTTCTTTTGCCTTTTTATATGAGATATTCTATCTCTAGTCTATCTCTCCCTTTCTCCTTCTCCCAATATATTCCTCTCTCACCTCTTTATTTTATTTTTTAGATACCATCCCTTCATATTCAACTCATCTTGTGCCCTCTGTCTATGTATACATGTACACACACAAACACACACTCACATATATATTTATACACACATACACCTTCCTATACTATCCTCATACTGAGAAAAGTCTCATGATTTACAATTACCGTCTTTCTATGTAGGAATGTAAATAGTTCAGCTTGAATAAGTTCCTTATGATTTCTTTTTCCTGTTTACCATCTCGTGTTTCTCTAGTTTCTAGTATTTCTCTTCCTAATTTTTCCTCCACTTCTCTTAATTGATTTTCAAAACCCAGATCCAAGCAGGTCAAAGCAAGAGCAATTACCCTCTGAATGGTTCCTTGGTCCCCCTATGATCTGTAGGCCAGGAGCTCTGGAGGCAGCCACATGGCAGCAGCTGTTGCTGCCCTGCCAGTGCCACCACTCACCCTGGGGGCAGGGGCCGGGCCACACTCTTCTCTCACACTGAATCACCAGGGTTCCTTGCTGACCTTTAACTTTGTCTTTGGCATTTATGGGTTGAGAAGTCTGGAAACAGCCACGCTTGCCAATGATTCACTTTCCTGAAGATGCTCCTGGCTGGTCTGGGCCGCTGGTCCCCTAGTATTGATTTCTAAGCAATTACCTTACTTTAGGATGTGGCCTATAATCTCTGGTTGGCTGATTCTGGAAAGGTAGATCTATTCCCTAAAGAGTAAAAACTGAAGGTATTTTTCTTGGGTCATGTCTCTATTATGTCTAGCATCAGAATTGCCCTCTCCACAGCATTTGACATTACTAACCATCCTCTCCTCCTAAATATTCTCTCCTCTAGGCTTTCAAGCCCTGTTCCCTCCCAAGTTCTCCTCTTATCTGTCTGACTGCTCCTTACCAGTCTCTTTTCCTATTCATCCATGTCACTCCCACTAACTATGGGTAAGGCTTTGTCCTGAACCTTCTTTTTCCCCCTCTATGCTATCTCACTTAGTTCCTATGTGTTCAGTTATTCTCTCTTCTTCTCTCTCTCTTTTCCTTCCTCTCTCTCTCTCTCCCTCTCTCTCTCCACCTCCCCCTCTCCTATCCTCTCCTTTCCTCTCCTCTTTTTTTTAATCTCTTCTCCCCCCAAATATACACAGACACACATATACATACAAACGTGTGGGTGTGGGTGTGTATCCAGTCCTGGGCTTTCTTCTTAGCTTCACTCATGCATTACCAACTGTCCATTGCTTGTCTGAAATTGGATGTCACATAGATGTCTCAAACTCAGTCTCAAAGCAGAACTCATTGTTTTAACCCTAAAACCATATTCCCTAATACATGTAGAATAACTCTTTCATGAAGTATACAGGTTCTGCTGAAGTCATTCCATAGAGAAATATTGGAAATCCCATATTTGGTCATCCTCCCGATAGCCTAGTATAGGATGTGGAGTGGGCAAAGAGAGGACAAATATTCATAGCTGGAGAGATTGAGAAAAAGCAACTTGCAGAAGGCTATGTGACCACGTAGGATCAGACCAATCTAGAATTCTATTTGGGACTGCTGTATCAAGGGCTAGTTTGTGAGAGAGTGTGATAACCACCCTCTATGACACTGACCTCAAAAGGTTAGCAGTGAAATGGGAGCCTCTTCCATTTCTTCTAAATCAGAATCATGCCATAAATCAAGGCCAGAGGTGGAAAGAGTCTCCTGACTCCCACTCCAGAACTTGTAGGGGCTCTCAATTCACTGGGAATCAGGCATTAGTCATGCTTTGTATAAAAGGAGAGGATCCACATGGGAGATAGTAACATATTAATTAGTTGATGCTTATAAAGCACTTTGAAGAACAAACATGTTATATAACTGCTAATTATAATTGTCCTCAGCAGCCTGGCTATCTTGAACAAAATTTGTGGCTGCAACAATTTTCATGGATTAATGTAAGACCTTTCAATGAAAGAAAGAGGAAATGGCCACTCCACAGGTTGTGGTGAGGGTTCTTGAGAAGAGCTGTAAGGAGGCAGACAGGACTCACAGTTAAATTGAAATTTCACCAAGTTCATTATTGAGAATAATGATGAAAGCTACATTTTTGATTTACAGTTTACAAGGTACTTTCCTCACAAAAACCCCAGTGTAGTTCATAGTACAAGTAAGATCTCATGCATATGTATAAATCATATGTGGCATAAACTTATAATTCATACTGCAAGTGTGATCCTACTGTGATCATGTAACAATTAGGATCATACCCATTTTATGAAGGGGATGACTGGGGCTCAGAATTTAATTGACTTGACTTGAAGTGCCACAGCCTCTAAGTATCAGAAATGTGACTCAAAACCTTCAGGTTTTTTTTGCCATGAAATTAAATACTATTTCCACTATTCCACTCACTGATATGATACTTATTATTATTCTTTCCCTCCTCTTGGTGTAATGTAGACTTGTCTGGATGTGAGTGGCTTCTGGACCTGTGGTCAAATTAATTCTCATGATTCTTTCTTTGGGCTTATCCTCTTCACTCCCTCCTTCTTTACTCTTTCATTCCTTCTCTTTATCCTAAGTACTGTCTCTAAATTTCATTTTTAAAAGCCTGTTCCATGCTATTCACATGTGTGCTATAATGACTTACCTTTCTTTCTTTTTGTTTTCTTCATTCCTCTCCCTCCACTTGTTACCCTTTTCTTGACTCTTGTTCCACTTATCTCTCTCTTTCTCTTTACATTTTATTTTTAAGTCCCAAACTAGTTTGAATTATTTATCTCTGCTGACCCCGGGTTGTATCTAGTTACTTAGTGGATGTCACTCAGACCCTCTTTCATTGATTCAGTAATGAAGATCCTTGCCTTGTCCGGAGCTCAAACTTCAGTCAAGAGCTAACATGTCTGTGTTTTGTTTTGTTGTGTTTTGTTTGGTGGGGGGAGGGGGGAAGGGAAGTCAGGGGAATGGTGGTGGGGTTTAAAGACCAGTTTGAACTGGAAACTCCAGACATCTGGAAATTAAGTAATAGCATCAGTTGTCTGGGAAAACCCAGGTGGAGGCTTCGTGCTTGGTGAGCCAGGATACGATACCTCCAGATCAAAGAGGCTCGATTCTCTTTTGATAAGACTGTGCCTGGCTTTTATTCAATCGGACTAATTTGGTTCTTGATGTTTATGACCTTAGTTAATAATTATAAGATTGATGATGATCCCCATCCAGCTCCTTTCAGGATGACATCTTTGTTGAAACAGGGATCATTTAACCATAAAGTCTCCACCTACATCCTTACAGCAGTAATGTTTGGCCTGAGCCCTGATTATAGATGCCTTGCTGAGAAAGGAAGGAAGGAAGGCAGGAAGGAAGGCAGGCAGGCAGGAAAGAAGGAAGGAAGAAAGGAAGGAAGGAAAAGAAAAAATAAAGGGGGGAAAAGGAGAAAGAAAAAAAAGAAATGTTTCTAGGGTCTTTATTAACCTTCTTCTTCCCCTCCCATATAAATGGATACAGTTACAAAAATACATCCATTGCATGTATGTTTCCATGTATATCATATCTTTGAACAGCCTGTCCCTATGACTTCAGATGGTAAAATAACAAGATTGATTTTATAACAAATATACTAGAATTTTTCTATCTATATGAATAATGTTCATCAAAATAGTCACCATGGAAGGCTATACTCTTATTCCAGTGATGCCGATGTTGCTCAGACTTTTTTTTTCTTCTTCTTATTTTTTTAATGCCTTTTTAGAATTGGTTTAAGATCGAGATTGGGCAGGTAGGTGGTGCCATAGTGCACAGGATAGGCCTTCTTCCTGAGTTCAAATCTGGGCCTCAGACAGTTACTAGTTGTGTGACTCTGGCCAAATCACTTTACTCTGCCTCCATTTCATCCTCTATAAAATGAGCTGGAGAAGGAGATGGCAACCCACTCCTGTACCTCTGCCAAGAAAACCCCAAATGGGCTTATAATGAGCTGGTCATGACTAAGAAAAAAAAAAGATTAAAGAGCAGATTATGAGCATACAAGAAAATTAGTCTTGTTACTTAATAATCAGACTCTTTCTTAAAATAAAGTTTTGTTGATGTAACTTTTAATATCCCTGTAATTTCCTCTAGTATCATCTCTTCCTCTTACCTCCCAGGCTGCCATCCTATGTAACAAAGAATGTTTTAAAAATAAAGAAAGAAAAAGGTGAAAAAAGTAGCATGACTGATCCGTACATCAAAAAAAGTCTGAAAGTATGGGTAATGTAACTAACATACTCCTGGACCTCTCCTTTCTGCAAAGGGGTAGAGTGGGGGTAACTTCTTCTATCTCTGCTTTTGAGTCAGGCTTGTTTTTTGTAACTTTGCACCATTCACTTGTGTGTGTGTTTTATTTACATTGTCATAATCAGTTATGTACATTGTTTTCTTGGCTCTTCTTACTTTACTTTGCATCAATTAATGTAGATCTTTCCAAGCTTCATTATATTCATCACAGTCAGAATTCCTTATAGTACAGTAATATTCCTTTACAATCATTTATCACAACTTGTTTGGCTGTTCCCAATGGATAGGCACCTACTTTGTTTCCAATTCTTTGCTCAGACTTTGTTTTTGACCCCAAATCAAACAAGCCAGTCCAAACTGTCTCACAAGAGCTGATTATTAAATTTTTAGCATTTATATCTACAAAATGAATAAATGTTACAAATCAGGGCTTGATTTATTGTTTTGATTGTCCAGACTTTAGATGTTAATGATTCATTAATTAATGTTAATGGAGAAATGTTAATGATACTAACTAAACTTAAAAGTATATCAGGTGTACATTTTTTTCTTGGGAAGCTGGTTATTAAATATTTACTAGCATACTACTGCCCCAAATTGGATTTCTCAGTTTGATTACCTATGCGATTTGTTCTAGGATGATTTTAAGTTATTTCCAAAAATCATGTCTACCCTGAAAAAGATAGAGATTTTTCTACCTCTGAAATTAGGTAACCTCTGCAGATAAATCTAAAGAAGAATTAGGTAACTATTTTATTTTATATTAGTGCATACCATGCACCAGGCATCATGCTAAGTGCTTGATGAATATAATCTCATTTGATCCTCACAACAATCCTGGGAGGTCAGTGCTCTTATTATCCCCATTTTACAGATTGTAGCTAAGACTTGGATATTGAACAACACAAAACAAAAGCTAACATTAATGTAACACTATGTACCAGGCTCTGTGCTAAGTGTTTTCCAGTTATTATCTTTCCAATTATTTGGTTATTACAACAACCTTGGGAGGTAGGTAAGGAAACTTAGGAAAACAGAGGTTGAATGACTTGTAGGTAGTAAGTCATTTTATAACATTTATAACATTAAATGACTACACAAGTAGTAAGTATCTGAGGCAGGATTTGAACCCAGGTCTTCCTGACTCCAGATCCAGGGTTCTACCCACTTCACCACCTAGCTGTGGATTTGCCATTGGAATAAGTGTATAGTTTCCTCACAGGGATTTTTTTGAAGGGAAGACTTTTTTTGGATGTATGAGGTCCAGTATGCTTGTTTAAAAAATAATTTATATTCTCTATGTAGTAACATATAAAACCTATCAGATTCTGATGTTTAGGAGGAGTGGTTACCAGATTCCTTTGAGGATGGGGCCTGGAGGGTCATGGTAAAAGTGAGCCCGCATCTGTCATATAAGACACCAACAGAAGAGACTGAGAGTAAAAGCAGCAGTTAATAAGAGAGGTGTGATAGTAAGCGGAATTTGAAGATCTTCCCTGCCCCTTAATAAGCCTACGGCTTTTTGGTGCAGTGAATAGAGCATCGGCCCAGGAGTCAGGAGCACTTGAGTTCAAATCTGGCCTCAGACACTTGACACACTTACTAGCCGTGTGACTTCAGGCAAGTCACTTAACCCCAATTGCCCTCCAAAAAGCGAAAAAAAGAAAAAGAAAGAAAATATACTCCGCCCCCTGTTTGGCTGAATTACTGCTACAGGAGGTTTCAGAAAAAAAAATCAGGTCATTCTAAGACCCTTAGTGACAAGTTTGAAGTGGGTATGCAGATCACAGGTCAGTAAATTAGGACAAAGTCTTTATGGGGGAAGGGATGTCTTTTAGCCAGATTTGAGCACAACAATGTGTAGCTAAGCCAACAGGATTTGCTGCTCAGTAGGGCCTAGCCTCACCCTAATTTGGAACTCTGAGCACTCCTTCTTAAGCCTCCATTCGGGAGTCACAAAGACGCAAGCATGTTTCAGTTGACACTGAGAGATTTCTGAGGAAACAATTTGGACTTTTTCTTCTGAGATTGAGATTGAGTCAGAAAATGGGACTTTGAAACACTCGATGCTAACCTTTCCTAGCATTCTGGTTCCACTTCCATAAAATTTGTAGCACAAGCTGGGAGCAGGTGGTATTTGTACATTGGCAGTTGTCATTAGTGAAAAACTAAAGAAAAAAATGGAGGGGGGGAGAGGGGGAAAAGGGAGAGGAGAGAGAGATAGATACATAGAGAGAGAGACAGAGAGAGAGAAAGAGACAGAGAGAGAGAGACAGAGAGAGAGAGAGGAAAGGAGAGAGAGAGGAGAGAGAAGAAGAGAGAGGAGACACAGAGACAGTGACAAAGAGAGAGAGGAGGGGGGGGGTCATCTTTTTATGTTTGTTTTTCTTCTTTCTTTGACTTCTTTCTCAGGAGAGGGGCCTCCTAGTAGATTTATATCCTCCCTGTGCAAATCGACATACTGGGGGCCTTTCTTTTCAGTGGTTCATCAAAAGGGAAGTGGTTTGGGTTGGAATGTTTTTGTTCTCTGGGATGGTCATTGAGGCAACAGTCATGTGTGAATGATCAGGGGGATCCAGAGCCCCAGAGACATGAACTGCTACTTCCGGACACCTGTTGTACATTTATCAGATGTTAGAATTTGAAAGAAACCTTAGAGATTATTGAACAATCAATTTAACAAATATATAAGAATAATAGCTAACACGTATATGTCACTTGACGTATACATACATATCAAATATGTCATTTGATCCTTACAACAGGTCCATAAGGGTTGTAATTATAGAATATTCATTTTGCAGATGAGGAAAACAGAGACAGAGTGGTTCAGTTCCCAGGGTTACACAGCTAGTAAGTGTCTTAAGGTTGCATTTAAACTCAGGTCTTTCTGACTTCAAATCTTTTGCTCTGCCCACTGTACCACCTGGCTACCTCATTTAATTAATGCCTCTGATTAATCCCACAAAGGGATTGTGTAGGTGCTGGGGATACAGAGGTAAAAATGCCAGCGTGCATGACCTCAGGGAGTTTATATTCTCTGAGGAAACTAGGTGGGAAAGCAAATGGGAACTGATAAATACAATACAATGTAGCAAAGGGGAGATATAAACAGAGTATCCTTGTCTCACGGGGGGGGGGGGGGGGCGGAATGGAGAAACCAGCCTTAGAGGTGATGCGTGTCTTAGAAAAACAGTGATGTTGGGGCTATAATCACTTTTTAGACGGTACTCTGGACATGGGGCTCAAAGTGGCCCTTGCTTGATGGGCTTTTACTCTAAGATGGATGGATAGATTTGAGTTCAATTAGTAGTGTGGTTGGTACTGAGCACAAGGCAACTGAATTTTCCTGCAAGAGTATGGGAAGTTGAGGCAAGGAGGTGGTGCAGTGAATAGAGCACTGGTCCTGGAGTCAGGAGGACCTGAGTTCAAATTCAACTTCAGACACTTAACACTTACTAGCCATGTGACCTTCAGTAAGTCACTTGAGCCCAATTGCCCTGCCTTCCCCCCTCCAAAAAAAAAAAGTGTACTGGAAGTATCTCAGAATAGGTCCCTTGGGGACAAGCCTTGAAAAGAGATTTGCTTGAGGTGATATATCTGAGATAAGGAGTTATTAACTTTTTTGGTGTCATGTGGATGCCTAGCAATCTGGTAAAGCCCTATAGACCTCTTCTGAAAAACATTTTTTAATGCATACGACAAAATATGTAGGATTACAAAAGAATGTAGAAATATAAAAACAATACAGTAATTAGATATATGTGTGTGTATATATACATACATGTATGCGTGTGTATCTATCTGTCTGTCCATCTATCCATCTGCCTATTCATTTATCTATCTATCTGTCTGTCTATTTATCCATCCATACATCTACCTATTCATCCATCTATCTATCCATCCATCCATCCATCCATCTGCCTATTCATTTCTCTATCCATCCATCCATTCATCCATTCATCCATCTGCCTATTCATCTATCTATCTATTTGTCTAGTATTTAAAGTTCACATATCCCAGGTTAATCTTCTCTTTGCATGATGGAAAGAAAAAAATCAAGCCAGTATCATCTGGAATATGTTCTTTGATAGAATGAGGACTTCTTTCAGGGATGACAAACTGGTGTTTTTCACTAATTTTTAAAGAAATTATGAATCACATCTAGAGCTAAATCCCTGAGAGGGAACTAGCTAGTTTCTTATAGGTGCTGCTTTAACTTGGGCCACTAGGAAGCTAACATAGTTTTCATAGAGGCCTGATGTGATGCCAGGGAAGAGCTTAGGCATAGGTATGATGTTGTTTGACATGGGCCTCTATTTAAAAACAAACATGAAAAACCAGAGAAATCAATGAGCTCCTCATTGAGCTGGAACAAACTACTCAAACCTGCAAGGTCAAGGAATATGGTAGAGAAGTTAGTGTTTACCGTAACAGATATTCCTAGGCTCAGCTCTCTAGCCTGTGGGAGCCAGCTATCTGTGAAGAGTGGTAGTAGGGCTTCATCTATCTCTGCCTTTCTTAGAATTGTCACAGACCTTGGAATTAACCTCCAAACCATGATATCCCTTTACTTGATTAGTGTGAGCAGAGAAAAGGATGAGATACTCTGTGAGATTGCTGATTCATCATGGAGCCCAACCTAAACTCCCTTTTAGCTTCAGGGTAATTGGAACCACAGTGGCCCCCAGTGGGCTGCCAGATTAATCACAGGCTGAAACTTCATCTCAAGGTGGAGGGGTGGGTGTGGGCGAATCATTCCTTTCCACCTTAGCCAATACTTATGTGACCAACCCAGGTTTCATGGATTATGTATGAGTGTTCAAATTGTTGGCTAAGTTACTTTGTGTTGATAGATATCAAATCATTAATAGTGAATATTAGTAACGTCGTGATGCGAATAAACTGGGTCATTTTCTCATGGTTCTCTAGTAGGATTTTTCAAGGCCACATTAATGATTGTTGTGTATTTTTTTTTAATCCAGAAAAAAAGGCATTGATTACAAATATATCTGTGTTTAATAATACCTGTGTGAAGTGGAGAGTAAGTCCAGAAAGAAAGGACATGAAGACAGTCTATCTGGTAAGGGAAACAATTGGTTTTTCTTCCTTATGGAAAAGGGGGCATATTGGAGTCAAAATTTAATTACAGGCTTAATTAAGTGTAGCAGTGATTAGCACCATATTTATTAAGACCGTGTTCCTTTGGGAACTTCCTTGCTGTCCAGTCCCAGTACTGTTTCGGTTCATTTTAGTCTAATCTTAGAGGCACAGTGTCAAGTCACTCTTCTAGTGGTTCCCAACCTTCCTAATGCAGAGACCCTTTAATACCAGTATGTGGGCGCATCTGCATGTGGGCGGACCCGCTTGGAGATGGATAGAGGAGCAGTGTCTCAGTTCCTAAGACCATCGGAAATATGTGTTTTCTGATGATCTTAGGTGACCCCTGTGACCCCTGTGAAAGGGTAATTCGACATCCCAAAGGGGTCACAGGTTGAGAACTGCTGTAATCTAGACAGTTCTCTAGGGCTAGAAGTTTTGCAGAGAAGTTACTGATGAATTTTCTCACTGTGGGTACTAATGAATTCACAGGTCCAGTTCCTTTCTCTATCAATTTAACAAGCATTTGTTAAATGCCTACTATGTGTTAGGCACTGTTGATGCAAAACCAAAATAATCTCTCCCCTCACAGGGTTTCTGTTTTACTGGAGAGAAACTATGTACACATATAAGTAGGCACATAGATTTTGAGATGGTGAAGTGGATGGAGCACTGCTCTTGGAATCAGGAAGATCTAAGTTCAAATCCAGCCTCAGATACTAGCTATGTGGGCAAGTCATTTAACCCTGTTTGTCTCAGTTTCCTCATCTCTAAAATGAGTTGGAGAAGGAAATGGCAAACTACTCTAGTATCTTGGCCAAAGAAAACCCTGAGTGGTGTTGTGAAGAGTAGGATGTGACTGGAAAGTGATTTAACAAATAGATACATAATAAAGAGCAATGGGGCAGGGCTTTCAAGGACACTTCAGATGAAGGACATTTCCCCACATTTTGTCTAAAGTCTAGAGAGATGTGCTGATAAATGAATCAAAACACAGCCGCTTGACAGTTACTTTAAATTCTGTGGGGGTGATGTGATTGACCTATGCAACTGAATCCTCGCCCACACCCCTTTACATGTATTTAGATGTGCTTGATGATGATTATAGCTCCAAGTCCTATGAAATGGGAGAGGAAGATGAGGAGGAACAAGAGTCCTTTGAAGACAATAGATGAAGGACTAAGTCCTACTGCAGATGGTTACAGTTTGGTCTCATTAGGATATAGAATATGACTGAGGGATTCCTGAAAGACCTCCTGTGAAAAGTGAATTATTACTATAGGGAATTCCTATGCCAGTTTATATTGAATTTTTTATTTTAATATTATTAAAATGTTAAAACTACTTATTCACTCATTTATCTATTGATTCATTTATTTATTTTGAGGCTGGTTCTCCCTGTGTTGGCTAGGCTAGACCCCACTATGAGCCAACCCAGAAGCTTTGACCTGCCACATTTCCAAAGCCCTACTGGTTTTCCCTTCCTTTGGCAGGTTGGTGGCTCCATGTTCCGTGGAGGGGATGATGTGCAACGTATCTCTCATCGTGTCTGTATGAACTGGACTTAATGCAGACATTTGATTGGCTTTAGCCACACTTCAGCTCAACACACCTGAGCTCAAGTGACGAAATAGCCTTAGTTGCAAGGACTAAAGACATAACTATGTCAAGTCTACTGAAAATTTTAAAGAATGAGCAACAGTTTAAAAAAAATTAGTATATTTGTTATTGATTTCTTTAAACTGTTGCTCAGTTAAACTGTTATTTTAACTGTTGAAAAAATCAGTTTTATCTGTTGGAAAGCTAGGTACGCAGAGTGGATTGAGTACTGGGCTGGGACTTCATGAGTTCAAATATGGCCTCAGACTCGTACTAGCTGTCTGACCTTGGGCAGGTCACTTAACTCTCTTTGCTTCAGTTCCTTATCTGTCGAATGAGCTGCAGAAGGAAGTAACAAACCACTCTAGTATCTTTGCCAAGAAATCCCCAATGGGGTCATGAAGAATTGGATACAACTGAAAAACAACTGACCAATGTCATTATGTTTGTTCTCCTACATCTTTTCTTCAGGCACATGTTAAGTTAAAAGAAGAGCTTTGTTTGCTTGAATTTTGGTATTTTTCACTAATACTTATTCCTGAGATTATATGGAAGTTAGAATAGCTTGCTCTTTACCTGCTGGTAGCAAGTTACAGAATGATAGCAAAGGTCTTTACTGTGCGCCATCTTTTGTTTAGAAAAGGATGGTTATTTACACAGAAATGGCCCTGTTAGTCTTCTATTATTAGGTGATTTGTCATCAATATCAAATTAACAAACATGGAACATTTTACTAATCACTGTTTGGGATCCTGTTTTTAGGTACACGGATGCCTGGTGGCCAATTCATTCATGACTTATCTCTGTCAGCTAAGTAGCTTAGTGTGGAATGAAGTATGGGGGTTTGGGGGTGGAGTGTGCAGAAGTCAGAGTTCAAGAAAAAGAGTTTCTATGATCTTTTTTCATCCAACACACTGACAACTCATCTCCTATCACAGATACACATTCAAGGACACCAGCGAGACGGGGCGGAGTTTGTCCATGAGGACTTGTTGAACCTTACCACAAGCAGTCAGGAGCCTGAGGTCTGCCTACATCTTCATCAGAGTACCAACTACACCGTAACCATTAGGATTACCTTTCCTAGGCTCTCTGTGCCTGTAACTGTCAGGATTCAGACAGCTGGTAGGTGGTAGAGAAGTTGGGTTAATGTATGACCCTTAAATCATAGACTGCTCCCTTCTGTGAAAGTGGGGGGAATGTAAGGAAGCTTCTGTAGTGTCTGGGATGGGTTATGGCTTCTTGACCCACCAGATGGTAGATGTCACAGCTCCAGAGCACATTGGGAAGCAGGAGAATGCTCTCCCTTATCATCACTGTCTCATGGCTTCTGGCTTCTGGCTTCCTTCAAGTCCCAGGTAAAATTCTGTCTTTTACAGGATGTCTTTCCCAACTCCTTTTAATGTAATGCCTTTCCTCTGTTGATTTTCTTCGATTTTTTCCTGTATATATCTTGCTTGTACATAATTGTTTGCATGTTTTTTCCCTCATTCAGTTGTGAGTTGCTTGAAAGCAGGATCTGTCTTTTGTCCTCTGTATCCTAGTGCTTAGAACAGTGCCTGGTACACAGTAGGTACTCAGTACATGTTTATTGGCTGACTGATTGACTGATAGAATGTTTGGATTTTTTTGTTATTGTTCAGAAGTGAATTAGAAGTCTTACCAAAAAACAAAAAAGATACCTCAGCCATTAGCTTTTGCTACCTTGAGATGCTTAAAAAGCCTGATAATTGTGTCCTAAATGAACAATGCTACTACTTCCTCCCTTCCTTCCTTTCTTCCTTTCTTCCTTTCTTCCTTCCTTCCTTCTTTCCTTCCTTCCTTCCTTCCTTCCTTTCTTCCTTCCTTCTTCTTCTTCTCCTCCTGCTCCTCTCCCTCTGTCCACATGGGGATTAACATACTTACATATGAGTGCTCTGCCCAAAGGAATGACTGCTTATACTTCACAAGATATCTTGGGGTTTGGAGGCTAGGTTTTTTTTTTTCCTTCCCTGCTTATTTATTTTATTAAACTGGGGCAATTTGTCTTACATAGTTTTCATTTATAATTTTTTGAAATATAGCTCTGGTAAATCAGGCTTTGATAAAGCCCATTGGGATTCAACAGGAGCTACTTGACTGTGCCTTCAGTTTCAAATTACTCTGGTTCTCATTGATTGATAAATAATAGGTCCCAGCCTAAGCCTCACTTGCTCATTGTTTGGGTTTTGATGGCTCAGAGTGAGTGTAAATAACAGTTGTTTCTATTCTGGACGGAAACCCTGAGGAAAGGTCTTCCCTTCCCAGAATGATTCTTTTGAGAAGGCAAACTTGACCATCTTTTGCCTCAATTCTTACCTATCCTTTAATTACCGAATGAGTGTTGCTGAAGACCCGGGAAAGGCCTTAACTTAAAAAGGCCAAGGTCTCCCACTGCATTCAGGGCAATTATTCTGAGCTGTCTCGAACTTCCAATAACTCTGGAAGAGAGAGTGAGGCTGATGAGTTTGCACAGTTCTGCCTCACCTAAATCCAGTTGATGTCATTGGTTGGATGAACAATACAGCTATGGAGTCAAGAGAATCTGAGTTTAAATTCTTCCTCTGATAAACACTAATTTTGCAAACTTGGGCAAGACAGCTCTTAAGGACTAAAAATTATCAGCAAGGTTCTGATCTGAATGAGTGGGATTAGTGTGTATGTATGTGTTTCCAGACAAGAGTCGAACCCAGCCCTAATCCCTGTGGCTGCCTCCCAATTAATTAACTTAAAAAACATCCTTAATACCATGATGTTTTGTCTGTCTTTGATTACCAACCCAATTGCCACTCTTTAGGTCGGTATAACAGATATTCAGTGTTTTCACCAAATTATTTTTCTGTCAGATGATCATTTAACTGATATAGATGGGTGTTCCTTCTAAATTATATTGAATTAAGAAGGAGTAGCTTTGCCTGTAGGCCCTCTCTTTGCTCACAGAAACTGTTAATTTATTTTACAGTTCTGTGTAAAAAGATCATTCCTTTTTCCCAGCCATGGTCAGATTGTTCCCTTTAGTTCACAAAATAGAGCCACATTCTAAATTGACCTGTAAAAAGACCAAGTGCATATTTTTTTTCCTTCATGCTTTCTATTAGAACCATATATTCTTCCCTACCCCATGAGAAACTTACTATTTATTTATACCATGTATAAAACTAAACAAAAACTGGTTTTGTTACCTAGTACTTTATTGATATTTAGATATTCAGATGTACTCCATGTACAGAGTACATAGTATGCTATACTATGATTCTCATCAATTTATATGGTCCTTCCCATGATGCCAACTGTATCCCATCTTTGCCTGCCTCTCCTGGTGACTTGGCTCCTGTAGTCCCCCCAACTTACTGGGAGCCATTCCTATATTTCCCCTGATGTCATCAGGATACAAGTGGAACATCTTGGCTGTCCTGTTATTCTACACTCATTTTTTTAATGCATACTTATCCTTGATGATATTATTAACTCTGGTTCTTCTTTGAAATTTCTTATTTGTTACATTGCTGCCTGCTCATTCTCACCATGAGCACCTCATATATTGATGGCAAGTTGTTGTCTTTTTTGAGGGTAGGTATATGTTTGTATTATATTTAATTCAATTCACCAAACATTGTACATTTTTACTACATGCCAAGCCATGAGCTGGAACACTGGATATACAAAGATAAGAATGAATAGACTTTGCCCTCAAGAAGCTTATGTTCTATTATTTGATATATGTAATAATGAAGTATACAAGGGTGTGTTGGATCCAGCTTTTTTGGCTCTCAAGAGCTGATTGTTAAGTTTTCATTGTGAGCATTTTACACCTTGGAAATTGGCCAAGATGCAGAATAAGGCCTGATTTTGTTGTTGTTGTGGCTGATTAATACCTAGACTGGTAATGTCAAATTCATATAGAAATGGGGGCCACTGGATGTCCATAAGGACCCATGCAGTCTGCATATTGAGTTTGAAAACTACACATTAATATTATTCATGGATTGTATCTTTGTTAAATATTTCCCAATTTCTAGTTTTACTATCCATGGGGGTGTTGCAGGCAATGTGTTTGATACCTCTGATTTACACTTAAGAAAATGATGGGGGTATACAGGTGTCATGGTGCACAGAGCAGCAGCCCTGGAATCAGGAGGATCTGAGTTCAAATCTAGCCTCAGACACTTACCTCAAGAAAAATAAATTGATGGAGGAAATGTTAATAATGTAGATCAAATTTAAAAGTGTGTTGTGTGTGTACAATTTTTTAAAATAGAAAGTCAGTTGTTAAACATATACCAGCACATCCCTGGAAGTATAGCATAATGATGTTCTCCTGAATTGAATAAAACAACATATAATGGACTCAGTTTTTAAAAAGTGTTTAGCAGGCTGTAATGAGAAAATCCCTGGACTTGGAATCCAAAGACTTAATGTTCTAGTTCAGTATCTGTCATTAAGTATATTTATGGCCTTGGACAAGTTATTTCCTTCTTTGGATTTCATTTTTCAAGCTAAGTGGTTGGATTAGATGATCCATAAAGTCTCTTCCAGCTCTGAACATCTGTAGTTTTATGACTCCTCTATGACCTTCTGTGTCTAGTGCAGTTTCCATTCAGTCAACTAACCAGAAGTCATTAAGTTTCTCCTTTGTGCCAGGCACATGTATTATAGATGACTCAAGGAAATCAGGTTGATCTGATAACCAAGCTTTCCATCAGCCTGGTGCGTTGAGTAGTCTGTGAAAGAGGTGTGTTCTCTTGGAGAGGCTGTGTGGTTCAGTGGATAGGATTCTGGATCAGGGGTCAGAGGACCTATCTCCAAATCCTGGCTCCTAGACTAATTGAGTGACCTTGGTTGAGTCACTTCCCTGAGCCTCATCTTCCTCAGCTATAAAATAAGGGGGCAGGACTAGATGGTGACTAGAATTTTTTCTAGTGTCAGATCTTTGATCATAGAATTAAGTCTTTCCTTCTGCTGTTGATTGCCCTTACTTTTCTGTGTCCAAAAAAGAGCAAGATCCTTTGAATCGTGAAATACCAATCCTAAATAATTCTATTTTGGAAAACAGAATACTTAATTAGATTGTTTGCTAAATGGCTAAAGCTCTCCCTTAGAGCTGTGATGTCAAATTAAAACGGAAAGGGAGGGTAGTGGTGCTAAACTGTCCATATGGATTTCTGCAGGCTGTATACTGATGTGGAAAACCACACATGTTCATCTATTTCTTTTTTAAAAAATTAATACATCAACACATTAAACTCATATAGGAACTACATTTCAGTCTGGTTTGGGACATACTTGGGAATGATGTTGCCTGCATTAGGCCACCAGCTGTATGTTTGACACTTTTGCCTGAGAGTAATTTGGGAGGGGGAGGTAAAGTCAGGAGTGCAAATAAGCAAAAACCGATATTTTTTTCTGTTATATCTTTTAAACAGTATGTCCAAACCATAGTGGGTAATTGGGCTTTCAATCCCTGAAGGTTTCATTGCTTAAGTGCAGATTTATTCAAGGGTTAAATAGAAGTCTATAGAAAGTCTTCACATGCTTGGAGTATAACCCCCCCCCCCCACCTCCCAACTCACACAAGCATGGGAAGAATTCCCTCAGTGGAATAGGCAGCTGAGAACAGTTTATTCCAGTGGCCAGAAGGCAGTTGAAGCAGGTGCTGTGGAGCACTTAGAGCTTGGTTAGACATCAAAAATGCCAAGACCATCCACTGCATCCTGGGCCGTCAACAGTTGTCCTGAATTTTGTCTTGCCACTGGACTTCAATGACTGCAGAAGACAGAGTGAGGCTGACAACTTGGTGCAGTTCTGCCTCACTTAAATCCAATTTGGGTACCCTGTGATATCATTGATTCTCTTGGAAAACAAAGGACAGACAACAAGAATTCTATAGGAGTACAGACACCAGACCAGCATAATAATAGGATCTAGTCCTTGAGTTAAAGTCTTCCAAGCAGGTGGCATTAGGCAGCTAGGTGGCAGAGTGGATGGAATGCCAGGCCTGGAGTCAGGAAGACTCATCTTTCTGAGTTCTAATCTGGCCTCAGACACTTACTTTTGTGACCCTGGGCAAGTCACTTCACCCTGTGCCCCAGTTTCCTCATCTGTAAAATGAGCTGGACAAGGAAATGGCAAACCACTCTAGTATCTTTGCCAAGAAAACTCCAGATGGGGTCACAGAGTCAGACACAACCAAAAAGACTGAACAACAACAAAAACCTTCTGCTCTCTCACCTCCTGCTCCTCATTTCAGAGGATCATAGATTTAGAGCTGGAACCATCAATAACCGTATTTAAATACAGGTGTGTGTGTGTGTGTGTGTGTGCACATATATATGCTTGTGTGTGCATGTGTGCTCATGTGTGTGACGTATACACATACCTCTACCAGGTGGGAGAATTTGAATGGACTTTAAATCAATCAGATCACCTCTACTCCCATTAAAGGAAGTGAAAGTTTCTGTGACCTGATACATTCATCAGGTGAGAGCACATTTCTACTGAATCAATCACTCATCATCTTTAGATTAAATGTGAAAAGGTCCTTGGTCATTTTAGATATCTTTGAAAGTCATCGAATAAACTGGAGTGACATTACACAGGCAGAGTGTTTGAATTGGTTGAGAAAACTTGGTCATGCCCTTTGCATTGGTTATCTGTAAAGTAGCGAGCCAGTTCAGAACCTAGAGATGGGGAGGAAGAGAGTGACTTGGCCAAAGCTTTGTCCTTGGTCTTTTTTGATCGGAGGAGAATCTTGTGAAATTTGGAGGATTAGTTGTGTTTGGAGTTTTTTATTTACTTCTTAGAAGTATCCTTGGGACAGCAGTTTCTGGCTGCATTGTCTGTATTGGGAGGTAGGAACAGACTGACCAGGATGAAAAAAGCAGATTCGGTGTTCTCTGATGGACCCACAGAAAATCCACACCATGCTTTAAGGAGAACTTTGCCAGTACTTCACAAAGGGGAAGGAAGGACTTGGAACAACCGGGATGCTCATCACAGACAGTGGGGCCTCATGAACTAAAGTTCATGGAATCATCCCCAACTCCTTAGGACTGCTCCCATGGTAATACTTCAGAGTCCTAAGCTTAGAAGTCATCCAGTCCAATCCCTTTATTTTACAGATAAGGAAACTGAGGCCTAAACAAGGAAACTTATCTCAAGTCACATTGGTAAACAATAGAAGAGACAGGATTTTAAAAAACAACAGGTTGTCTACGTTCAGATCCAATATTCTTTCTTTCTTTTTTTAAATTAAATTTTATGTTTATTTTTAGTTTATATCATTCATTTCCACAAGATTTTGAGTGACAAATTTTCTCCCCATCTTTCCCCTACCCACCACCCCAAAACGGTGATCCCACTGTATACACCCTCCCCCAATCTGCTCTCTCCTATATCCTCTCCCATCCCTCCTCCCACTTTCTGGTAGGGCAAGATAGATCTCCATATCCCATTGCTTGTATATATTATTTCCCAGTTGCATGTAAACAACAACAACAACAATAATAATAATGATAATAATTTTTTAAAAAAACATTTGATTTTACAACTTTGAACTCCAGATTCTTTCCCTTCCTCCCTCATCACTCACCCTTACTGGGAAGATAAGCAATTCAGTATAGGTTGCGCATGTGTAGTTAACGCAAAACATTTCCATAGTGGATATATTGTGAAAGACTGACTGTATTTCCCTCCATCCTATCCCGCCCCCCACTTGTTCTATTTTCTACTTTGTCTCTGTCCCTTTTCAAAAGTGTGTGCTTCTAACTACCCTCTCCCCCAACCTGTCCTCCCCTCCATCATCAGCCCCTCTCAAGGAAAGCAATTAACTTTTGAAACTCAGTGAAAGTTTGTGGAAAATTAAGTTATATTCCGGTAAACCTTGAACTGGTTAAATGAGATCTGAGTTGATAAGAGAAATGTACATTGCAATTTCTATTAGTTCTCTTGTTCAAGAAATTCAATGAGAAATTTAATTATAGAGTTGATGTCATTGGAAGCCCTGCTTTCTTTTCTTTTTTTTTTAATATTTAATTTTTTTTAAAATTAACTTTGGTGTTTATTTTTGGTATACATCATTCATTTCCACGAGACTTTGAGTTACAAATTTTCTCCCCATCTTTCCCCTATGCACCACCCCAAAACAACAATCCCATGTTTACCCCCTCCCCTAATCTGCTCTCTCCTATATCCTCCTCTATCACCCCTCTGACTTTCTGGTAGGGCAAGATAGATCTTCCTACCCCAGTACTTGTGTATCTTATTTCCCACTTACATGTAAATAATTTTATATATCTGTATCTATCTATTTATCTATCTATATATGTATATATATTTTTTAACATTTGATTTTAGAACTTTAAATTCTAGGTTCTTTCTCTTCCTCCCTCATCACTCACCCCCACTGGAAAGACAAGCAATTCAATACAGGCTGTACATGTGTAATTATGCAGAACATCTCTACAATGGACATATTGTGAAAGACTGACTATATTTCCCTCTTTCCTATCCCGCCTCCCACTTGTTCTGTTCTCTGCTTTGTCCCTGTCCTTTTACAGAAGTGTATGCTTCTAACAACCCTCCCCCCAAAACCTGCCCTCCCCTCCATCATTCCCCCTCTCATCCCCATCCCCCCTACTTTCCTGTAGGGCAAGATACCCAATTTAGAGTGTATATCATTCCTTCCCTAAGCCAAATTCAATGAGAGTAAGGTTGACACATTCCCTTTTGCCTTCCCATTCTTCCCCTCCATTGTAACAGTTATCCCTTGCCTCTTCAATATGAGATGATTAACCCCATTCTATCTCTGCCTGTCTCCTCTCCTTCTATTCCTCTGTCACCTCAGAGTTTCACCTTTTAATTATCATCTCTTCCTATTCAGTTGATTCTGTGCTCTCTGTCTATGTATACCTGTGCAGATATATACACACACTCACATATGTATTCATATGCATATACATACCCTCCTATATAGACATATGTGTATGTAAACATATATAAAAATACATTTATATTCCTTTCACCTATCCTCATACTGAGAAAAGTTTTATAAGTTACAATTACCGTTTTTCCATGTTGGCATGTAAATGGTTCAACTTTGA
>CM053583.1:259334515-259369911 GCA_028627135.1 Pseudochirops cupreus | reverse complement strand
GAGGCAAACCATCCCCAAAGTTCTACGGTGCGTCTTCAGGACTCTGATTGTACATGTTTGTTTTTAAATAGTCATTCCAAATGTCGTATAATTCCTTGTTACAGAGTTACGAGCCTCTGTGAAGGCTGTCCTCTGCTAGAGCAAAGGAGCGATGTAACAGAGATCCAGATGGGGAGGGGCGCGGGGGGAAGGTACTAGTATTGCTTTAAATGTAAATTATGTAATCCTTAAAAAAAACTTTTTGTATCTTCCGCCTTAATACTTGTTCCTTTTTTTTTTGTCAGCCATGTTGAATGGCCCCCTAAATTCCCTCCCTGCCCCCAACCTAAATGTGAATGAGAACTTTCATAGTCTCCCTGGGAGTTTTGAGATTGGTGCCAGTACTTGGGGGAGGGAAGGAGCTTTACCTGTACACTGACTTAAGACCAGTTCAAATAAAAGTGCACACGTTAAAGAAAAAAAAAAAAGAAAATAAAAAGTGATACTCTAATGAGGAAAAAAAAGGGAGTTGTCTGAGAAAATTAATATAGATATGCAGGGAATTCACTAGCAAGCTTAGATTTTTAAAAGGAAATGTACAGATGAAACCAAGGGCAGGTTGCAGAGGTAGATATGAGTGTTGCAGGTCCTTTAAAAAAACAGCATCAGAAGAGTTAAAGCTTGGAATGCTCTAGGGCTGGTAAAGCAAGCTAAAAATACAAAAAGTAATTTTTAAAAGATATATTGGTAGAACGGGATTAAAGGAGGGATAGCACTGTTCTTGGGTTGGATAGGCTAATTATTGACCAAAGAAAAAAGCATAGCTACTTCTCATTTTCCTTTTAATCAAGAACAATGAGTATCCTTTGCCTTGGAAATGACAGAACAAAAGAGTTGATGGGAAGTTGATGACCAAGATAAGTAAGAGAGCCCTTGATGAATTCAAGTCACCTGGACCTGATGAACTGGTAGATGTGGTTACTGAGACATTGTCAGTAATGATAGAAATGTACCACCATGACCAATTCCATTTTTTTTCAAGAAAAATTATTTTTCTTACTCATTGTTCACTCACCGTACACTCATTTCATCATTATCTGATATTCAAGATATCAGAGAACCAACATAAACATTTAGTACCAAAAATCATTTTCCAAGGGAGTAGGGTCAATGGATACGAAGAAAAAACTCTCAAAAGAATTGCATACTATAAATAACCATAAGAAAGAGTCTTCCATATGAAGAAAAAATTCTCAAAAGAAGAATTGCATCCTATTAACAACCATGAGAAAGGGTGTTCCAAAACTATTAATAAGAGAAATATAAATCAAAACAGCTCCAAGGTTTGATCCCACACCCAGCAAATTGACAAAGATGATAAAAGATGGAAATAACAAATTTTGGAGGGATTATAGGACAGGCACCCTACTATGCTATTGGTAGATAAGTGAATTAATCCAGTAATTTTGGAAAACCATTTGGAATTATATTACGACAGTGACTCAAATGCCAATATTCTATGATTATAAGATTCCACTGCTAGGTATAGAAGAACCCAAGGAGGTCATCTATAAAAAGAGTAGACTCATATACACCAAAATATTTATAGCAGCACTCTTTATAGTAGAACAAAGCAGATGCCTATCACTGGAGAATGGCTAAGTAGATTTTGGTATGTGAAAGTGATGGAATATTACTGAGCTGTCCTAGACACTACTTATATCACCAATGGTTAATTAACTACCATCGATGATCAGGCAAGCCCAAGAGGCTTGGGAATAATAGCTGGTCCTATTTCCAGCCTGGCCTCAGCAAGCAACCAGGGAATGAAACCCTGTGGAATGGAGCCCTGGCAACTGCTTCTGCAGGTGCTGCAGTCTCTGCCTCCTTAGTAGCCACAACTGCTTAAGACCTAGAAAAGAAACTTCTTGCTATCAAAGTCCTTGACTCTTTCAAATGACCCAGCACCAGAAATGCACATGGTTTTATCAGTGGGGAAGGGAGAAGGGAAAGGAGAGGAAAGAAGAGGAAAGGGGAGGGGAAGGAAGGAGAGGGGACAAGAGGCATGTATTACTATTTCCTTTGCCTCTTTGCCCTAAGGACCATGGGGTTCTTTCCGTTTGACTTGCAGTTGAAACCTCCTCTTTGTGTTGTCTCCCACTATCAGATCCCATCCCAACATCGGATCCCAAAGTGATAGAAAAGGTTTATGACTTTCTGGGAAAGAGACATCATCACTTTGCCACCTTCCCTCTGCTGTCTCTAGCTAGAGACTGAATGTATCCCCAGTTTTTCCTAGATTGAACAGTGTTCCCCAACCTCGATCCAAGGCACTAGCACTGATTATACAACAAATATTAGAGGCAATTTTTTTTTTATATATAAAGGGAAGTATATAATGCAGTAACAAGGGAGAGAGGAAAAGGGCAAAAGGGAGGCAGTTTATTGAATATAAAGGTGCCAGGTACTTCTGATAGTAAAAGCACAAAATAGCTTTTCTGCTTAGATTCATTCTTCCCTCATTGGAAGAAGAGTTAGGTTTCAGAATAGTTGCTCAGTTGGAAGAGTAATATTTTTCCCAACTTTGAGGAATAGGAGAAGGAAAATATCTGAGAGATACTTGGTCATTAATTATTGTCCTAATTCCCACAGCAAAACACCCTCATTAGATTCAGCTGTGGTAATATAGAAGCTGGTCAGTCTCTTTGAAAGGAAAAGCTATGGGGTGGGGTTAGAGCAGAATGCCTGGGTATATAATGCCAAGGAGGATGTCACACAACAAACTTCCTTCCTTCTATTCCCAGTGTCTTTCTCCTAGAATTCACTATGACAAAACCACCCAACCCCCACTTTCTACAATGCCAACACCTGTGGATTCTAGAATTATGACAGATTGAGGCAAGGCTGAACAGTTTGAAAAGCCAAACAGAGCATTTTATGTTTTATTCTTGAGTCAATAGAGTAGAGGAATGACATTTTCAGTGCTATATGTGAGGAAAATAATTTTGTTAGCTGTCTGGAACCTTCTAGAACAGTGGTTCTCAAACTTCCTAATGCCACGACCCTTTAATACTTGTATGTGGACGCATCTGCATGTGGGAGGACCCGCCTGGAGATGGATAGAGGAGGGTGTCTCGGTTCCTAAGACCATTGGAAATATGTGTTTTCCAATGGTCTTAGGCAACCCCTGTGAAAGGGTCATTCAGCCCCCAAAGGGGTCGTGACCCACAGGTTGAGAACCACTGTTCTAAAAGGTATGTTCTGTTGGCACAACCTTCAAAAAATCCAGTCACCTTACAATACATTACAACAACCATTTAAAACAGTGGTTATCAACCTTCCTAATGCTGTGATCCTTTAATACAGTTCCTCATGTTGTGGTGACCCGCAACCATAAAATTATTTTCGTTGCTATTTCATAACTGTAATTTTGCCACTCTTATGAATCGTAATGTAAATATCTGATATGCAGTATGTATTTTCATTGTTACAAATTGAACATAACCCACAGATTGAGAACCGCTGATTTAGAACCTCACAATACAGCATGTGTTTATTGTTACCTTCTTGGTTTGTTGACTTACTTAGGTGACTGATATCAAAAGCAACAAATGAGTGGTAGGGAAGTAATAGAATCCTAAAAGCTTTTATTAAGGGCCTGAAAAAAGAAACATATCAGTTCATAATTAAGCAATAAGTATTTGTCCTACTTGGTGTTACCTTACCAGTACCAAAAATATGGCTACAGTAGGACCAGTGTGTTGCCTTGTGGTGTTAAATGGATATTACTTATGCGGCATTGTGAGGTAGATACTCTTACATGTGAGCTGACGTTATCTCCCTTGGGTAGTCTTAAGCTGAGAATTACTATACATTTGTCCCAGGCTATCACATTGTTGAATATTCCATTTTAGAGGGAAGCATTACAATCAAGCCGGAAGGCCAGGCATCATGCTTCTTTTGGGTTGTTGTTAAGGCAGCTAGGTGACAGTGCATAGAGTTCTGGTTTTGGAGTCAGGAAGTCCTGGTTTTGAAGCCTCTCACTTATTAACTAACTCTATCCTAGTCATTTAACCACTCTCAAGCTCAGTTCCTTCATCTGTAAAATAGGATTGATAATATCAGCTATGTCACAGGATTGTTGTGAGCATAACATAACATGAGATAATGATTATAAAGCACTTTGTACATCTTAAAGTGCTATATAATTATTATTACTTTTCTTCAATTTTCTCCTCATTGAAAAATAAAAGCCCTCCCTTATAACATAGAAATATAGTCAAACAAGTGACAAATGTAGACCAATCTCTATGTATTGGCCCTGCCTGAGAATATATGTCTCATGTTGCACTTCCATTCCATAATTTTTTTTTTATTTTTGGAGGAGGGAAGGTAGGGCAATTGGGGTTAAGTGACTTGCCCAAGGTCACATGGCTAGCTTTTGTGTTAAGTGTCTGAGACTGGACCTGAACTCAGGTCCTCCTGACTCCAGGGCCGGTGCTGTATTTATTATATACTAAATCACTGTATTTGATTCCTTCTGTGTCAAGTTTAATTAATCTCTTCCAATGGTCAACTCTTTTACTTTTTAACCACTACCAAATAACTTAATACTGCTTTGTAGGATAACTTGAAAGCTCTTTCTGCTGGACCCACTCTTTTCATTATTTCCCTTAAAAATTCCTTGACCTTTTTTTTTTAAGATTTTCCCTAAGATTCTCGACCTTTTTTTCCTCCAGATGAATTTTGTTGCTATCTTTTTCTATATCTTTAAAGTGAGGCTACTAAAGCAAGGGTCTATAAACTTCTTTTTTTAATGTTTCGTTAACTATATTTCAATATAATTATCTTCCTTTGTAATCCTATGTATTTTATTTTATGCATTTAAAAATTCATCCTGAAAAGGGTTCTCTAAGCTTCCCCAGAGTTCAGTGGGTCCATGACACTCCAAAAGGTTATGAAAGTTGCTGTAAAGTAACCCTCGCATAGGCAGGCAAACCGTTTTTTAGTATTTACTTTGTGCAGGGCACTTACCTAAGTTCTGTGGATACCAATACAAGTAAAAAAGGAAGACAATTCTCCCCTTGAATGAACTTACATTTTAATGGTGGAAACAATACACAAAAGGAATCTGAAAAGTGAAAGGGGAGAAAGGTACTAAGGTAGGGACCGTGGCTTGAAGTCCAAAAAGTCAGAAGCATAGCAGGGAGGTAAATGAAGGTTAGCAGGTCTCCTCCCTCACCCTTCCAAATGAAGAAACCAGGAGGAACATACAAAAGGGTAACGGGAGCTTAGCATGATGGAGGAATTTTCCAGGTGCATAGACCTCAGGTAGTCAGAGAAATGCCAGAGCGAGACATCAGCTGAGTCATAGTATTGTGAGAAACTCGGTTGTGGGGATCACAGGACTTCCCAGGCAGGGAGATCCATGTCATAGACCCATTCTCACTGAAAGAAATCAGAAACAGGGGCAGAGGAAGGCATTTTTATTACACTTCTCAGGAGGAAGTGAGTGCAGTGCTCACTGGGAACACCCACATCATACAGAAGCAAAAACCAGCTTATATATCATTAGTGTATTCTAACTCCTCCCCTCAGAGTTGGGATTGGTCCAGACTTCTCAAGGTTACACCTCTTCCTTACGTTCCTACTACATGCCCTCATTAACATATTTTCCCTCCCAGATCATATATCCCATGATTAGAAAATGGTGGAATCTCCACCTTAATGAGGTAAGTTGAGCATGTGCAGTAGTGAAGACACTGGTGACAGGGGCATGACCCCACTAGGGTCCAAGCCTTTTGTCACATCCCAGCCCTTCTGGTCAGGACGTACACAACCACTGTCCCTGCAAAATAGGATATGCAAGCTTATCACAAGCTCCCATCACTCTGGGAGCTTTACTATTCCTCAAGATTGTCTGTGGGAGCAAAACAAGATACCATAATATCCCTTCTTACAATTCCCTCTTCTTCTTTTTGATAGAGGTTTTTCTTCTACACGTCCTATTCATCATTTTTACTCTCAATATTTTAATATTGATTAACACTCTTACTTTACGATCATCATCTTGACATTCCCTCCTCCAATTTTGTTTTCACATTTTTAATACTCTCTTACTCTCCTTCTCATATGAATTCTTTGCCTTATCCATCTCCCCTTTAAGTAGATATGAGAGGGGAAGGAGGTGCAGTTGACTGATGCAATGACAAATTACGAGGTGGCAGTTCCTTTTATAAACAGATACAGAGACCCAAAAGAAAATAATAATGAACAATCCATTGTCTCTTTAAAATTCAGAAGTGTCTCCTCACATAGCTGTCTGAGACATCATCTGAAGAAAGTTCTCTGGTTCTTGGGGCCTGTTCCAGCTGTCTTCAGCATCTTCCCTTTGTCTTCCTGTAGAAATCACCCTTCTTATGTCCATTCTCCTACAAAACTGACCTTGGCATAACTTTAAATTACCATTCCTAAGCCTTATACCCTTATATTCTTACCAAATCAAAATTAGAACCATGGCCAATTGTCATGTTTAAGAAATTCACATTATTGGAACCCAGTTCTTTTTTATACTTCACATTAATACATTATTCATTCCTCCATCAGGAGAATGAGATTTCACTAAGGAATTAATAACAGGCTCCAATACATGCATAAATACATTAGGTAATCAATTTTTAATACAATACACATCAAGTCATAAAACAGTTCCAAATTCTGGCCATGTTATGCTTTTTTTTAAAAAGCATTTACAAAATAAACCACAAGCCAATCTTCTTTTAACATTAACTAATTATAAGCAAAATGAGACAAGTATGATTTTAACAAAGTAACAGAATAATATTCTCACAAGCCCTTGACCTAATTGTCTCTATACTATTACAAAGAATTCAAGGACCCTAACTTATACAGGAATATATATACTAGTAACAGATATCAAGGCTAAATAGTTAGTTATTGTTTGGGCTAAAATCCTGAGCCTAATAACTTAATTTCATACTTCCATCTTACTATAGTAAGTTCAGATGTTCCTGTACCAACCTATTACTTAATATATTTGTTTTTAAGCTTATGGAATTGTTGATTATAGAAATTTCCCATTAAGAGAATAGGGACATAACTAAAGCAAGGGAATAATATTTCCCTAACTTCAGAATGTCTATTTCAGGCAGAAGGTATGTCAAACTGCAAACTGCACTGAACCAGGCTTAGAATCTGCCAGGTGTCTTAGTGAGGAAATCGAGTCAGGAGAATTCTACCTCAGCTCATGTGGAACAGTCATTCTCCCAACTCCCCCATGAGATTACCCTCTGCAGTTCATACCTGCACCTCACAGGGTTGCTGGCTTCATGGATCAGTGACTCAGACAGCTTTTCTTGATATACACACCTGGAGTTAGACTCAGAAAAACAGTCAGTTAACTATCCCATAAAATCTTAGATAGCAAGCTCCAATAATCAGTTTCAGAAAAGACTATTACCTCACATTGGTTAAGGAACATCCTTAAAGTGAACCTTAAATAGCTTGCATGCATTTCTATACTTGTTCTAGTTCCTGAGAATCAGATTTTCCCATTAAGATCATAAGTTATTGCTCTTATAGATTTGCATCTGTTTCTCTATCCCCTTCTAACCATGCTCAATGAGATATACATATAAGTTCAAACACTAATTTTAACTTATGTTTAGGTCATGGAATGTATTCAAATGAAAACAAACATTAAACTTTTCCATCAATGCAAAAATATTCCACAAGTTACCTCCCTCTAAGAAAATTGCACTGAAATTCTTTTCCCAAAACTGAAGATGTCTCTCATTTAGTTTCAATAATTAATTCAGTCAATTGTATTAATACCAAACTGTTCTTCACTGACTGCTTTGATTATAGAAACCTGCTATAAAGATGAAAAGCAAGGTCTGATTAGATAAAGTATCCACATGAAGTATCACATCCACCTTACAGCCAGACTCAGAAATAGTCAGGTGAGAAACATGCCTTTTCAAAGGAACACAATGGGGAAACTGAGTCAGAAGGATCCCATCCCAGGCTGCAGGATTATCCTTTTGTCTTTTTTCCCTGAGGAACCTCCACCTGTAACAATCACATTCTGTCTGTCATGGCATCTTCCCCAAGATGACGGGTTATTGAGCTTAAAACACAATTTGCTATAGTCCTAGAAGCTTTTACATCAGATGGCAAGTTTCATTAATCAAAACTATAACATGATTAATCTTAAATTTTGTACTAAAAATCAATCACTAGAAATCAAATTTGTTGACTTTAAAAGCCAGATTTGGAGGTTGGCTAATTTCTAACGCCAATGCCCCTCAGTAAGACTTCCAAGGTTTCTCAGCCTCAGGGCCCTTATTGTAACTGCTACCCTTCCCCCCGTACTTCCCTTCTGCCAGCTGGTGAAAAGTAAAGTTCTCTCTTCTTAATCTCATCTGTGATAAATAGAAAAACCCCAGGACTGTTTGCAATCCACTTGAACTCCCCAAATATTGGTGTCTCACGTAGACATTTCAGAAAATTCACAGTAGGTTTGAATATAAATTTCAGTATCAAATTATTACAAAAAAGTAGGCCTTTTAGAAATCATACAAAAGATTTTACAAAACATTTCTTCATAAAAGTATTCCTCCTTTCAAAAACAGTTCAAAATTTCTCCTGATATTATTGATCCCTAAATACCACAAGATTCCCAAATTTTCTGGTCATAAAACCTCTGGTACATAATTGACAAAAATTACCAGAGGTCTTACAAAGCCTTTGCATAATTACCAAGTTGCCTTTCACAAACATGCTTTTGTAAGTGCCTGATTTATAGCAAAACAATTTTAACTGGAATTCCCTTCTAAAAGCAAAAATAAGCCTTGAAACATTGGAATTCATTAAAACTAATTTGGTGTAAAATATCCTTAAGTAACAATTTCCCAAAATATTATAACAAACTAAATTCCTAGTTATTACAGAACCTTAGATATCACAAAGTTCCTTCTTTTCTTTCTTTTGTCTTTAAATATATCACTAGGAATTAATTACATTCTGGAATTTCATATAGTGAATGTAGTAGGCCATAAACCTCCAAATTACCATACATAAATATATCCTTAGATGAAACAGGCTTGAAAAATCACACCTCTTTATTTTCCCAAGGATTCTCATTTGCTCAATAGGAATCATATAACACAGAAATTTTTGTACAGAGTTCATTAGGACTTTAGGGTAGTTAACAGCTTCTTAATAACATTTAGATAAGAGAAATTGTTTTTTAAACAACCCATTATTTAAGTGAATGCATTTCCAAATCACCTTGCACAGAAAATAAACTATAACTTTAAACCACTGCATACATTTTCATAATAGCCAGGATTTCAAATGGACAATCTGCTATCATAGTAAATACCAGCCTTATTATTACTACTTGTTTGTAACCAAATATAACAGTTCCAAATTATCACATTTTTATCACATCCCTTTTTAAAACAACCCAATTCATATACAGCAAAATTCAGTTTGAAAATTGCTTTAACACTGTTTCTACTTCACAATGGTCTTTCAAATTTTACAATCTAAGAGAACTTTAGAAATACAATTTAGAAATACAATAACCAACTGTATAGGAATTTATTGATCTTATTACTTTTGGCATTTAAAATCCCTGTCAAACTTATCAGGTATGAAGCAATTACTTTAAATTAGAATATTATGTTTAACATATGCCAGTCCTTGTATCAAAGTCTTTACGATGATAATGCCAAATAACAATATTTAAACATTTTAATTGCATATTTATCTCTACATATTTTTAAACAATTTTCCAACTTTCCAACTTTTACACTATTCATGCAAATGAAAATTCTACTCACATCTTTCTCTTTCCCACATGCTTGCCTTCCTTCAATCTGCTATCCTATGTGGTGGACTTTGATTAAAACCCCCTTAAAACTGCACACTTCTCTTACCCCTTTCAACTTGCCTTTACCCTTTATATGAGCTAAAGAGAAAAACATTTTTCTTTCTCTCTCCAGTCCCACCAGTCCTCCTCTGATGCTGCTGCAATCAGTGAGGGAGGAAGAGGGGGGAGAGAGAGAGATGGCAGAATTCTGAGGAGGGTCCAGCTGCAGCCCTTGCTTCTCTCAGTGGTTACATTTTAAACCTAACAGGTTGTGAGATTACACACACAGACACTCACTCCACACAGAGACACGCAAAACAAACACAGACAGAGCAATACAGATCTTCTCTTTTTAGGAAATAAACCAATTTAGGATTTTTATTTTCCTTCCCCATTCTCCTTCCTTCCTCTCTGCTCCCTTCCTCCAAAAGCCCTTCCTTCTTTTAGGACTGGTCTCTCGGGAGCAGATGAGGGAGGAATATAAGGGGGTGGGAGGGTTTCTTATCTTTATCCTGGGTTAACCCATTGTCCCTGTTCGCCAGGATTCATCCCCATGAGCTTTTTGGATGAATACTCGGAGGGAATCCCTCTATCTTCCTCAGGTACCTCTCTTTTAGAGCTCTCATTGTGTCCATTCTAGGTAAACCTTACTTCCCCAGAATCTGAGATTTGACGAAGCAGTACTCAGATCCCGAATTTCCCGCATTGTTCAGGGACCTGATTTACACAACCCATGGCCATTCAATTTCACTTTTTCTGTCATGTTCTTCTGTACACTCTTTGTTTAAACAAGATCTCAGGTCCTTAAGATGTTGGGGGCAGGGTGGTGGTGGTTCCCAGCCTGGATGCATGGACCACTCTAAAATAGAGCGGAGCACGTTCTTGCCTCTTCACTGTCTACTTCCCCTTCCCCAAGTCTCTTAGGATTCCAGAAACGAGCCCCCAAATTGTGAGAAATACGGTTGTGGGGATCACAGGACTTCCCAGGCAGGGAGATCCATGTCACAGACCCATTCTCACTGAAAGAAATCAGAAACAGAGGGGGCAGAGAAAGACGGTTTTATTACACTTCTCAGGAGGAAGTGGGTGCAGTGCTCACTGGGAACACCCACACCATACAGAAACAAAAACCAGCTTATATATCGTTAGTGTGTTCTGACTCCTCCCCTCAGAATCGGGATTGGTCCAGACTCCTCAAGGTTACACCTCTTCCTTACATTCCTACTACATGCCCTCATTAACATATTTTCCCTCCCAGATCATATATCCCATGATTAGAAAATGGTGGAATCTCCACCTTTTGGGTGTGTAAGTTAATATTAACGAGGTAAGTTGAGTATGTGCAGTAGTGAAGACACTGGTGACAGGGGCATGACCACTAGGGTCCAAGCCTTTTGTCACATCCCAACCCTTCTAGTCAGGATGTGCACAACCACTGTCCCTGCAAAATAGGATATGGAAGTTAATCACAAGCTCCCATCACTCTGGGAGCTTTACTGTTCCTCAAGATTATCTGTGGGAGCAAAACAAGATACCATAATATCCCTTCTTACAGTATTAAAGTCTCTTGGTAGTCTGATTGGCATGATGTTGAATAAGAAAATTATTTTATGTAATATTTTCATTTTTCATATATCAGCATGGTCTCTGATCATGAGTATTTACTCTCCAAGTATTTAGATCTATTTTTTATTTCCACAAAGAATATTTTGTTAAGTAAATATTGCAAACTTATAAAGAAAACGAAAGACCAGAGAGAAGAGAGAGAAGGCACTCCTAGCTTACTTCTCTGCAGATATGGGTGATCGACAAGTGTACATTGCATATATTTTCAGACTTTTTCAATGGATAGATCAGCTATGTTGAATTTTCGTCTTGTATTTATTTATATGGTGATGTTGAGAAAATACATCCAGGTGCCGCTAGGTGGCGCAGTGAACAGAGCACCGGCCTTGGAGTCAGGAGGACCTCAGTTCAAATGTGACCTCAGACACTAGCCCTGTGACCTTGGGCAAGTCACTTAACCCCAATTGCGGGCCTTCCCCCCTCCAAAAAAAAAGGCAAAAAGAAAGAAAGAAAAGAAATCCAAAGAAACCCTTTTTTAAAAAAACAAAATTTTTGTTGTGATTATATAGTTTCTGTGTCTGCTTTGGTAGGTGAATTCCCAAATATTTCATACATTCTATAGTTATTTTGAATGGAGTATCTTTATTCTATTATTTCCTACTGGGTTTTGTTAGTAATATACTGAAGAGGATAATTTATCTAGGTTTATTTTATATCCTACTGCTTTGATGAAGTTAATTTTTAATATTAACTTTGAATATCTAGGATTCTCTAAGTAAACTATCTTAAAAATGATCATTTTTATTTCCTCTTTGACTATCTATATTCCCTTAGTTTAATTTTCTTGCCTTATTCTTATAGCTCTAATTTCTAAAACTATATCAAATAATATTGGTGATAACATCTTTATTTTTCCCTTGACCCTGGGCAAGTCATTTAACTTCTGTCTGCCTCAGTTTCCTCAGCAGTAAAATGGAGATAATAATAGCACTAATCTCTCAGAGTTGTTGGATCAACTAAGATCATATTTGTAAAATGATTTGTAAACCTCAAAGCTCCCTATAAAAGTTATTAATATTACCACTAGCAAGAAATGCCTGTAATGTGTCTACATTACAGATGACGTTAACTTTTTATTTAGATAAATATATTTACCATATTAAAGTAGTTAATTTAGTCCTATGATTTTAAATGATTTTATGTAAAATGGACTTGTGTCATGTCAAAAGCCTTTTCTGTATCTGTTTGTATAATCACAGGATTTTTTTTTTTACCATTTTTGTAACTAATATAGTTTATTATGTTTATAGTTTTCCATATATTGAACTCATACTGCATTCCTGGTACAAATAAAACCTGCTCATAGTGTGTAATTTAAAAAAAAATCTTCTTGTAGACTCTATTCTTATTTTATTCAGTATTTGTGCATTGATATTCATTAGGATGTAGTAGTCTATGATTTTCTTTCTCTACTTTATTTCTCCCCAGTGTAGGTGTCAGGTACATGTTACTTTTATAGAAGGAGTGTGGTAGGATCCCTTCTATAATAGGTTAACATTTCCCACTCCCATGTAGATTAGGCTAGTCTTTTTTCACAAAATCTAAGGAAGCTGTTTCCTAGACTTGTTTGGCCTAGAGTAAGACTAAGGATATTTAGCTATTGATACAGCTTCCTTATGGGTCCTGGGTCACATGAACATGTTTTCTTGTTCACTTAAGTGCATACGAGTGCTTATCCACATGGAGTAGAGCCCATTCAGACTTGGTGGATGTCCCAAAGTGGCTAAATCATCACACCTTACCTTGCTGACCAGACAGGGTTCCATCAATTGGCACTAAGTTCTGTATCCTTGTTATCCATTCTATGATATGGCTAAGTAAACCTCCTTTTATTAACTGTGACCTATAACTGTCTCATTTTATTCCCATATCAGACCCCAACAACCAGGAAACCATACTGAGTCAGGTTCAACCCGCTATACCTTCTTGTCTTGCTTTTGCAAATAAATTGTGTAATATTAGATTTAGCTATTTTTTGAATGTTTGATTGAATTAATTTCTAAGTCTATCTAGTTCTAATCTAGAGTCTTTTTCTTTAGGAATTTCTGACTTGTTCAATTTCTTTTTCTGAGAGTAAGGTACTTAAATTCTCTATTTCTTGTTCTGTTAAATTTTGATCTATCAGCTTTGGTGGTATATAATTGGATAAGATAGTTTCTAATAATTTCTGTTATTCCCTTCTTGTTATGAATTCTCCTTCTTTATTTCTGACATTTTCAATTTCATTTTCCCATCTTAAAAAAAAAGATTAACAAGCAGTTTATCTATTTTGTATTTTCCCTCCAAATTGGCCTCCACATCACAGTTACTATTGAGCTTGCAGTCCAATTACCACCCTGCCCTGAAACTTTTCAGGTCAAACTGTTGTCTTTGCATGCCTCCCCTACTTGTGAAATTAGTTTTTTGTGCCTAAGTACAAGACTGTATATTTATCTTTATTGAATTTCATCTTAATAGATTCATCCCAAATACCTGGGCCTATGAAATTCATTTTGGATCCCGACTGCCATCTGTTCTGTTAGGTATCCTTTCTATCTTTGTTTCATCTGTAAATATGCTGGGCATACTTTATCCAAGTTATTGATAAAAATTTTAAACAGCACAGGGCCCAGCACAGAACCCTGAGGTATTCTAGTAAAGCCCTCTACTTTATGTTAGTCCATTAACAACTACTTTTTGAGTCCAGCCATCTAACCTGTCCTGAAATCATCTGACTATGTAATTATCTAATATCTATCTCTTCATTCTCTCCCCAAGAATAGTATGAAAAACTATTTGTAAAGTGCTCTTCAAACTTTAATATACATGCCAAATATATCAATATCAATATATATCAATATATCCAAATAAATTAAGAACTGTTGGTTTCCATTCATCTTTGAATTTGACCTTATAAGATTGTATATGGTCCCCATATATCCACATTAGTATAAATGTGTGTATCTTATAAGCTATGCAGTTTTTCATATGAGTCCCTGTAATCAATAGCTATAGCTCCTTTCCTTTCTTAGAGGAAAAAAAAAAGCCAATGGTACTTCTGCCTAGAAGAGCAACCCTGCCCATAATGTACAGCATCTGTTGTGGTCCATGGACTCCTGAAGGTCCCTGAGAACCTTTCAAGGGATCCTTGGGGTCAAAACTATTTCTCTAATAATATTAAAAACATTACTTTCCTATTAAAATATTCCTTCCATTTCAACTACATATCTGTGTGAGGGTGGATTTTCTTCATACACATCAAAACAACATATTCCAACAGATTAAATGCAGAAGCAGAAAGGAGAATTGATCTGACTTCTATTAAGGCAAACATAAAAAAAAGTAAAATGATGCCACCTTTTTGACTAATTTTTTGTTCTGAAAAATATATTTTTCATAAGCATTGGTCGTTTATGTTTAATTTCTAATATGGTAAATATAACCCACATCAACAAAAGTTTTTTGAGATCCTCAATAATTTTTAAGAGTATAAAGGGGTTCTGAGACCAAACAGATTGAGGACTATTGATCTAGAGGTCAGATAAACCCTCTTCATATTTCCCCTGAATATATGACATCAGATATCACCTCTTTTGCTCATTACATAAATCAGTATGTGTATAGTAATGGGAAGTTATTCTGTGGGAGAACTTAAAAAGTGGCAACTGAACTTCTTTCTCTTTGTTAAAGATGTCTAGCTGGTAAACAAAAAGTATGGGTTGTGGGGGCCCCACCCCATGGTGATTGCTAGTTCTGGGGAAGGGTCTTGAGGTGATCCTGACCTTAGCTGAGTTGGTTCTAGTTCTAGGAAACTACACTGATACAAGTTCCATCCATTATGGGAAGTGTGCCATTGTAACCATGGCAACTCAGACACTACCCCAGCCACTCTTGTATCAGTTGCTCCCAGAATGATTTGTCCACCACTGCCATCTGCTTGCCACATGAGAGGAATAGTTTTCTAGTACATTAGCTTTCCCTCCAAAGGTCTTCCTATTTTAATTAGCACATATTCTCATGGTGTCTTACCTGAGGACGGCCACTCCCCAGTTTCTCACCAAATTCTAGGCAATCTATTTCTAGGATGTCCCAGAAATATAGCTTATAATGGTGGGAAGTGTGTGGGTGTGGGTGGATGGTTGTGTGGTTCTTCAGGTTGTATTAAGCCAGGTAGTTTGGCTTCTTACACCTAAACAAAACCAGTGACTTTCTCGATACTCCTGCCATTGGAACAACTGGGCTCATTATTGTCTTAAACTCCAATGAGTTTCCTCAGAAGCTCTTTATTCCAACTTTTACCTGTTTTTCTTCCAATTTGTTTATTTATTGCGCAAACCTGTAACCCTTCTTTAATGCTTCTCCTTTATCACCAGGCTATACAGTGAGATGGATAAGTTCTGTTAAGTCCTATGCTTTCATTATATTGGCCATGAGATGATCATTCAACCTTCTCCTGACAATCCCAATTAGTGCTAACTCTTCCCAGTTGAGGATAGAGCAAAGTTTCCAGAATAATTTATTTGTTCAATTAATAGCCTATTCTGTTTTAAACCTAACATTAAGGTCATAGCATTACTCTTTCTGTACTCATATCCAGATTTATAAAAAATTATTTGATGAACTGTGGCTAGTTTATTAATAATAAGCTTTCCTCTATTAGTTGTATTGCCCAATCAAGCAGGGATCCCTCTCTGTCAATGACAAATAGTACTTGTGTTTGACTGGTAGCAAAGATTCAGAACTACATCTTAAAGGACAACTGATCAGGGCCAAAGAAAGCCAATATGTCCCACTGCTGTTTCTGGAAAATGGACCAGAGTGCAGTAGTGGGCTTTGGCAAAAGGAGAGGTAGTCACAGTCACCTATAAGCACTGTATGTTCCTTTATGGGCAATTCCTGTCTGAGGTTCTTGCAAGGGCTCATCACTTTTCCCCACCTTATTACCTTTCTGGGCAAAAGGGAGTTGGGTAAATAACTATATTCATGCTGGTATATCTAACATTGTCAACAGAGATGTCCATGGCAAGGCTTTCCTAGTAATGAAGTATGGAACTCAGTTGTGAAGAATCACATACATGGCTCTGACCCAGAATCTATAGGTTATATTGGTACTATTCAGGTTCCCTTTTGCTATATATTTTATGTCTTAGCTTCTGAATAGGACGGGAAATCACTATAGATATGGTATCTGTATACTTCTTGGAGACTTTCTGCTTCTCCATTCTCTCATACACTGTACTTTAACTTGCAAAGGGGTTGGGGTATGCTGAGCAGGGTGTACTAGCTCCCCAGTAAAGGAACTACAAGACTGACTTAAATGTCCACTGAGTCTGGGTAGAATCCCTGATGTCATTTCTTATGTCTGGAAACATTTGAGCTCCTTTATCCCATGCAAAGGAAATAATAATAATAATAATACATGCATGGTAATAATACCAATTTTAAAAAAGCTTCAGGAGAAATATGCCCTTTCCAACCAGTACTCTCCTTCTTCTTAAAAAAAAAAAGTTCATTAACAGTGATATGCCAGAAAACAAAATATTCTGATTGTTTATTAAAAGAGGTGACTGTGATATGTCCAGAGTATGTAGCTGGTGAAGATCATTTTATGAAAAGCTAGTGCAGAGTATATATAGTCATCCATTCTGCTTAAAAGTAGGATGGGCCATCTCTTTTCCATCCAATTAATAAAAATAACTAGAAGCAATGAAACAATTCTAGCAGAGCTGTGAAGAAACAACTAAATTCATTCATTGTTGGTGGAATTTTAAGCTTGTAGAAATGTTTTGGACATTAATTTGGTTGTACACAATAAAAGTTATAAAAATTCCTTTTTTAACAAAGTTTACATGTTGCAAAACTTCCTTTTGACTTAGTAATTCTATTATTGGGACTCTATCCTGAAAGTGTTATCAAATACAAAGAAAAATTGTTTCTTGGTAGTATTATTTGTAAGTGGAAAAAACTGGAAGCAAGCTAAATTTCCCCAAATACTGGAATCACTGTACATTATATAATGGAATACTATAATGTAATTAAGACTGACAAGCATGAAAGAGTGTAAAGAAATCTAGAAAAAACTTAAATAAATATCTCAGTGTGTGACCACTATGTGAATTACACTGTTTTACTACTGTATTGCCTTATGCTTAGATATGAGGAATATTCAAGGGATCTAAAATCAAACAGGTGATCAGACCTGTACATTTAATACAATTAGAACATAATTATAGCTAATATAAGGCTTCAGAGTTGGCAAAGAGCTTTACATCATCCCATGTCATCCTCATAACAGCCCTATAAGGTAAACAGTACAATTATTATCCATATCTTATATATGAAGAAATTGAGGCTTTGAGAAGTTAAGCCTTGCCCATTATCACATAGCTAGTAAATATTTAAGTTGAAAATTGAACCCAGGTCTCTGGATTCCAAGTCTAGCTTTTTATCTATTACATTAAATTTAGCTTTCTAACCATTACTTCTGAACTTTACTAGCTAATCAGGGGCAAGAAATCACTATGGTGAGTGTGGTGATAATGGTTAGGTGAGGATAGGGACTGGACCTAAAATTTCCATGGTGTATGGAGCTCCCAGTGAGGAACTTCCTCCACCAATGCAGGTTGACACCTTTTTTTTTTTTAAACAATTTAGAGTCTTAAGAGGCTAATGGACTTGCTCAGGATCACATAGCCACTTTGTGATGGAGCTAGAATTTAACCTGAGATCTTGCTTCTGAAGCTAGTTCTTTAACCACTTCACCATGCTGTGTCTGGCTAGATAAATGGAAAATGATAATAGCTCACATTTGTATAGTACTTTTTTTTTTTTGCTTTTTGGAGGGCAATTGGGGTTAAGTGACTTGCCCAAGGTCCCGGCTAGTTTGTGTGTGTGTGTGTGTGTGTAAGTGTGTAAGGCTGGATTTGAACTCAGGTCCTCCTGACTCCAGGGCTAGTGCCCTATTCACTGTGCCACCTAGCCACCCCTATATAGTACTTTTAAGTTCTTCAAAGTGCTTTATATATATCATCTGGATTAAGCCTTACAACAATCCTGTGAGGCAGGCATCATTATTATTAGGATTTCAATAAGCAGATATCGGAGTAAGTAGAAAGAGAAGGGAGTTTGGTGGATTCCTGGTGTAGAGAGCAGTGTAGGCAAAGGTGTTCGGCAGTTTGTGATGCGACATCACAACATTCCAATTTAGCTAGGGTAGGGAAGTAGTACTGTATAAGGTTATAACCACACTCCGGAGGGCTTTGACTGCCAGATTAAGGAGTTTTGAGTTTACATAGTGGTTCAAATAAAAGTGGGAGTCACTGAAGATTTTAGAGTAGTGAGCGATGTGATCAGACCTCTACAGTAGTCTCAGTGATAGAAGGAACCACAGAGGCAATCATTTAGTCCAATCCTTAGCTGACCAAATACCCCCTTTATAACATCCTAGACGAGAGGTTATCCAGCCCTCTTTGAAGGGGAGAACCCATCACTTCCCAAGGCAGCCCATTCCACTTTTGAACAGTCCTAACTGTAAAGAACTTTTCCCTTAAACCAACCCTAAATCTGCCTCTGAGCACTTCCCACTTCCTAGTTTTGGTCTCTAGAAAGAAACACAGTAAGTCTAATTCCTCTTCCTTCAAGGTATTTTTCTAGGCTGAGGAGACTGGGAAGATACTGGAGGGGGATGGGTTAAGGAGACCCTTTAGGAAGCATTTCTTATCCACAACTCAAGCTTCAAAAGCCCGTCTCCCATTTCATGACTCATCTTTAACTCTGGTATTTTCTCCATCTTACATTTTAATTCAAGCATATACAGTAAGATGAGGGCAAGCCAGAGGCTAAAAAAAAGCCTCAAATGTTCTCATGTTCTGCACACAAATCTTTCTCCTCCTTTCTATTATTTTAAGCCTCGCACATTGATCTGAACTGCAAGACTACATAGCTAACCATCTGATTTCAGCTTAGTTTAAGCTTCTTGTAGTCAATTGCTTTCTTATTCTTCCTAGGTGCCTGATTGATGCCTGTTGAATTTTACAACCGAAACTGCGTTTCTTTTGAGGAGAGCTACATGGATATGGCGACGCTTCAGTCCTGGGAACCTCAAAAATGGGGCATTTTCTTTGGGCAGGAGCGGCCTGAGGTAAGCAAGTACCGGACCTATGGTGGGGGGAAGGGAGCTAGCTGTTTATCCGCTGTTTGACGGCCGCTCCCATCCTGGTGGTGCCTTACTACAGATTTTAGAACGGATAACCGAAATGAAGAGTAGTCAGGAGCTCCAGATTGTTCCGAGCAACACTGCTCATTCTTAAGCTCCAGAAATACGAAGAGAAAACCTTAGAGGTAGCGGTGGGGTGTGTTTTTTGTAATTTTCCAAGCACAGCAACTGGCCAGGGGCACCTCCTTCCAAGATGAGGAAAGGGGGGGAGGGGTTGCTGTTCCCTCCAGGTGGTACTGACACCAGCCCCACTACGCTTTCCCCTTTAGATTTAGGTAGTTGGGAGAAATAAAGAGTTGAATATTTTTTGCTGGAGTGGGAGTTGGGAGGAGGGGGAAGGAAGGAAAGAAAGAGGGAAGGAAGAGAGGCAGAAGAAGCAGAGGCAACAGAGCACTAGCTAGCTTGCTCCTCTCGGATTCTAAGAAACAGGAAAAGAGGTGGGGCGCGGCTGGGGACCCGGGAACGGGGAGGGAGGCGGAGGGGGTTGGGGTGGGGCGAGCTAGGTTGCACAAGGATGCGCGCACGCGCGTGCCGGCTAGGCCTGGAAAGGGTTGTGAGGAAAGCGCGCGCACGCGCTGGGGCGTCTGGAAACTGGGAGGTGGAGGGAACCTGAAAGGCTCGCGTTCGCCCGCGGGGGCGAAGGGTCTGTTCTCGACGGCTGGGACGCGCGCGGGCGCGCTATCCAGCCTCGTGACGGGCGGAGGAATTGCCGGTCCCGCGGCGGCGGCGGGGGCGCGCTCCCTTCTCCGCTCCTCCTCTTCTCTCTCTCTCCTTCCCCCGCTGGCTGGGGGCTGGGTACTCCGGAGAGAGACGCCGCTCCCCCCCAGCTCGGAGCGACTCGATCGAGCGTCTGACCGCCTCTTCCTCTGGAGGCTCCCCCCCCTTCTCCCCCGCCCACGGCGTCCACGCCCTCGAGTCCTGGGGCCGCCGCTCATTGTGCTGCGCCAGGCCCGCCGGCCCGAGGACTTCCCCGCGGCCTCTCTCCTTTTCTCTCGGAGCTCTCCCGTCCTTCCTGGGCCATGGATGGGTAAGTGCAGGCGGGCCCTCCGCTCCGGAGCGGCGCCGGCCGGGGGAGTGCGACGGAGCTTCCCGGCGCCCGCCTCGAGCCTTCCGCCTACCCCTCCCCCTACGCCATCCCCGCACTGGCCCCGGAGCTTTGCCGGATCGGAGCTGAGGAGGGGCACCTCACCTTCCCGCGCCTGGGCGCGGCGTCGTGTATGCGGAGGGGGGGAAGAAGGGGTGTACGGGGCGGGGGGGTGCAGCGGGGGTGGAAGTGCCCCTGCTTCCCTTTGGGTCTCGTTCGGCTTCCTCTCCGCGCTCTTGTCTCCTCCCTTCCCCCCCTCCCGCCCTTCTGGTGGAGCGGGGCGCTGAAGGTGGGAGGGGGCGCCCCTGAGCCGGGGTTGGGGGGGGGCGGTGCAGGAGAGCAGGAAGAAGGGCAGGGGGTGTGTGTGCGCGGACGAGGTGGAGCCGCCGCTGGCGGCCCGGCGGGCGGGGTGACTGCTGGGCGACTCCTGGGGAAAAGAGCAAATCCCTGCGGAGCCCCGCGTTTGGGACTGAAGAGGATTCGGCCTGGATAGGACTTCTTTCACACATTTCCCCCCTTTTCGCCCTCTTTTCCCCCTCTAGCTTTCTTTTCTCTCTTCCCATCTTTTATTTCTTCTCTCCTTTTTCTCCTCTTCCTTTTCTCCCTTTTTTCTTCCTCCTTCTTAGCTCCTCCCTTCTTTTTACCCCTTATCCCCCCTTTTCTGTTCCCTTTTCTCCTTTTCTCCATTTTTCTTTTCTTTCTCTCCCTTTCTTCCCTCTCTCCTTCGTCCCTCTCCATATTCCCCATTTTCTCCTCTTTTCCTCGCTCTTCCTTTTCTCGTCTCTCCCTCTTCCCTCTCCCATCACTTCTTTTCCTCTTCTCTTTTACTCTCTTTTCTCCATCTCTCCCTCTCCTTTTCTCCCCTTCCCCTTTTTCATCTTCTTCCCCTCTCTCTCCTTTTTACTCCCCCTTTTCCTCTCTCTCCTCTTTTCCTTTTCCTCTTCTCCCTTTTTTCCTCTCCTCTTCCCCTCCCTCCTTTTCTGCTCGACTCCTTCGATTTCCTTGCTACCCTCCCATTCCACGCCCCCTCCAGTCCCCTCCCTTCCTCATCCTTTTAGCCTCCCATCCTCGCCCGCTCCAGGTTGGGCACGGAACTTGTGTGATTAGAGTAGGTTGGAGGGGTTGAAGGCTAGTCCACGTCCTCCTTTTCATCCCCACCCCCATCCCTCCCCTCCCCTCTGCTGACTAACTGGAGTCACGTCTTGCTGTATGTTGAGACATCTGGAAAGCCAGAGATCCGTAGTTGGAGTTGGTGTTCCTTCCCCGCAGCCCCCAGATCACTTCCGCTTAGAAAATGGTGTGTATGTGTACGATGTTTGGAGAACCCCGAGGAGGAGGAGGAGCTGAGCTGTGGCTCCTCTGGTTGCTGCTTCGGGTGGTGTCGTGGGGGGTGGCTGCGACTTTCACTTTCCTCAGGAAATTTCTGTTTCTTGGGTAGATGAAGAAAGCTCTTCAGGTTCGGCACCCTTCCTCTCCTCACCCTCAAACTAAAGCACATCTCGGGGAAGGATGAAAAAGAGTGTGTGTACAGTGTTTATTGAGGGAAGGTGTCGTGTGTGCTGGAGTACTTGGAGTAGATTTAGAATAGAATGAAAAGGGACCCTTTTTAACTGGGAAACTAATGAGAAACGCCCTTGGCCTTGAAATGTGCTTCAGTCAGAGACGACTTTGGCCTTGAAATGTGCTTCAGTCAGAGACTTGGACTCCGAATGTTTGTGGAGAATATTCTTGGGGAAAAGGGGAAGTTGCAAGGGAAGTGAAGATTTTATTACTGAATTGGGATCTTAGGCCATTGGTTGAAAAAATTCTTAGGCTGCAGCACGATATAATTTTTTTTTTTTAATGTAAAGGGAAGTGCAGTGGTAATAATTACTACTGCTACTCTTACAGGAACTATGAATCCATTTCACTCTGGTGTTGGTTTGTTCGGCATTACTACAGGTGGGCGATTTCTGATACAAAATTTCTGGGCTTGTAAAGAAAATAAATCTTATTTGATGGTTTTACTTTAAAGAGACAAAAAAAACCCAGGGCTAATTAAATCTTGTGTTTGCAGTAGGTTCTGTATAGTTTTGGTAATATGAAAACTATGACTCTTCTATAATGCAGACTCATTGGATGTTTCCTGTAGGTTTACTCTACGAAACCCTCATTTTACCATTTCTGATTAGCTCAATTGAATGCAGAGTGAATATGGCTAACGAAAATATTTTTGCAATGCTATCGCTAGTTTTGTGACTTTCAAATAGCATTTTTTATTTCTAAGTTTAGCAGGTCTTCAAATCACCTGAAGTGATTTAGCATTTTGTAGACTTCTGTGTGCCTTACATACAGTGCTTCGACTTGAGAGTTATTTTCACTAGAAAAAAAAAAGTAATGGGCAATCTGTTTAAAGAAAATTGACAGGTTTTTGTACAATCAGTGCTAAGAGGGGGAGAGCAAACTCCCCCCTTTGCTGTTTTTTGAAAAAGATAAAATGAACTAATGTCATCTGGTCATAGTTAATGAAAGTATAACAGCTTTTTGTGTTAGAACATGCATTGGTACAAGCAGCCTATGTCTTGAAATCTTTTAATTGTGAATTTTAGTTGTTGAATTATTATTCAGACAACTTAGGGTGATCTTTAATAAAACTGCACACCTATTAAGTATGTAGTATTGGAACTAATCCAGCAGGGAGTGGCAATAAAATACTGGTAATTTTATTTTTTTTAAAGCTTGAAATGAGTTTTTAAAGACAGTTCATTTAAGCATAGGGCAGTTGATAAGTAGTACATATAGATACTAAAAAGTGGCCTCATTGAAAAATTCAAGTAAATAATATAAATCTACATTACTTTCTGGACAGGAATTATACAAAAACTTGTCATCTTATGCTTAATATTAAGTCACAGGAAAGATATTTAATTAAAAAACATTTTTTGGTCAGTTGAATTAATTTTAAGATCCAAAGTCACCTGTGTATGTTTATTTTTTTTAAACAATTGCTTTTATGTTATTATAGGGCCTTGCAATCCCAAGTGATGTTCAATATGTGGAATTTTCAGTTTGTTACAGTTGCAGTTTTCTCTTAAGAGTATCTGAAGATAAAAGTTTTAAGTGATGGTAATCTTATGCTTCAGTAAATAGATTTTTTTTTTTTGGTATGTCACAGAACCTTAATTATATGGGTTCTGCCCCACCTTTAAAAGGTGTGGTTCTAGACCTTTCAAGATTTTGTCCTGGGGACCTAATTAAACTTTTAGGGTTTCACGTAGCCCTGAAAAAAGCTGTGAACCATTTGCTTTAAAGCGGTAGTTCTCAACCTGTGGGTCTCGACCCCTTTGGGGGTTGCCTAAGACCATGGGAAAACACATATTTCTGAGGGTCTTAGTAACTCAGACACCCACTCTCCTGGTAGGTCAGTCCACATGCAGATATGCCCACATACGAGTATTAAAGGGTCGCGTTGAGAACCACTGCTTTAAAGGAAGGGACCATAGGTTTAAGTTTTGAATTAACTTTTTAAGAAAAGTCACTATGTATTGTGCCCAAATCCCAGGTGAATTAACTGAAATTCAGGATTGCTTTTTTTCCCCTTTTTGGGGCTGTTTTGCATCTAGAACTTTATTAGTTTGTGTGCTTTTGAAAATAGTTTGAAGTCATTTGTGAAATTTGATATTTTATTGGTTTTAATAGTGACATAATATCTTGTTACTGTTCTGGTGAGACTTAAGAGAAATCTTAATTCTGTTAAACTTAAGTCCTTGAGTTCTTTTTAAACTTTTAAAAATAATTTATACCTGTTTGGCTTGGAAGATCAAAAAACTTGGACAATTTTTATTTTGAAGACCAAGTTGAAGAATAAAGGCAAATGGCAAACATACTGGCTAATATTTCTACATGGGTATATTGTTTTTCTGTAGAAACGATTAATTGCAGGGAGTTTGATGTATATGTTTCTTATCTTTAGAGCTTTTCTTTGTTCATACTGTGTGTGTTACTAGTCTTGTCAGTCGAATTTCCTTTGCAAAAACATTCCACAACTCATCACATTTTCACTTTTATTTACATTATTATAACAATGTTTTTCTTTCCTCCTTTAACCTTATTTACCTCTGCCTTTGTAATACTTGCTCTCTAACTTTGTTTTCCATTTTCTCTTCATTTTTTTTTCCATACAGTGTTGTTACAGATCTTATAACAGTCGGTTTAAAGGTAGGAATCTTTTTCTCTTCTTTCATATTCACTTTTGTATCCTATTAATTTGTGGCGTTTTCCCCTTCAGCAAAACTGTATCACTTATTCACATATCATCTGTTGTGCTATTTCTGTACCAGCAGTGTTCTTTTGTTTTTTATTTAACCATTAACAGTTTATTTTGGCATGTGTTTACAGCCAATTTTTGCTTATTCATATTAATGATGGGAGAGGCTTCCATCATATCTTTAATATATCCAGACACATAAAAGTGAAAATAAAAAATAATAAAGTCTCACTTGACCCAAATGAAAATTCTGAGAAATATAGCAAAGGATTTTCCTCCATTTTTCCTTTCATGGATGGTAAAATTAGTGGTAACAAAGGAAATTTGTCCAATCGGTAATTTATAGTTTTCAAAAATAATTCTTATACTTTACAGTTTTTTTCTGACCAGCTTCTAAACAATATGTAAAAGAGTAAGACTTTTATAAAAGCCAACAGTTTTCCTAGTTTTACATAATTGACTAAAACAGTATTTATTAATGTGAAAGTTAAAAAATATAGTCTCTAGGTTAGTTTAGAATAATAAATCTCATTTATATAGTGCTTTAAGGTTTACAGATCCATTCCTCCCAAGAGGTAGAATGCAAGTGTAATCAGGGTTAACTGAGGCTTTAACATAGACACAGACTTTGACAGTGGGCATACAGTTAGAAAATGTTAAAACAAGGATTTGTGCTTTCTGTTATGTTTCTTGAAGGTTTTGAAATTCAGTATTACCGTAGAATACTTTCCTATGAATCTTGAAAAAAAATCCATGCTTACCAAAGTGTAAAAGTACAAAATTCATTTTTGATGTAATAGTTTTAAAAAATATTGTAGATCGACAAATATTAGGATTGCATTGCTTTTTATGGTTGTACTTTTCTCTCCTTTGGTAAATATTTACATAAACATTTAAATTTAAAATGGTAAATAATCAGTGAGTAAGAAGAGAATTACAATTTTCATATTAATTGATATATGTGTAATGAATATACTAATAATTAAAGGCCTCCCAGACTGTCTTTAGGCAGTAGTGGCCACAGCTGTACTTGTCTCTGCCACTGGGGACATTTGTCTTGACCTGTCTTGACCTGAGTTGAAGAACCTGTGGCCTCGAGGCCACATTTGGCCTTCTAGGTCCTTGGGTGCAGACTTTTGACTGAGTCTAAGTTTTACAGAACAACTTTTATTTAGTGATTTGTTTTGTGAAGTTTGGATTCAGTCAAAGGGGTTGAAATTGAGGACCCCAGAGGGCCACATATGGCCTAGAGGCTACCCCTGGTTTTTGACTCTGTTAATGGTATGTTTCCTCCCTTATTGAAACACTGAAATTTAAGTATGTAACTTTTACTTAAGCTGAGAGAACACTGCTCACTCTGAAATTGATTAATTAAGCTATTTGATTACTGACACTCCCCTTAGGCCTGCTTTGTGCGGCTCTGAGCATTCTCAGGTTAGAGACTGGCTCAGTAAAAATTCTGTTAACAGTGGGTATAACTTGCAGGTTTTATTATACCCTCTGGATCACTATTCAGAATATTTTATTGATTTAGGTAGAACTATGGAATTTAGGGAAGTAAACAAAATAGTTGGCATTTTATGCCAAATGTTGCTTTGTTCTTATTTGAAAATTTCTGTAAGTCTAGAACTATATCTTTAAAAGTCATATATTTAAATTAAGAAAGCTACTTACACATTGACTGTTAGTGATTACAGATAAATATCCTTAGACATGTGTTATTTATCATGTCTGTTGCATCCTAAGAAAACTGAACATAAATAGAAGGGTTAGATATTAGGCAGTGAAAGATTTAGATATTAGGCACAAGAACCATATTTTGGTGCTTAGTTATGTAACAGACACTTGAAAATAATGGAGAAATATAGCAAACATTGAAGTGCTTGCCCTGAGCAGAATGGTGGACTAGTTACTGAGGACACAAAGACAGAATCTAAGCACTCGACCTCTAATAGGGAATATCACTCTTAAGCAGACACAAGGTACTTTAAGGAAGGAATGAGTACTAACAATTAGGAGGTCTAATTTGCTGAAGTGAACTTTGACCAAAGCCAAGAATTCCAAGAGGTGAATGAGATGGGAAATGTAATGTGGGTTAGAAGTTAGAAGTAAGGAGGCCACTTTGTCTAAAAATAGAGGTTGAGGAGCAAGGGGGGAGTGAAATAAATCTGGAAATGCAACTTGGGGCTAGATTTTGAAAGGCTTTAAATGCCAGACTGTTTATATCTTAGAGACAATGAATAACCACTGAATATTTTTTGAACAGAGGGAGTAACCTGCTCCTGCTTGTGCTTTAGGAGGATTATTGTGGCTACAATGGGCGGGGGAAAGAATGGAAAGTAGGAGACCACTCTGGAGGCTATTAGAATATTTCAGGAGAGGGGCTGCTAGGTGGCGCAGTGAATAGCACACTGGCCCAGGAGTAAGGAGAACCTGAGTTCAAATTTGACCTCAGACACCTAACACAAAAAAACTCACCATGTGACCTGGGCCAATCACTTAACCCCAATTGCCCTACCTTGCCCCCCCTCCAAAAACAAAACCAAACCAGAATGTTTCAGGAGAGGGATCCAATAAGAGGTAGGCATGTTGGTTGATGGCTGTCAGTGGAGAGGAAGGAACTGGTAGAGGAAAAATTGTGAAGTTATCATGGGCTAGACTTTTATGTTGATTGACTTTGAGTGTGAGGAAGAGGGGAGAGTCAGAGATGACTCCTTTTGTGAGCCTGGACTATTGGAAGAATCTTGGTACCCTCAACAGAAGTTGGGGGATTTAGAGGAGAGGTGGGTTTAGGCATGAATGAGAAGTTCAGTTTGGGGCATATTGTTTGAAATGCCTGTAAGATATCCAAGTGGAGAAATACAGATGTCAGTTGGTAATGTAGAAATGGAACTCAACAGGGAGACTAGGACTAGATGGGATGAGATTATTCTTAGGTTGTCCTCATGTAACCCCTATGTTATTGGGAGGGGAAAAGGAATAACCTATACACAGAAAAAAGGAAACAGCTTTGAGTCTCTTGTAGGAGGGGACTAGTTCAGTTGAGATTTGAAGGCAGATGGGAAAAGGAACATCCCGAATGGGGAATAGTAAATCGGCCATTTTGCCTGGAATGTAGAGTGAATAGAAGAGAATACTATATAATTAGCTTGAAGAGGTACTGTGGAGCCAGAGGAGTTTTGTAGTTAATCCTCAAGAAATTGCTGAATCTTCTTGAACCTGAGGAATGACATAACGGAGCCTGAGGAATGACATAGCCAGGCCTGAGCTTTAGGATTATCACTTTGGCAGCTGTCTGGAGAATAGATTACAGAGGGGAGAGACTGGATGCAGAGAAAACAATTAGCTTATTGCAGTGGTTCAGGTGAGAAGTAATGAGAGTCTTTGTGAGTAGCAAGAAGGGGATAGATGCAGATAGGTGTAGGGGTAGAATCGACAAGACTTGGCAATTAATTAGATGTGTGAGTGTATGTGTGTATGAGAAAGAGGAGAACGTAACTGAAGTTGCAAACCCAGGAGATTGGGAGGATGACAGTGTCCTTAACTGAAAGAGATCAGTTCAACAAACACAAAGATGAGTCAGTTCTCATTCTTGGAACCACAGAATTTTAGAATTGAAAAGGGACTCTGCCCTCAAGTCATTTAGAAACTACCACATAACATAGAAGATGTACGAATAACTCAGATACAAATTAAAAGTATTAATACTTGGGAGAGGTATAGAGGTTTCAATGTAAAAACCAGTAAGGCATCTGTCAGTACACTAAGAATGTGTAGAGAGAGAACAGGGCCTCAGACAAAATCTTGATGGACACAGTCATACAATTATGCATAGAGTTAGAATTAAAAAGGACCTTAGAGACCATCTAGTCCATCCCCTCTCCGATTTTAGAAAAAAAGGAAACTGAGGCCCAGAGGGGATAAATTACTAAGCTACGGTCACACATGTAAATAGAGTCAGGATTCAAATCCAGGCCTTCTGATTCCAAATGTGAATCTTTCTACTACATCCTGCTGATTTTTAGGAATTAAAGGAATATGACAACATCAATAGCTCTGACATACAATATTACAAAAGTGTGTGAGGGGCAAAAGAAATGATAAGACTTTTGACGGAAAAAGTCATTGGTGGCTCCAGGTAGTGGGAGGTAATGGGGAAGTCTTTGTTGAAGAGGTGGTTTTGATTTGGATTTAGAAATAGGTAGGACGTCAGGCAAAGAGGAGGAGGGGAGGGTATTTCTGGCAAGGGAAACACGTACCAAGTTAAGGAAAAGAAGCACAGCACGTTGATCAATTAACAGGCATTTAGTACGTGTCCGGCACCGAATTAAGTGTTCTAGGATGCAGAGAAAAAGCAAATACAATCCCTTATAGTTCCTACTGTCATGCAATCTGTATTTTAATTGGGAGACAGCATGTATATAAATGGAGATGTATAAGATACTCACAAATTAATCTTATGGAAAGTAACTTTAGAGGGGAAAATACTAGCAGTTGCAGGCACCGGGAAAGGCATTTAGAAGGTGGCATTAGAGTTACAACTTTAAAAAAACAAGCAATTTTAAGAGGCAGAGGGTAAGGATTAAGTGATTCTCCTAGAGGTAAAATAATCAATGCAAAGGCAAAGAAGTGTGTGAGGCCTATGGCAGTTAGGTCAGCTTTGATAGAGTAGAGTATATGGAGGATAGTAGTAACATTGGAAAGATAGGAAAAGGCCAGGTCTTTTAAATGCTAATGGAGTTTATATTTCATTCTATAGGTAATAAGAAATTGAGACGAAGTGGTCCTACTTTTAGGGATGTTACTTAGGCAGCTGTGCAGAGCATGGATTGAGTAGTAAGAGATACTTGAGGTAGGTGATACCAAGTGTTATTGGGAGACAAAAACAGAGGCCATTGTAGGGGTATGCTGGTAGAATGTTAACAGCTGAGCTTCCTGGAAAAAATAAATGTACATGACACACCTCTAAGCCTAATCTTAACATGTAAATTCAGGCAATTAGCAAAACTAATAAATCCCAATTGGTAGTGATTTCTTATTTCCAAGTTAAGTGGTCATACTGAAAATTTAATAGTGGACTCTTGAAAGCTGTAGCTGGCTCCAGTACCCCCCTGGGCCATTACAATGTATAAGCATCAAATTTTATGATATATATATACATACATATATATATATATATATGTGTGTTTTTAACTGAATGCAGTATAAGAGTATGTACTGAATTCACTCTTAGATTATCTTGACAAGCTGTAACAATGACCTCAACTTTTTGTTCACGTGTCCTGTCAATAAACAGTTTCTGAGAATGTACTTCCATATGTATGTATATTTATAATTTATATATACATTACTAAAATGAAAGTTTTAAAAAAATTTCATTTTAATATAAAAATATTTTCTTCCCACTAAATTATCGGTTTTTTTAATGAGAGTAGTGTGACTAAATATGTATACTTCATTACCTCTGAAAATCTTGGTTTAACAAATGAGTGTGGTTTGTCATTATGTTATTCTGTTGCAGTATGCTGAAAGGGAAGGAATGAGTGAGGAATGAGTTAATGGAACTTTACCTCTTTCTTCAGGATATGGTGGATACGGAGTATGACCATCTGATAACACGGAGGATGTTGGTGTCAATCCATATCTTAAATATTAGTAAAGCTTAATTTCTATTTTCAGATTTTTACCTTCACTTATTACTTTTGTTTTCCCCATGTGCATAAGTGCCAATCGTACCTTGCTTCTGTGCTGTTAATCAATGGAACCTGATTTGCTATAAGTGAACATTGGGGACAAGGATGGAACTTCCTAGAGGTCATAGGGTACCATTAGAATTTATCGAATTTGACAAATGTAAAGCAGTGTTTGAGCTACTCTTGTTATTTTTTATCTTTCAGGCAGTCTTCACCAAATACTTCTCTATTTTTTTTTCAGTTTTATTTAGTATTTTATTTTTCCCCATTTATATATATAAACAATTTTAAAGATTTGCTTTTAAAACTTAAAGTTCTGCATTCTCTCCTTTCCTTCTTCTCACCCTCCCCCCACCCTTTTGAGAAGGCAAGCAATTGATTTAGGGTTATACATCCTGCAAACATAATCCATAATACTCAAGTTGTGAAAGAAAGCATAGATTAAAAAAAAACTCAAAGTAAAAACAAAAGTATCCTTCCATCTGTATTCAGATACTATCAGTTCTTTGGGGATGGATAGCATTTTTCATCCTAAGTCCTTCAGCATTGTCTTACATCATTATTTTGCTGAGAATGCTGTCGTTCATAGCTGATCATCTTGTGATGTTGCTGTTACTTTGTACACAATACATTTCACTTTGCATCAGTTCATGCATGTCTTTCCAGGTTTTTCTGAGAGTATCCTGTTCATCATTTCATATCATACAATAGTAATTCTATCATAATTACATACCACAACTTGTTCAGCCATTCAATTTATGGGCATCTTCTCAATTTCAAATTCTTTACCCCCATAAAAGGTCTTTCCCTTTTTATCTCTTTTGGGATACAGACCTAATAATGATATTGCTAGGTCAAAGGCATAATTTCACATTGCTCTACAGAATGGTTGAATCACTTCACAACTCCATCAACACTATGTGCATTAATGTATCTTTTTTCCCACATTCCCTCCAACATTTGTTATTTTCCTTTTCTGTTCTATTAGCTAATCTAATAGGTATAAGGTAGTACCTTAGAATTATTTTAAATTCCATTTCTCCAATTAGTAGTGAATTAGAGTATTTTTCATATGACTTTAGATAGTTTTTTATTTCATCTGAAAACTAATCATATCTTTTGATCATTTATCAATTGGAGAATGGCTCTTATTTTTATAAATTTGACTCAGTTTCCTATATGTTTGAGAAATCAGGCCTTTATCAGAGAGACTTGCTTCAAATTTTTTTTCTCAGTTAACTTTTGCTAACTGTATTTCCCTGGAAAGGTTTGAAGTGGCCAGGTTGTGAAAGTCCTTGAATGCCAAACAGGCTTTTATATTTGCTCCTAGGTGATTAGTTTATTGAATAGGATGGGGTTACATGTACAGATCTGTGCTTTTGAGAGATTAATTTGACAGCTGAGTGGAGAATAATTTCACAGTCAAGTAGAAGATAGAATGAAATGGAGATAGATTTGAATTCGGAAGACCAACCTATAGGCTAGTGGTTCTCAACTTTCTTCGTGCCCGTGACCCTTTAATACGGTTCCTCATGTTGTGGTGACCCCCAACCATAAAATTATTTTCGTTGCTGCTTCATAATTGTAATTTTGCTACTGTGATGAATCTATCTGATATGCAGGATGTATTTTTGTTGTTACAAATTGAACATAACCTACAGATTGAGAACCACTGCTGTACTCTCTTCTAGTAGTCTATGTTCGAGGTAATGAGGTTCTGTAACTGAGTGATGGCAAGTCTGAGAAGGGGATATATACTAGAGGTGTTTTGAAGGTAAAATCTGCCAGAATTGGCAACAAATTGGATATGGATGGGGTTACAGTGAGAAATGAAGACTTATGCCTTGGTTGAAGCTTGAAGCCTGGTGGACTGAGAGGATAGGGATGCCCTTGAAAATAATAGGAAAGTTTGGAAGGGGGAGAGGTCCCAGAGGAAAGATAATTAGTTCAGTTTTGGACATTCTGAGTTCCATTCAATAAATATTTCTTAAACTATTATATCTGATAGACACTGGGGATACAATTAAGAAAAAGGATAGTTCCTGACCTCAAACGAGCTTACTTATTTAATGGGGGAATGGAAGCTCCAACGGAGGGAGTGGCATAGGTGGGGGGGGGGAGACACCCAAAGGTATGATGTTCCATAGAGTTGAAACCAAGTAGAACCATTGATGGAAAATAAGAGTTACCTGCAAAGTTCTGAATCCTCTGTAAAATAAAGTTTTGAGAGGAGTTTATTGCTTTACCCTCCAGTCTTCGAATCAGATGGGAGAGCCAAGCCAGGGCAGTTGAGAAGGTGTTGGGTATCATAAACTGGAAATCTCATGGTGATGAGATTTCAAGTCATCAGTTTCTTATCCTACGGGAGCCTTAGAAAGGAGAGTTTGAGATGTCTAAAGATAGCTAGAGATGTGAGTCTGGGAGTCAGGGCTGGATAAGAAGCAGGCATTTATTGTGTTATTTAAAATACTACTTAATGTGTGGGTTTTTTTTTTTAAGCTTTCTACCTTTTAAAAAGGAAACCAAGACCCAGAGGTTAAGTGACTTGCTCAAATTCAGACTGAAACTAAGTGTCAGGACCAAGCCAGAAATTAAAGTCTGGGTTTTCCGATGCCCAATTTAACACTTTACATTTCATTTGGAGTATATTGAATAGGGAAGCAACATGGTCAGACTTCTTAGGAAAATCATTTTGTCAGTTGTGTAGAGGATGTGCTCAGAAAGAGAAGAAATTTGATATAAGGAGACCAGTTAGGGTTAGGCTATTGCAGTAATATAGGTCTGGAGTTATGAGAACCTTGAACTAAGGTGGTGGTTGTTTGAGTAGAGAAAAAAGGAAGGAAGCCAGAGATAAGGAGGTAGGAAGGTCAAAATTTAGCAATTGGTTAGATATGGGGAGGTAGGGAGAGAGGACTCCTAGATAATGAATGTAGTTAACTGGAAGTAAGTATCTTCAGAGTCTCAGGAAGTTTGAAGAGAAATAGCTTTTCTTTGTTGTTGTTGCAGGAAATGTAATGTGATCTGTCAATTAACCCAGTCTCTGCTCCCCCCAAACAAGACAGAGGCAGGGCTGTGAATTGCCTACCCTAGTCATAAGGTGGGGGGAGCAGGGCAGAATTGTCCCACTGCCTCTTTGAAGTTGTTGCTGTGGGTGCCCTGTTAGCCATTGGGTTCTAACTGGCCTGAGGGGTTCGTATCTAGTTCTTACTGGAGGAGTTTGGAAGTTGCATAATGGTGCCATTACTTTTTCCATCTTAATTGTGAAGTATAAATGTGAGACACAAAAGTTGTAGACAGATACCTCAGGATGCTTTGGATAATTTTAAATAGACCAGTTTCCCATGGTTTTCCAGAAATTATCAGCTAGGAAGACAGGGAGTCCCTTTGTCTCCTGAGGCAACCCATTCAACTTTTTTATAGTTTAATAGTGAGGAGAAAAGCAGCTTGGCATAGTAGCCAGAAGGCCATTCTTAAGGAAAGAAAACTTGGATTCTGGTGCTGACTCTGTAACTGTGGTTAAGTTAGGGAAACCTCTTAGTGCTCTAACTAGCAAGTCTCAAGGGTTATGTTAGAGACTTATCTTGATGGCAAAAGGAGTTTATATAATGGAGAGCTCTTTGTTGTTCTTTCTAAAATGTGACCAAAACTGAACATACTTCAGATGTGGCTGGACAGAGTAGGGAAAGGAATAAACATTTATATTTTGTTCAGTCTTGTCTGAGTCTTCATGACCCAGTTTGGGTTTTTCTTGACAAACATTCCAGAGTGGTTTGCCATTTCCTTCTCTAGCTCATTTTACAGAAGAGGAAACTGAGGCCCAGGGCTACCTGGCTTGCCTGGCATCACACAGCCAGTAAGTGTCTGAGACCAGAATTTAAACTCAGGTCAGGTCTTCCTGAGGTCAGACCCAACTTTCTATCCACTGCACCCACTGCCTGTCTCTGAAAATAGCAGAATTGTCAAATTCCTAATTCTCGTTTAAGTATTTCAGTATATCCCTAAAAGAATATGTGATCCCATTGATGTAGGAATTGCCTTCAAAGGTGCTTTCTTACCTTTTGGAACTCTTCTCCAGCAAATTCTTCACAGAGATTAGCCATTGTGCTTGAGTGCCTTTGCCTTCTCCTGTATCTCTTGATATTTCAGGAGTACTAGTGGAATCTGTATCCTTCACTTTTACTTCATGAGCCTGTCAACTTTTAAAAAATCATTTCTCTGGGCAGAGCCAAGATGGCGGAGTAGCAGCAGCAACATATCACAGCTCTCACATAGCCACCCCAAAATACCCATAAAATAGGACTCTAACCAATCCTAGAACTCGAAAATGCACACAAAGATACTTCCCACTAAAGTCAGCTCGGCTATGAGGAACCATATCAGCACTGCGAACCAAAACCAGCCTGGCCTGAAGCCACGGCTATGCCCCGGGGGCAGCTGGACGGGAGGCGCTCAGGAGCTTCAGGTGAGCGGATTAGCGGCAGCTGTGAATGGGAATTGTGAAAGGGGGAGATAAGCAGTCCCACCGGAAGGCCTCCAGAGCGGAAAAGCGAAAGGCAGAGGTTTCGCACCCGCCTCGGCTTTGCAGCTTCCCGCCCCGGCCTGCAGGCAGCAGGGGGACTGAGTGACTGTTCTTGGCCAGAGCTCTCGTGTTGAGTGGCCTGGACGGATCGCCGTCT
>CM053583.1:259290784-259334015 GCA_028627135.1 Pseudochirops cupreus | reverse complement strand
TTTGATCTGTTTTCCAGGTCAGTGGTTTTTCCAATGAGATATTTCACATTGCTTTCTATTTTTCCATTTGTTTGGATCTGTTTAATAGTATCTTGATTTCTTATAAAGTCATTAGCTTCCATTTGCTCCAATCTAATTCTGAAGGAATGATTCTCTTTAATGAGCTTTTGAAATTCAGCTTTTTAAGGCATTCTTCTCATTGGCTTTTTGGACCTCTTTTGCCATTTGAGTTAATTTATTTTTTAAGGTGTTATTTTCTTCTGTCAGATTGTTGACTCTCTTTTCATGATTTTCTTGCATCATTCTCATTTCTCTTTCCAATTTTTTCTCCACTTCTCTTACTTGATTTTAAAAATCCTTCTTGAGCTCTACCATGGCCTATAACCAGTTCATGTTTTCCTTGGAAGCTTTTGGTGCAGGAGTTCTTACTGTGTTGTCTTCCATACTTTGATCCTTTTTGTGCCCAAAAAAGGAATCTAAAGTTGGACTGGTGTGCTTGCTTTGCTTCCTTTGCTTGCTCATGTTGCCACTCAGTTACTTGACTTTTGAGCTCTTTGCCACAGTAGAACTCTGCTTCCAGAGGGGAGAGATTTGTCCCAGATTGCTGGGGTTTTTGCAGCTGCTGGAGGTGTTAGGAGGGTGCTATCTCTGCAGCCCCCACAAACTGGTTCACTGGTCACACACCTCAGGACCACCACCCAAGACTGCAATCCAGATCCAGGCACGTTATAAAGCAAGAGCAATTACCCTCTGAATGATCGCTTGGCCCCCCCCTGCAATCTGCAGGCCAGGAGCTCTGAAGCAGCCACATGGAGGTGGCTGCAGGGCCACTGCACTTCTACCACTTCTGGCTCCAGGGGCAGGGGCCGGACCCCCTCCTCTGTCCCCCCCCCCCCCCCAATAGAGTTGTACTCTGACCTCTCGGTTTTTTCTTTGGCATTTATGGGTTGATAATTCTGGAAGTGGCCACTGCTACTGGTTGGGGGCACCCTGGGGCTAAAGCCAGGCCTGGGCTCCCAGCGCCCTGTCAGCCTGCAGGGCTGCCTTCAGCCGGAGATTTGTTTCTCTCTGTCCCTTGGTGGGTTCTGTAGCTCTAAAGTCTGTTTAGTCACATTTTATAGGTATTTGAGGTGGTTATGGGGGGGCACAGAGTTCTCCTGCTTCTGCGCTGCCATCTTGGATCTCCCTCCGGCATAGAATGTTTGATAGACGTTTGTTGATTAATTGAAAGAGGAACTTTCTGATAGTTCATTAGGCCGCGGCATGCGGCCTAATAAACAAATTTGGGGGGGGGGGTTGTTTGTTTTTAGGATATATCAAGAAGTTAATATACCATTTGATAATGTATATACAACAATGTTATAGTTTATATGTTTAGATACATTTATATAAAATAGATACATTTATACATTTATATAAAATATTTATAACAATATTTTAGTTATCAGCTTAATTAGTAGATACTAGTTTTTAATGTTGTAGATTGTTTTAAAATGCTATGGTTTTAGCTTGGTTAATGAGTCCTAGAAAATCAACCAATAACACAATTTTATTGAGTACCTATTGTGCACCAGGTCCTGTGCTAAGGACTGGAGATGCAAAAAGAGTCAGAAGACAATCCCTTCCCTCAAGGAACTTGTGCTGTAATGGGGCTTACCAATGTACCTTTACTAAGTGTATAAAGGATAAATCAGAATGAGTAAGTAGAAGGAAGACACTGGAATTGAGGTATTTGGGAAGGCTGTGTTAGAAGAGAGATTGAGGAAGGCTCCCAGTAAGAATTGGGAATTTTAATTGGGACTTAAAGGAAGCCAAGGAAGTCAGTGGGTAAAGTTGAGGAGGGAGATTTCTTCCAAGAATTGGAAATAGCCAGAGAAAGCAATTAGGAATAGATATGAACTAAAGAATTTGGTTTGGTGGAATATCAGGTAAGAGTTTACTATGTAAACCTTACACTCTTAAGTCAACCGTATAAGAAAGGGAGTTGCATGAATTGGTTTTCTTTTTTAAAGTTTCTAATACAAATAGTTACACTGAGGACATGGATGAGTTGGTAAGGGAATAAACATCTAGTGTGACTATTCTTTATTCTTTTTCTTTTTCACCTCAACTAAGAGTGTGATGTGGGACATTTCTTCTGGAGGATGGCAACTGTTATCACTTAATCTTGTTATAGGTGCATAGTTTTTGCTAATGGAGAAATAGAAAGTTTTGGAGTATGGGCTTAGGCATGATTTAAATTTTTAAAAGGAAAGCCTAAATAAACTGAGCAGCAAAAGAGATTTAGTGGAAAGACCTGGATTTAAATCCTGACACCTTGTACTATAAAATAGTGGCATTATGCAAGTCAACCTCTCTGGGCCTCTTTCCTCCTATGATTTGCCTAGAGTCACATGAAATGGGAATGATGCTTCCAGTAATACCTATTTCCCAAAGTAATTGTGAAGAAGTTTTAAAACATAAAATCCATGAATTCTCTACAAAAGTTGAAGTTATTCTGATTTAAAATGAAACCACAGATTGGGGGTTACTGGTATAGTTTAGGACACAGTTGTGATTCTTTTTTTTCTCACTTTAATGTTATGTAGAGGTATAGGGTATATTGTAGATCAAACTTACCAAGTTCCACCCACTTCGGCCCATATGTATATCATTGCCTCTGGTCCTTAGACTGGTCCTTAGAACTGTCATGGCCCTTTTGAATGTTACATTGGCCCCTAGGTTGAAGAAGAAACTTCATTTCATTTTTCCATTCTGTGCCCTTCCTCTCCAGTTTCCTTCCTTGACTCTAGGCTGGTGTGCCCCGTATTCAGTTTTCTTCCATTGGTCTTTGGGACTTCAGGCTGCTTGAAGTTCCCTTTTTTATTTTTATTTTTTACTTCCCTTTCATCCCCTATCCCTTCCCAAGTTCTCCGGCCATTTGGGTGTTCCTGAAGCATATAGGATCATATTCTAGAGCAGGGAGGGACCTTAGAGACCACCTAGTCTAAACACTTTGATGGTACTGAAACTCTAAGAAGATTAAATTACTAGTTGACTTTTGTTGGTTTTATCTTACCCATTCTGTTAGTGAAGAGGAGTTATTTTGGAGTCCTTACCACAAAAGTTTATCACATTAAATTTTCTTTATTATATACAATAAAAATAAGAAACCTAATTTGTTTAAATCAAGGGAATATAAAAGATATCCAGCAAGTACTTGAATGTGATTATAGTATAAATGTAAAAAGCTATAAATGAGACCTTTTCTTGCTTGGCTTTTGAAAGACATACTTTAAAAGGGAGGAGGACCATTACCTGGCTGTGGCTTAATACCTCTGGTACCTTTAATTTTGCAAGTCATTTTATTACTTAGGCTTCAGGTTTATTGTCTTTAAAATTATATAATTGAAGTAGGTGATCTTCCAAGGTCCCTTACAGCTTTAAATCCTAGGGGATTTGCCATAGTTTCATTTGATTTGTATTTTTAATCTTCTGAGGAAGTAATGGATTGTTTCTGTCATGATTTACTATATAACATAATTACTAAGTAACAGTTGGCCATTTGTTTCTCATATAATTTTCACATTAGGAAACCGAATCATTAGTCTTAAGGTTTGTTTTTTTTTAATCTTTTGGAGTGTCATTTGCATTTTGATAGCCAGTATCCATTATTTTGTCCAACATGTCTAATATGGCACCTAATATTAGTTTGAATAAAGTTATGATTTAAATGTCATAATAGAAGCTTGGCTGCTTTAAAAAATGTGTTTGAAATGTTTTGTAACATCATCCCATGATTTCTTAATTTTGTAGTTTAAGGATTTAGATATTGGAAGGTCCTTAGAGACCACCTACTTCAGTTCTCTCATTTTATAGATTTTATCAGTCAGGTCTAAGTCATTTGACCAAAGTTATACAGATAATAAATAAATCTGGAGTTTTAATTGAGGTCCTTTGACTCCAAATTCAATATGTAGCTCAAATTTTTTAAATCTGGAGTTTTAATTGAGGTTCTTTGACTCCAAATTCAATATGTAGCTCAAGTTTTGTAAAAGCAAAGTATTTGGTGTGGCACTTGCTTTCAACAGTGTCGTATTTAGACTTCTGTAAAAACATTTAGTAATTGTATTATAATCTTAGAGTAATGCTTAAATGGGGAATAAGATGCTATTGTAAACTATAATTTAAAAATCATTTTTGAGAAATGAAAATTGTTTATATATTAGAGGCTTAATTTTCTTTGTATTGTGTTAGAATAGGGTCTTGGTAATAATTGTTGGCAGTTCAGAGTAGAACAGGGCTTATAATTTATCACTTTTTATGCAATCAAAATAACCCTTGCTTATTGTAAACCTTGATGCTGACAACTTGTGCTGCCAAGTTAAATGGTTCCATTGTAGAAAAGGCTGGTTTTAACTTCTTTTTTTCCTTCCCATTTTAGCGGGGATCTGACGAGCTTATTTCTTCTGGTATCACTAACGGGCCCTTTACCATGAGCAGCTCGACTCCAGCTACAGGTATAGTGAAAATTTGATTTTTCATTTATAAAGGTTTGGTTTTATGTGACAGCATATGCAGCAAATTGTCCATTTTGTCATTTTGTTCTTGTTTTAAACATACATGATATGCACTATGAGCCAAAGTAATATATTATAGAATAGTCTGTTGTACATACAATTTTTAATTCTGATTTCTTTTTGGTCTAAAATGTAAGTCTAAAAATAAGGCTCAACTTTGACTTATTGAGACTCCCCCCCCCCCCTTTTTTTAATGTTTGTTGGAAATCTGAGGACTTGAACCTTAGAGCACATTTCATTAAAGCCAAAGTATTCAGTAAGTTAGCACACTTTTTAAACTGTTATCAAAAATTCTTTGAAGTGGTATCCATTGCTAAAGTTTCATTCTCAGCCATACAATGTGATTGCTTTTTTCTTTTGAAATATTTTATCTTTAAAATATGATAGTTTTAGATTAGAGCAGGGGTGGACAAACTACTGCCCGTTGGTCAATTCCAGCCCACTGTCTGTTTTTTGTGACCTCTGGGAGCTAAGAATGGCTTTTATGTTTTAAAATAAAGCTAGATTTGCCTCTCTGGCTGTAATTTGCTGACCCCAGGATTAGAGGAATTAAACTCTTTACTTTTACTAAGCATTCTGTATGAAATGTCTTAGAATTTTAGGACAAAAAGCAACCTTAAGATTTTTCTAATCAAACTCTTTCATTTTATAGCTGAGAATTTGATTCTCAGAAATACTGGTATATTTAAGGCCACACAGTTAATTTGCCTTTTGTTCTTAGTTTAATCAAAAATATGATTTGTTAGGATTACCTTTTTGAATTATTGATTTTAATATTCAAGGGAACTAATAGGGGTTGGAATAACAACAGGAAAAAATAAGACTTATGTTTTATTTTTTATTACATATTTATATATTATTTTAAGTTTTTTATTATTTTTTCAGTAACATGGATATCAGTTTTCCATCATGCTGTTGAAATTAACTTTTATTGAGCATGTTATTAAAAACCAACACTTTGCTAATCATGAACATACGCAATCAGTTTTCAGCTTTCACCACTAAATGCTATGGATGCAGAGATAAAGGTGAAATAATTCCTCTCTTCAAGGAAGTGACGTTCTGATAGGGGAGAGAGTGTGTATATACATGAGACATGAGTAAGTAGGAAGGGGAAGGCACTAATTGTTGGAGCTTAGGGGATAGGATCCCATTAGAGGCCTCTTGCAGAAGGTGACGTTTGAAGGAAGCCAGAACTGCTAAGAGGTGGAGTTATGGTTGGAGAGCATTATAGGCAGCATAGAGACAGAGGAGGGAGAACATGACGTGGTCTGTGTTTAAAGGAAAAAAAGCCCAAGATGGAGAGTTTGTGGAGGGCAATAATATGTCAGAAAGCTGGAAAATAGAAAAGGCCAGGTTGTGAAGAGTCAATGAACATTTAAGCATCAAGCTATATGCTCGGTGTACCAGGGATCCAAAGACAGGCATACAACAGTCTGTCCTCATGGAGGTCACAGGCTAGTGGGGGAGGGGGAGGGGAGCGAGGACAGCAGATAAGAAGGACCTGAAAAGCTTGGGGGGGAGGGGAAGATGTTTCTTGGGTAGTGTGGGCATAATGAAGTCCTTCATCTAGGGTGGGAAATCATCTAAGGGAGGTATAAGTTATAGAGTTGAATACAGATTGGAGAAAAATAAGTTTCTGATAATCATGACATTTAGGAGAGCAGCTTGGTGAGAAATAATGAGGTCAATCCCTGAGTGTTCTCCTTGAATGGTCAAGGATCTGAGAGGAATTCTCCACTGTCCACCCTCCACTCTCTACAATTGGAGAGAGGTAGGAGCCCCATGGGCAAGGAGAGGTGAAAAGGTGTGAATTTCAGAGTTCATTTTATCTTGCAGAATGATAAGTTTCTGAAGATCATGAAGTCTGGAAGTGCAGCCAAGTGGTAAATGGTAATAGAACTTTCAAATGAGAAGTTGGAGCCTGTATTTGATCTGAAAATGAATAGGGAGCTATTGGAGTTTAATGAGGGGGAGGAGGATGGTGTTGACCATTAGAGTTAACTTGATCTGACTCACATGTAAGAAAAATCATCTTTTACACCAGGGTGGAAAATGTCTTGGAGTGGAGAGGCTTGGGACAAAAAGACCAATTAGAAAGAAGTGCAGTGGTAGGACTTCTAGTACTAAGCAGATTGGTTGCTGTGTGAATAGAGAGATGGGGACTTAGAGAGATGTGGAGGTAAAAATGGCAAGATTAACAACTGGTTGTATGGGTGAAGTGGAGACCCCTCAGGTCAAGGGTGACACTTGAGTTGGAGGATGATAATACCTCTGACAGTGATAACGTAGTGTGGAATAACAGAGAGTTTGGGTAGGAAAGATAATGAGTTCTGTGGAATTTCCAATAGACAGTTAATGATTTAGGACTAGATTTATACATTACAGAGTAATCTATATAAAGAAGATCATTGAATCCACTGGGAACTGAGATTAGAGAGTATAGAGAAGAGGGAAAAGGCATGGAATGGAGTAGGTGGGACTTGGCTCACTTGATAAGTATTTTTGTGAATATGGGTTGGGTCAGTAAGGGCAGGTTTTATGGGAAAAAATTTTTACTTTGGTTTTTTTAGAATAAATAAACTTTATTTAGTCAGGGAAGGGGAGAGATATGCTTTAGGTGGATGGATTACCACGTAGCATTAGCTCATTGCAAATAATGATTTGGGAATTAGTCGGTAGTTTAATTTTAGCAAAAATTAGTGTTACAGTTACAGGTTTTTGTTGTCATTATTATTATCATTTTCTGCTCTTATCCACTAACCTCTGGCAAAGAAAGTGTACTCTAGTACCTTTTTAACCTTCAAAAAAATTTTAAAATTTGTTTTAATCAACCAAAATATGTTTTCTCAACACCACTCCTCCATTAACCCCAATAATACAGAAAAACAAAATGCATTACAAATGTGTCAAAACAAATTTTCGCATTGGTCAATGTCTGAAAAAATACCTGTCTCGTTCTGAGTCCTTCACCTCTCTATCAGGAGATTGTTTCATCATTAGTCCTGGAATCCTGATTGGTCCTGTTGAGTACTGTTAAAGAGTTCAGTGGTATTCTATCACATTTATATGCTATAACTTGTTTTTCCATTTCCCAATTTATGAGCATATCTTTAGATTCACATTCTTTGCCACCTCAAAAAAAAATACCTGTAAATATTTTTTACATCTTTATAGAGTTTGTTTTGCTTAGGACTAGTCCTCCCTTTAATCTGTCCTCTCTGTAAATCCTCTTCTCCTCTTCATCCCTTTCCCTCTTGTTTCCTTTTTGAGTGAAATGTATTTCTGTACGCAACTCCTTGTGTGTGTTCTTTTGATATCTTTTTGTGTACCCTCCTATTCCCCTCTCTTTCCATTCTTTTCTTAAGATCACTAAGACATAACAGAACCACTCTCAGGCTTTGAGTAATTGGACTTTGAACCCTGAGGATGACAAGGTTCCAAAGGGATACATATATCATCTCCCTATATTTCAGTTTAAGCAGTTTATTTTTGTTTAGGCGTTGTTTTTTTTTGTCATTGTCCTTTCATATTTATGTTTTTATGTTTCTCTTTCTTCCTGTGTTTGATCTTCAGAGTTTTTAGTCTTTTCATCAGGAATACTTGGAAGGCTTTTAATGAAAATTTAAGGTCCATTTTTCCCCCTCTGTAGCATTTATACTTAGTTTCGTTGGGCAGCCATATCCACTGTCTTCTGGAATTTCATATTCTAAGTTTTCATTTCCTTCATAGTGCTGGCTGCTAACTCATTTATGATCTTGACTGTGGCTCCTCAGGACTTGAATTCATTCTTTCAAGCTGTTTATAGAATTTTTTCTTTGTCCTTGGAAGCTCTAGATTTTGACTGTAATGTTCCTTAGAGTTATCGTTTTGGGGTTTCTTTCAAGAAGACTTAGTGGATGCTTTCTGTTCCACTGTGCCCTCTGGTTCCAAGACATCTGGGCAGTTGTCTTTTAAGATTTCTTGAAATACAATGTCTAAGCTCTTTTTTTGGTCATGGTGCCCAGATAGCCTAATCTTAATTTATCTCTCCTTGATCTGTTTTGTGGTCTGTTATTTTTGCTATGAGGCACCTTAAGTTTTCTTCTATGTTTTCAGCCATTTGTCTGTAATATTTCTTGTTGCCTCATAAAGGCATTGTCTTATTTGGTCCGTTCTCATTTTCAGGGAATTTGATGCTTGGACAAGGTTTTAAATTTTTTGTGCCAAGCTGTTGTTAATTACCTTTGCAATTCTTTCTTTCATAGCTCTCAAATTTTTTCTTCAAGAGTTCTCATTCCATTTTTAACATTTTAAACTTAAAAAAAAAATCTTCCTTCAGTTTGAATGCGTACTGAAGCAAACTACCAGCTCTCTTTCTTTTTCTTGTTTGGTTTTGTTTCCTCTTTCCCATTGTTCATTCCATTGGTTACAATCCTTCTTTACAACCTGACTAATGTCTAATATGAGAGTATTTGCAGATCCTATACTTGATTGCATGCCGCCATGGGGGTGGGGGGGAAGGAAGGGGGAGAAAATTTGAAACTCAAGGGATTGTGGAAACTGAATCTTGTAAACTAAAAGTAAACAAACAAATTAATAAAGAAAAAAAATCTTCCTTTGCCTCTTCCAGGAATTCTAGTTGGAGTTTGTGGCCAAATAGTTTTTCTCTGAGACACTGCTTGTAGATGTTTTATAGGCATCCTTTTTTGTGTTTGTATCTTGAATATTCTTGCCATCATAATAACTCATTATGGTGGGATTCTTTTTTTGTTTTCCAATTCTTCTAGCCTACTTCCTGACTTCAGACTTGATGTTAGGGCTGGGCTCTGTCTGGGCTGGTCCTGTTCCTGCATTCTTGGATCTCATGGATGAACTGGAAACTTAGCGGCTTTCAGTGCTGCCAAAGGGCTCTGATCAGGCAAAGACTTACTGCTCTCCTGGTCTAAGATCTACAAGTTCTTGACTTGGATTTGGGTCTGAGCAGTAGTAGACTGGTGTTAGACTCAGCCACTATCCTTACTTACATAGGGGAAGGGATTAAGATATTGTTCTGACTCATATATACTTACATATATTATCCTCCATTTAAATATTAACCATGCACAAAGATAGTACCAGTTATACTTCACTTAAATATAATTTTTTTTCAATTATCAAATATTTATATATTCCGTCTCCCACCTCCTCTGGTGCACAAAAAAAAGGGGAAAAAAATCTTGTAACATAATATGGTTAATGAAGACTCCTGCCCCTTCCCCCCCACCCCCAAAAAAAAGGAAAGAAAATTTCCTATTGGCCATGTCTCAAAGTTTATTTCTTTCCTTCTCTTTAGTTCCTTACTTACATCTGTCAGTATATAGGTAGGTTGTTTTGTCATCATCTTTCTGAAATCATGCTTAATCATTGAATTGGTCAGAATTCTTAAATCTTTCAAAGTACCTTTTACAGTCTTGTTATTTTAGTATAAATTGTTCTCCTGGTTCTATTCATTTTACCCCGCATCCATACGTGCAGATCTTTCCAGGTTTCTCTGAAGCTGTATCATTATTTCTTATAGCACAGTTAGTATTATGTTTACATACTATAATTTATTTAGCCATTTTCTCAGTGATGGACATTACTCTCTTAATTTCTAATACTTTGCCACTTAAAAAAAAGAGTTGTTATAAATGATTTTTGTACATACAGAACCCTCTCCGATTTCTTTGATCTCTTTCAAGTATAGGCCTAGTATTGGTATCTCTGGATCAGAGGGTCACAGTTCAGTAACTTTTGGGTCATAGTTCCAAATTCATTTCCAGAATGACTGTACCAATTCACAGCTTCCTTAACAGTACATAAATGTGCCTGTTTCCCCGTATTCTCTCCCTATATTTGTTATTTTCCTTTGGGGGAGGGTATTTTTCTAGTCTAATGGATATGAGACTTTCCTTAATTTGAATTTGTCTAAAAGTGCAATATTTGATTGGCTGTAGATAGCTTAATATCTTTATATGCTTCACTGTTTAAAGAATTATTTAAGGATATGTTAGTAGAGCAGGGAATTAGTTTATTTTCTAACCAATCTAAAACTTTAAATTACTAGTTCAGTTTCTTGCTATTGAACTGGGGAAATTTTCTGATTTTTATTTTTTTAAGTAGGTGTGGTTTTTCCCTTTCCTAAAATATTTGCCAGAAGTATATTGAGCTGAATTTGTACTGAGTTAAGGACACACACTGGAAATTTGTTACTTAAATAGAATGGTTATTGAATCAGATTTTTGTCATCTTTTTTCTTTTCCCTAAAAACTTATTTAGCGTTCTGGTTAATCAAGGTTTTACTAATTTGGTTTCTTCTTTATAGTTCCATTGTTAAATTTAATTGTTTAATTAACTTCTTTATTTGAGTCATTAGTTTCAATATAATTATAGTAAAAACTCAGTAATTTGGACTAATTTACAGACACGGTGGTATGAATAAGTGAAGTTTGACCTAGAGAATAATTTAAAAAGAGGTATGCTTTCAAGTGTAGGCATACACTGGAATTAAGTTTATAGAATATTGATAAATAGGGATTCTTAGGAAATTTTTATAGTTAACTCTTGTAATTAGCATATCTAAATTATGTGAGAAGTGTTGTGAAGTTGTTTTGGAGAGGGGAGAAGAGGTTCGAATTGGGTACTCTTGAGGAATCAGATTAAGGAATTTATGAGGGTGGAGGTAGAATTGTTGAACACCAGCAAGGGCCGGGGTTAGCTTGTGTACATTCATTTTCCATAGAGGACAGGCAGGGTGCAGGTCCAAGTAGGGAAGGAAAGGAGGGGAATAATTACAGCTGTTTGTACTGAAGAACATAGATATAATGAATCTCAAGGAGGAGGAGATCATGAGGGTCAGAGAATGTCAAAGCTTTAAGAGATCCTTTAGTGTAAGGACCTCATTTGACACAGTGAGAAGCTGAACCTTAGTGAGATGCAGGGAATGAGAATTGAATATCTGGAATGTATGGAGCCTTGGAGGCATGGGGATACTGAGAAGTAGGAAAATTGAGGTACTGAGGATCTTTTGACTGTCAAAGGTATAAGCTAGGTTAAAAGTAGTCTAGTCCTGAATGCTCTTGTACAAGAGGTGGAAACGGAAAAGACAGAGGAAGTGGACTGAGGATTATAGAATGCGAGGGCTGCAAGGAGCCATAAGTAAGATCCATCACCCCACAAGTGACAAAGAAAACTGAAACTCAGACCAATGTATGAACATTTATGCTTACACTGCCTTCTGCCTCTTCCCTTTTCCTCCTTGCCTCTTGAAACCTACAGTTCTTTCCAAGACTCAGATCCATTACCTTCAAAATGCTTTTCCTAGTTTTTAGTGTCTTTTCCCCATCATTGCTTTTTTTTTTTTAATTCTGTAGCATCTGTCTATGAACATGTGTTGCCTAGCACAAGGTAAGCTTTTTGGAGGCAGGAGGTGTCTCCATTTTGATTCTGTATCTCTAGTACCTGGCTTAAGATCTGACACTAAACTTAGGCTTGTTAATGGTTTGATTGGAAGTAGAATTGACAGGACTTAGAAATTTAGTTGAAGTGAGAGGTTGAGGGAGGGTGAACAAGTCAAAAACATCAAATCTGTGCTGCAGGAAAAATGATGGGGTTTTCAATTTTGTTATTTTTTATAGCAAAGTTTGTAGGAGGAGACAGAGTTAGAAGGACTTGGATTAAGAATTTCCTTTTAGATACATGGAGCTTGAGGTGTGAGTGTTACATTCTGGTATAGTTGTTTTCAGTAGACAGAGACAGTTGAAGTTTACAGGACTGGCACTTGAGACACAGAACTGGATCTGTAGATTTGAAAACATCTGAGCAAAGATACTAATTGGATCAGTGGGAGCGATTTCACATGAAGTGAGGAAGAATGACATGGAAGAGAGAAAAGATGCCTGGTGAGACTGCACTTGACCAGCCCTGCCCTAGCCATCTAATGAGATGGCTATCTTCCTGTTTTGTACGTAGTAAACGCTTAAAAAATGCTCTTTTGTTTTTTCATGTCATCAGGTGCATGCTCCATTTCTACTTTATCCACTGGGAATACTAATCAAATAAATGCTGCCTTTGCTTTTGAAATGGGCGTGACCATCATCTGCTCTACGACTCCCTTCCCCATCCCAATGACTTTACTGTTCCTTTGTCACTATGTAAAACTGTGTGTGTTGTCTCCCCTCTCAGTTACAATGTAAGCTTATTGGGAGCAGGGACTATCTTTTCTATGTTTGTGTTCCCAGCATTTAGTGCAGTGCTTGGTGTTGCATCTGTTGGGGACATAATCACTCTTGACTCCTTCTAGCTGTAACCAACCTTTACCTCTTTTGGACCATAAGACTGTGGGACAACAAAGAACACCATCTATAGTTATTGAAAACAGACAGGGAAATGATAACTTAGTGTACATGTACATCTTCCACATGTAACTTTTCTCTTTTTAAGATCTTCAGTTTTTATATTAGAATATTATACTAGACTTTACAGGAGGTTTAGTAGTTATGTTTCTTTTGGTTCACAGTGATTGCAAATATCATTCCAGAGTCATATGACTGAATAAACCATTGAATCCAGGAGGGGCCCTCCTTTGTTCTGACCCATGCCATATTAATTCTTGGAACCTCTGGTGGCTAGATATCTCAGACTTCCTGCGTCCTTCACATTGTTCTCCTACTGAAATACAGGAAGACTGTAAACTTTGGAGGAATGTTTATTGCTGCTTGGAAATAGGTGAAAACTTTGTCACTATTAAATTACTGTTAAAAATTGTATTTTGTGTGTACATAAATGTATATGTATATATAAAATATTTTCTTTCTTTTTTTTTTTGGAGAGGCAGCATGGCGTAGTGGATAGAGAGCTGGCCTTGGAGCCAGGAAGACCTGGGTTCAAGTCTTGCCTCTGACATATACTGTGTGACCCTGGGTAAGTCACTTAATCTCTCAGTGCCCTAGGCAACTCTGTAAGACTATTAAGTTGCAGAGAGGGTGCCGACCTGCACTGGTAGAGGGAGTTTCCTTATTAACGGAGTTCACTATACCAGTGAAATCACAGGTCTAGTGCTTAATCCCCATTATTTTTCTATTACATGGTATCTACTGAATGAAAAAATTTTGATTTAGAAGTTTTTTCATCTTGTAAAATGAGGGGATTAGACTAAATGATCTCTAAGGCCCCTTCCTGCTCTAACGTTTTGGTTGTTGAGTACAGGATATTCAACAAAATCATATCAATTTGATTGATCAGAGTTGAAACATCATTTTGTTTCGTCAGTTCAGTGTGATGATTTCCTTCCCCTTTATACTGTTGCTATAATGTGAATCACCATTACTTAAAGTTAAATAAACTGCAATTAATTGTTGTTGCAAAGCATTATTGTTTTGATCAAAGTCAGGGTTTCTTAACCTACAGTGGTCTCTAAATCTGGACTTTAAAAATATTTTGCTAAGTACTGTCAGGTGGTGCAATGTATAGAATGCTGGGCCTGGAGTCAGGAAGACCTGAGGTCAAATCCAACCTCGGATACTTAAGTAATGCAACCTTGGGCAAATCACTTAACTTTGATTGCCTAAAAAAAATATTTTGTTAATTATATTTTGATATAATTGGTTGCCTTTGTAATTTTATGTATTTAAAAGCATTTTGTGAATAGGTCCGTAGGCTGAACTGGACTCCCCATGTGAGGGGAAAAATGTTGAAAACTCCGTATCTAAGCTTTCTTTTAAAATTAATGTTAGGAGTCTGGTAGGAAGAACTTGCCATGAGAAAATCTGAAGTGATTATATTTGAGACCTTAAGCAAAGAGTGAGTAAAATTTTCACATCTTTACCAGAAATTCATATTCCACGACTTTTTTCCTTTTAGGGTGTCTTGACAAAGGTGTATGAAGTAGAAATAGCATGATTAGTAGAAAGAGTAGAGGATTCAGGAGTCAGAAGTCTTGATTTCTTATTGAACTCAGGAGACTTTAGTTCAGATAAATGTGTATATTGATACCACTGATGTAAACACATGCTCTTGTTTGAGGGCAATAAACCAAATTGGCAGTGATAAGGTAACATCAAGTGATCTAGATATGGTATAAAAATTCCATAGAATCAGAAACTTAGAAATGGAAGGGAGTTGAGCAGTCTGACCTTTTACAGTGTCCATGATAAATGATAATTTAGTCTTTGACAAACAGCAAATAAAGGCTAATAATAGCATTGCTAGTAACAGATAACCTGTTGCCCTATCCTGATAGCCAAACAGATGACTTTTTTGATGAGGTCAAAGAGAAAATATAGAGAGAAAAGGGAATAGGGTCCAGGACAAAGCCTTATGTACATCAACAGCTGAGAGGTGGGAGTGGGAGGCAACTGGTTAGCAATTCATGTTTTGTAGTTTTCAATTTATTTAAAGAAGTACATATGCTTGAACTTTGCTAATTCAGTACCAGCCTTGTTCAATGTATTCAATCTAAATTTGTTGCTTTTAATGTTGTCTTCATTTACATTGTTATAGTCATTTTATAAATTGTTCTTGTGGTCTTATTTCTTGACTTGCATCAATTCATCAGAATCTTCCTATGCTTTTCTGACTTCTTAAGACTTGTTGCTCCTAACAGTATTCCATTAAATATATTTGTTACATTTGCTCCAGCAATTTTCCAAACTTCTATACTTTAAAGGTTGATATTTAGGGGTGAAAACATTTCTACACTTTTATTTGCTGTAGTTCATTTTAACTGGAACCAGTAAAGAACTTTTACTATGAAGCATCACTTGGATCTTGTAAATTCATTCACTATGGTGTACTTTATGGTGCTTATGGTATTTTAAAGGAGGAGGCTTTGACATGCATAATAAGAAGCAAGACTTGTATTTTTCTATTCCTTCAAAGTAGTATCTCTGATTTTTTTAGAAGTAGGAGAAAAGATAGAGGGATAATCCTTCACAAGAGTGAAGTAATAGTGTGTTCACCTCTTTAAACTTTAAAACAAATCTGTACCAGATTATAATTATTTTCTGAAGAGCTTCTTATAGCCTCAATTTTTCAAACAGTTCAATTTAGTAAATTTGCTGTGAGCAATTATTCCATGTTAGTACATTGAAGTGCTTGAAGCATTCTCAACAGTAAAAAGACAGGTGGAACAGTTACATAGAAGTTAAGGCAGTATATAGTTATGTATCCAGATGAGTGGCGTGTACAATTAATGATATGGGAGTTAAGTAGGGAGAGATCATTGTGGGCTTGAGTAAGGAAAGCTTCAAGCAGGTGATGGGATTTGAATGATGGGGAAGATCTGGACAGGAACTGAGAAACATAATGCCAGGTAGGTGGCGCATTATCAACTAAGAGACTCAGGTGGAAAAGTGAATGGTGTGTTTTTTGTACAGCGTATTACAGTACTGGCTTGGCTAGAATGAAGAATTGCCTTTGGAGAGCACTAGGGAAATAAAAATTGGCTAAGAAAAGAGAAATACTGGGAAAATACGATTGGTTAAGATAAGATGAGGCCATATTGTGGAGAGCCATGGACATTAGGCTAAGAGGACTTAATTGCCATTGTATGGTTTTGGTGACATAGTAAAAGCAGTAGTGTCAAGGTTGGACTAAAAAAGACAGAGATTGGAAGCAGCTCCCTGAAACTATTGCAGCACCCTGGAACTGTTGGAATGGAGGGAAAAAGATAGATTTTGAGAAACATTTCAAAGGAAGAATTTGAAATAATGTGGTGATTGTGTAGTTTGTAGAAGGAAAAGTAATAGATGATTTCTGTGGTTTCCATCCTGGGTGTCTGGGATAATCTGGTACCATTTATGGAAATAGGCAAGTTGAGATGGGGAGGAATGGAGTGTGACAATGAGTTAATTGTTTGAATGTTTTTGTAGTGGGCTTGGGTATGGGAAAGCCATTTGCGAAGGCTAGCAGGAGTTCTTGCTGGAGCAAAACAGGTATGTCTGCATTGTGGCCATGCAGTTGTTTGTCTCTATCCAAGACCTACACACACTCAAGGTTTTGGGAGAGGATCCTCTCTGTCTGATTGGGGTACATTTCATTGCATCTGAATACCAAGTTCTGCTTCTAAATGATTCCTCTTTTCAAGATGAAGTTGTCTTGGGGCAGAGCCCCTAGCAACTCTGGAAATGGTTGGTCTTATTCGAGAAGGTAAGGTGTTGGTTCTCTGACCTGGATTGGAAAAGTAAGATCAGATTTAAAGCAGGTAAGCAGAAGAAAGAACGCCTTTCAAACTGACACTTTGTTGACATAGTGTGTGTAAAGTGGCTTTTTGGCATATTTGGCAAGGAGATGGGCCCCCCATGCTAACACCTAAAATCCCTGTTTTTTGTTGTTGTTGTTGTTTTTTCAGTAAAACCACGTAAGACAAATAAACACAGCACGCAGGAGGGCTGCTAGCACAGGTTCACTCTTGATCTGGTCAGACAGGAAAGACACTAAGAAGGGGCTAATAATCTTATTTTATTGTACTCTAGTTTCTCAGAAGAGGATTACTGATAATGGGAGCACAAACTCCTACAGCATTCCCTAATCACCCTTCTCTCAGGGTCTCAATGGGGTCAGTCTAGACAGGCACAACTAGTGCATCTCCAAAATCCCCTCAAGCCTCAATGAGGCAAACATAGATTCTACCCAAACCTTGATGGGGGCTGATAAGGCACAGATAGCATTTGTGCATTCAACCCTGTGGTTCCCCATTCACTGACCAATGACCACCCATTTTATAGGGGCAACAAAGAAGGCATTTTGCCAAGGGATGACTTCATAAGGTTACATTAAGTTTTACCATTATCATGTCAACTCAGCACAGCGCACACACACTACATATTTATGACTTTAAGCACAAATGTTCATATTGTTGCAAGGTTTTATAAAGGTATGCAAGCATGGTGGAGGTGTTTTGAACCATAACTCTGGAAACTCATATCTAACACCTGGGAACAAGAGATTGCTATGGCCGTCGATCTTGAGAAACTGAACTCTAAGAAATAATAACAAAAAGCCACTTTACACACATTAAAATTCACCTTACTTACAAGCCACTATGAGTAATTGTATTTTTTAAAAATCTAAACCAACTCTAGTAGGCATTTGCAATTGATACTATTTTTTAAATTGACATAAGCATTAAAAATAATCTAATCAGATTTCCCACTCGAGGCAAGAATCCTATTTTATAGTATCTTTGAAACTTGAATATTTCCAGGACTCTAAGCTACTTGCTTTCTCAAATAATAATCCATTTGGTTAGACAGTTTTTCGTTAGAAATTTCTGCCTCAGATGAAAATCTCATTGGAGTAATTTGTTTGTTCTAGATCTGTCTTTTGTAGCCAATTGAAAATAACTACCTTCTTGGAGATTTTAGTTCTTCAAATATTTGTTATAGAAGAATTTAAATCTGGAAAGGAGAAGAAAAATCTAGTCAAATCTCAATATAGTTAAATAATATAGACATGGTCCCACTGAAAGTAATTTCTATGTATGAATATTCATTTAGAGAAATTCAGTAAACTTTTATTGAGACTAACATATATAAGGCATTTTACATTTACCTAGAAATAGATATATTTTGTCCCTCATACCTGGAACTCTCTTCCTCCTTATTTTTATCTTCCAGCTTCTCTGGTTTCCTTCAAGTCTCTGTTAAAGTCCTGTGAGAAGTCTTTCCCACTACTCCTTAAACTTAGTGCTTTTGCTTTGAGACTCTCCCTAGTTTGTCCTCTCTGTGTGTTTGTATATGTGGTACCTAGTTGTTTGTATGTTGTTTCCCCCGCTACATTGTGCTCTCCTTGAGAACAAAGGTTGTTTTTTGCCTTTTGGTGTTTTCTTTTTAAAATTTCTTTAACTTTATATCCTCTCAGGGTTTAGCACAGTGCCTGGCATGTAGTTGATGCTTAAGAAATGCTTGTTGACTCTTGAGAAATGCTTGTTGACTTACTGAGGTATTTATTAAATGTTTGTTCTGTGCCAGGCACCATGCTGGATACTGGAGATCCAGAGAACAAAAGGTAACTATTTGCCTTTGAGTAGTTTATGTTCTATTGAAGGACACAAGTATACGTAATGAGATGAACTGGAAAGAAAACCGTCCCTGGATTCAAATCCTGACCCTGCTGTTTAATACCTATATTACTGCGGCCAAATGTGGGCACTTTACCTACCCTGTGCCTACCCTGACCCCAGTTTTCTTATCTATAAAATTAGAGTTGGAGTAGATCAGCAGTTGAGTGTGGTCCTTGAACTCCTGGAAGTTCCTCAGACCCTTCTGTAGGTCTGCAGTGTTAAAAATATTTTCATCACAACATTGAGATGCTATTTTCATATTAAAATTATCCCCTTTTCTGACTACATATCTATGTGAGGCTAGATTTTCTTAGCATACTTCAACTAAAACAACATTGTAATGGTTGAATGCAGAGGCAGGTATAAAGATGTATTCAATATTAAAGGAGTTTAATACTCCTTTACATATTGCAAACATTTGTAAAATAATACCATTTTCTATTTATTTTTGTAAATAGTTTTTGAATGAGAATACGATGTTAACATGTAATGGTTATTTTTTAAAATGTATTAATAGATATTCAAAATTATCTGTCTTAATTTGTAATATGGTGAATATTGATAGAACCCACATAAACAAAAGCTCTTTGGGGTCATCTTTTTAAGAATGTTTGAGAATCCTAAGATGAAAATGTTTGGGAACTGCTGGGCTAGATCAGTTCTATATCAGTGTTCTTATGATTCTAAATATAAAATGCAAGCTATTAAAGCTTAAAACTTAAGTAAGACTTTTAGAGCACCCTATATATACTCTGCATCTGTTCATGTAAGTCATGTGTTTCTCTTAATCCACTAAGAATAGTCTTGGGGGGGGGGGATGTTGGGGGAGAAGATAGTGAAATTTGTTTTGTAATATGATTATTGAATATCTACCCTGAAAAAATCTGATAGAGAGCTTGAAATGCAAACATGGAGCTGAGGAGAGAGACCAGAGCTGTTATTATTGATCAGGTAGTATTCTGTGCATAGATCATAATTGAGCCCATAGGACTTAATGTGTTTACCAAGAGATTATGAAGATCCAGCACAGAACTTGGGGTATGCCCATAAGGTAAGGGTGTGCCATATGGATGATGGTTCAGCAAAAGAAACTCTGAAGAACAGACAGGTTGGGAGAACCAGGACAAAACAATGTCACCAAAAAAAAAAAGAAGAAAAAGAATATCCAGAAGAGGGGTAGGCAACACTGTCATGCTTCAGAGAAGTAAGGATGAGGATGGAGAAAGGGCCACTGCATTTGGTGATGGGTAGAGAGATCATTGGGACCTCTGGCAGAAATGTTGATGGGAAAGGTTCTAGCCAACACCACCACATCCTTCAGAACCTACTTCAGAACAATGAAGAATACAAAATGTAGCAAAGAGTCAACAGACTTTCTGAGGAGACAAAACTGCCTAACTAATGCCTGTGGACCTACAGTGGGGGGAGGGGGTGAAGAATTTACCATAAGACAGGGCTAGACCCAGTGTTATTGGCTTAGACATGCAATGAATAAAGCTGAATTCCTGTGAAGGGACTGTGGTGAAGACACATTGCTTGGCGCTAGGTGTTTTCCTTGCCTCTGTAAGGTGGGAGAGGCAAGAACAACAAAACTGAAACCCCCAGAAGCCTTGTTGATGCAAAAATTTGAGCTGACTTAATAGAGAATACATTAATTAATAATTAAATTTTTAAAAAGAGAGACTGAGCCAAATTTGCAAAATGATAAATTAGCATTCACAACACATAAAGAAATAAAGGAAATAAATGCAAAATGTCAACAAAACCATTAACATAAGCACAATGCTTTTTTAGGAAAACAAAATACAAAAACAAAACAAGAAGTAGAAAATTTAAAGACTCCAAACCCAGAAGCAAAAATTATAGAAATCATAAATAAATTCACAAAGAAGAAAACCTTGATTTTCTTCTTTTTAGGGAGAGGGGGAGTTTTAAAAGTGAACTATATAAAACATTTCAGGAACAATTTACTCCAATGTTACTTAAGCTGGCTACAAAAATATATAGAGAAAACATCTTGCCAAACTCATTCTGAGGCAAAAATGAGTATTTTTGACCAGAAGAAGGAAGAGATGAGGCAGAGAAGGAGAATTACAAATTATTTTTTGAATAAAATATTTGCAGAGGCTATCATAATATATTCAAACCTTATTTCTATGACAAAATTTGTTTTATGCTAGAAATGCTAGATTGTTTATTTTAAAAACTATTTAGGCCTTATTAATAACAAAAATGATGAAAATGAGCTATGTGGCTAGATGTAGGAAAAATTATTGATAATATTATACCCATGTATGTTGCACATTAAAAAGCAGAAGAATTAAATGTTGGCATTACCTGTCTCAAATCTTGTTCTGCCATTGTCTGCAATGGAGAAAGATTTGGTGCCTTTCCAATAATAGCAGGGATAAAGCAGAAACATCTGTTTTTGCTACCATTGTTGATAAAGTTACAGAAATTCTACAACTAGTAGTGGGAAAAGATGATGGAGTGGATAAAGAGATAAAATTGTTGCTGTAGGCATCTAGCTACTTTCTTAAAGGCCATAGTTGTTCCCTGCCACCTGCTCTCCCCTGCCACATACTGATATTCTCATATGTGTGACCTGACCAGGAGGTGAGCATTTGGCCTATATAGACCTGGCCTCAGTTGCCCCACCCCCACTTTTCTCCTCTAACTTTGAGAATAGTAATGAGATTGCCACTACCATTCTCAGGAAAACTCACATTTATTTGCTGTGGGACTCCCATCAACTATTTCACTGATTTCCCTGCCTGCAGTAGTCTCCCTAGTCTGTATTGTCTTCCTTTCTTAAAATGTAAGCTCTTACAATTCGTGAACTATCCTGCTTGTTTCTGTTGGTACCCCCTAATTCTTAGCAGTGTTTGCTACAACATTTAATAATGCTTTTTCATCCATTTATTTGTTCATTCATATGTTGGTTTATTTAGGCAACCCAACAGATTCGACTTTAAAACTAAATAAAGCAATAACTAGTAGCGTAGTAGAACATAAGTACATACGCACACACCACACACACCCTTCCCCACATACACACACACACCCTCTACAAAAATTACCATACTTCCTGTTAGTAACTGACCCCCCTCCAGGAGGAGATACAAAAAGAAATTGCGTTCAAAACAACTCTAAGATATAATAAATTATCTGTGAAGCAAACTATGAAGGCACAATTCAGACTTAGATGTATAACCATAAAATGCTTTCTAGAAAGAATCAAAGAAAATTTGATTGTTCATCAACCAGCTGTGGTAATGCAAAAAAAAAAAACTATCTAAATTTGCATGCATAGATATAGTATATCAATCAAAGTACCAAGATAGGGTTACTTTAAGAATTAGAAAAAATAAAATTTATTTAGGCAGTATCACGTATATGAAAAGAAATGATGACACATATGAATTAAGGGAGCCTAACATTACCACATATGAAACTATAAAGCATTAATCATCACAATTATTTAGTACTACTTAGAAAATAGAAAAGAAAAATGGAAACAACTGCTTATTTATTTTTAACTTTTTTTTTTTTTTTTTTTTTTTTTTACATTTTGACCAAATTCTCTCCCTCCAGTTCCTTCCCCTACCCGTTGAGAGGGCAGGCAATATATCAGTTATATATGTGAAGTCATGCAAAAAATTACAGGATACATTTTTTAAAGAATCTCTAGGAGCAAGTCAATATAACATAATGTTCTATATTCTTTCAGCTACAAAAATGCCAGGAAATATTGAAAGTAGTTTAGCAGAAATCAGCTTAAGATCTTAAGGGGAAACTATGATGATTTAGGTTTGTGAAATTTTAGATGTTGGTGGGACTTCCATGTGGAAATATCATTTAAGAAGTGTCAGTGACTCATCCAGCGATCCCAACATTTTGGTTCTTGGTGACATGATGATAAAGACACAGATCAGGCGGGATGCAAGCAAGCAGTCCATTTATTATGCATTTGCTGTATCCTTTTATACCCTTATGACAAAGAAATATAACAGTGAAGATAACACAGGCCCTCATTTCCTTAGACTCTGTGGTTCCCATGATTGGCTTGGAAAAACGTTTTTTTTAACTTGTTACCTTATCTTGCACCTGCAATAAGTTCATGGGTTCATGGAGAAGCCTTGCACCAGCCTTTCTCTGAGCATAACCAAGTATACAGCCTGGTGGGATACAAATCCTGGGCTGGATTTGTAGTTACACTTGGCCTAGCTCCTCAACATCTCCCCCCTTTCTTTTGTTGTAAGTGCAGTTAATGGACTTGTGTCTGTGATTGAATTGCAAGCTGCTTTATGAATTGGTACAAGAAGGACAACATGCAGGTGGAAAAAAGGAATGTCAGTCCTAGGGGAACAAGGGTCAATAGCCAATGAGATAAAGACGTAAAAGGATTAGCCTTTTTAAACCAATGAAGCAGATTCTTAGCCATCTAGTCCACATTGAATGGCACACCTGCTCTTGCAATCACATCTAAATAACAGTTGAGTTTTTAAGGCCTTTAACTTTAACCTAAATACAATATTAATGGTTCTAATACATTGATCTTATACAAAAAGTCCTTATATCATGTAGTGTCTTAAAGACTATAGAAATATTTTATGAAAATTCATTAACATATTGTGTAGTTTTTTTGGATTTTTCTCAGTAGAGAAATTGTAGACATAGTGGTTGAAATGATCAATAATAGTACAATAATAGTAGGGCAGTGAGTCTAGGAACAAGAAATCTGACAAGAATAAGAAATCTGACAAGAATAATAAGTCTAACAATAAATCTGACAATGACAAGGCCTTTCCCCCCCCTTTTTAAAAAAGATCTCCCAATGTATGATATTAAACGTGAGTTAAAATTAGTTGGAAAAGGCAGAAAATACACATTAAGTAAGAGCACAATTAATAGAAGTAATATTCCATACGTAGGGATAAGTATATCCATAATTACATGGGTTTCACGCTAACATTCTTAGCCAATTTATTCACAAACTGAGCAGTTTGTATTTCATTTAGTAAAGAAATAGAAGACATGGTTGCTGATATTAAGAGGGAGGCTATGGCAATCAGTCCCGTGATCAAAAGTCTAGAAATCACTTTTTTCTAGCAAATAAGGTGGTTCTACTAATGTGTTGTGTAACAAGTCCATTAGAGGGTAATATTATCTTGTGAAAATGTGAGACACTAAGTCACTTCTTCTTGGGTTGTCTTTGTGCAAGGGGTCTCCCGATCCTCTTTCTCTGAGGTTTCAGTTTCTACCTCAGGATGATCTGTTGTGGGACATGCTTGGACATTCTGTTCTGCCACCTTCACTAGTCATTTGGCAGCTCCTGGAAAACATAAACACAAACCTCTCCGCCACATAGGTAAAGGGTTAGGCCCTTCCTATATCTTTGTTTGGGGATCTTTCCACATTACCTTCATTTGGGGAGTATGCACCTTTTCAAATTATTTTTCTGCTGGTGTATACTCATTTTTAGTGGTGTGTAAAAATATTTTTTGGGTGTATAAAGCAATAGCTAATTGCCTTTATGGCATATTATTAGTCTTTTTACTTTTGTAAATAGGTAAATAGGCTTTTAGATCTTATTTTCTTCTCTCAAGTATAGCTTGAGCAGTGGAATTATAAGGGTTGTACCTGTAATTAATGTAATGTGAAAATGACCACAGAAAGATTAAAATAATCTGCTAGTTGTAGGTGGGGGCATTATCAGTTGTCAATTGTATTGGAACACCCATTGAAGCAAAAGATTGTAACCTCTGGTCAGTTACATTTTTTACTGATCCCCTGTCTGAAGGGAAGCAAAGGTAAAAGAAAAGTATGCATAGTGGGTGGGTGGGTGGGTGGGTGGGTGGGTGGGTGTGTGTGTGTGTGTGTGTGTGTGTGTGTGTGTGTGTGTGTGTGTTAATTTACCAAAGGGAGGATAATGAGTTACATTTATCCGCCAAGATTTAATTTTCTGTGGGTTAATGGTGATTAGTAGAGGAGTGGTATAGATAACACATTGAGGCAGGTTTTAGTTCAATATTAGGAAAACTATAGATAGTATCAAGGGGTGCAGAAAAAGCTTTTTACAAAATGTAACAGTACCTTATGTTTAAAACACCAAAAAGCATAGGAATAAATAGACCTTCCATTAATATGGTAAATACTAGCTATCTAATATCAAATGTTAAAATTATCTTCTTATCAATAATGGAAAAATAGCAGAAGTCTTTCCAATAAGGAAGGAAGAACATTAACACTATTATTTGATTATAGTTGGAGAAATGCTAGCTATAGTAAAACTATAAGAAAAAAGAAATGGAAGGAATAACCATAGGCAAAAAGGAAACAATTTTTTCCTTTTGACGTAATAGGATGTTTTACTTAACAGAGCCTTAAAGATTTAACTCCAAATTAAATGAAATAATAACTTTAGCAAAGCAGCTAAATATAAAATAAACTCACAAAAATCTTTTTGTATATTATCAACAAAACCTAGAAGGAAAAGGAATTCCTTCCAAAATAACCACAAATTGAGTAAAATATCTGGCAGCTCCGCTACCAATACACACAGAAGTCATAACTACAATCACAAAATACTCTAAATAACTAGAGAGATAATTAATGCTTATTGCTAGGCTGTGGCCTCTATCTTATGAGGATTTGTAATTTCTCAAAAAAAAGTTAAAAAGCTCTGTATTCTGTGTATGTTTAAGTTTGGACACTGGATATTTGCTATCTGATACGGTATTTAAGGGAGAAGAAGAAAACTCATTTAATAATATCATAGCTGAAAGCTTTGCATTTTGAGCAAAAGTACAGTGAGTACTAATAACTTTATCATTATTAGAATCAATGTAGTGGCTTGCATTTGGGAAAGCTGTTAAACAAAAAAAAGAATTCCTGACTAGAACTTTAGAACTGAATAGTAGACATACATCCTTGTTTCACAAAGCTTTGTTTATCTTCTGATTATATTCATTTTGAAAGAAAGAGATACTTCAGAAATCAGCATTTTACCTACAGTAAATTCAGACATTACTTTAACTCTTGCTTAGGCCATGAAATGACTATACATTGAGATAAATACAGCAAAATCTGTTCCACCTTAACTTAGCAATAAATTGTCTTGGAAATGAAAGTTTTAGTAGGCCTCCTAAAAAATCACACTAAAGATTAAAAAAATTTTTTTTAAGTATATGCCCTTTATTTAAAATAAGTTTTAAGATTTATAAATGATCATCAAACTTTTGTGAGAGAAAAGAAAAACAGATTAGTTAGTTGATTACAGAATTCTTTAGATATTAAAAAGTGTTTTAACCAGAAAAGGTATAGTAAATGAATCCGATCACAATACTTTAAAAGCTATTGATATTAGAATCTTCTTTAAGGTGAGCCTTAAGTATTTAAAAAAATTTTTTTTCCTTGACCAAATCACGACTCATAGCCAATTACAATTAAATTTTTTTTATTCCCATGGAGCTGTAATAAACAATAAAGATTTACTAGATTTCTCGTACATAAAGAATTTAATTTAATGTTTTTCTTTCTCATATTTAAACAAGTCCTACTAGTGTAAAGGCCAATTGTTAGAAATCTTTTTAATATTTTGTAACTTCTTGGCAAGTAATAATTAAAACAAGTTCTTTTCTCAGGCTGAATGACCTTGCCTCTAGAGATATTTTCCATGGGTTTTGGCAGTTTCACAACATAAGTAAAATTGATATGGATTTTAAGCAGGGGGGGCCGGGGAGAGTGCTGGGCCAACGGTTATGCCCCTGCGTTGCTAACTCTCACACATAGAGTAGGAATGTTCTGAATGGACAGAATTAATCCGAAATAAAGTTTTCACCCAGTCTCTTCTTTCCACATTCATTAATCAATTAACAATTTTAAGTTTTTAGCATTAAGACAATAAAATAACTCAATTAACAATCTTATAAGTCCCAATAAATGATAACCAAATTGTTTTAGTTGTAACCTCCTCTCTAACTTTAGAGAGGTGTAAATACCTGATTTTCTATGTGGAAGATATAAATAGTAAGAGATGTAAGTGACATAACAGTTTTTACACAACTTCTTTCCTCTTTTAGTTTCAACAGAATTCTGAATTAAAAACTTACTTTATCTAACACTATGTCTGGCTTACAAATGAGCCCTCAATTTTCACTATACAATAGATTTTTTCTACAATTTAAAAGACCACAACAACACAATGACATTGTGACATTAATTGCATTTCCAAATCATCACTTGCAAAAACTATTAATAAAAAAATTAGGCTTTTCTCCTCTCCTCATAGCTCTAGAGTCTGATTGTGGATTTAGAAGTTTTAATGGAGAGGTTCATCTACTTGTCTAAAAAATGTGTGGGCTTCAGAGTTCCTCAGGGCTGGTGCTAATGGGGTCCTTCATAGGTTTATTACACTTTCTCCCTTTAGTTAGATTGGGAGGGTACCTTAAATTCCTTATTATATCTACAGCACTCTCTCTCTTTTCATCTGATCTAGGATGATAGACTTTGAAATTTTTATAAAATATTTTCAGCTTATTCAATTTTTACTCCAGTAAGCTTTATTTGTGTGTCCACTCCTTAACTTCTTTAAAAGTGAGAGCTTTGAATCCTCCACCAAGTGAGCTGGGAGTGATGCCAACTCCCTTATCTCCCTTACTAGAGTACGCAAAAACCTCTGAGGTGTTTCTTATCAGATCTTAGAAATATCCCAATTTGCCTAAATGCCAATTAGTATAATAAAATTCTTACTTAACCTTAACATCAAATTAGGAGTGACACTTTTTACTTTTTCACATTCCCTAAAAATAACCAGAATGAGTTCAATTGACTTTCAGTAGCATTCTGAATACACAAAATTTTATGTCTTATAGCTGAGGCAGGAAATGGTTAAATGCTTGTTCATATGCCTCTTTGATCTGAGGGAAAAAATTCCCTTATTATTTCTTACCACCTTCTTGTCACTCCACTTGTCCAGAGTTGAAATGAAGAGGAGATTTTCAAAGTTGTAAAACTTCTCACACTTTTCAAGTGCAAGTGGTTTTATAAAAGCCTTAATATTTTTTTTTTCAAATTCTATCCTAATACTTCTTGTACACTCTATTACTTGCTATTACCATCATATAAAATAAAAATACTTATCCTCTCGTACCTCCTAATCTCCCGCCAGCTGTTTGTGAATTTCGCAGGCAAGAAGTGGGGGAAGGGAGAGGGAAAGAGATAACATTGCAAGGAACATTTTGCAGTCCAGCTGCATTTTAAATCTTATAGATGACAAATTACTCTCACACACTCATTCACACAAGGACACAAAACCAAAGCAGAATAGATGCAGAAAATAACAGTATGGATTCAAAAAGCTCAGAGAATTGAGGAGATCTCCTAAAAAATAATTAAAACAGTTGCTTGACACTCCATAAAGACTTATTTGATACTTTTCTTCCTTTCTGTTTCCAATACTCTTGGACTGTATGGAGACAGCTACATCACACTGAATTGTTTGAGCCACCCCCAGCACTTGATTATCTCTAATGTTAAGCATATCTTCAATATATTCCATAGAAAAAAGACAGAAATGGGGAAATACTGGAGTCCCCCCTCCATCAGTCTCCCACTCATCTGTTCCCCCACTGTCTCCCTTGCTACGGAATCTATTGTCCCCTTCTGCGAAAACCAAGGACAACCTGTTTCTATACATTCCAAAAATTCTTTAATTTGTTTTGAGGTACAATAAGGTCCTCTCTCTCTCATGAGGCTCTTTAAAATTAGCATAGGATTCCTTATCTCTCTCTTTAAAGTGTGTCTGCCCCATGGTATCAGCATGCTTATTCCAATTCCCCGTATAAGCCTGAATGTTGCTGAGTGAAGAAGTGTCTAAGGAAAAAAGCCCGCACAGCCAAAGCAAAACCATTTTGAGCCAGCTGCTGTTTTACTCGGGAAAAATAAAAGTGCTACTTGACAGTTCTCCGAGCCTTTCCCTACCTTATGCTTAACAGCACGGAGCTCCTACCCAGGGGGTCATATCACTGAAGGACTTCCCACTCAGGTCAGGTCCCTGTTCTAGGTGCTAGGTGTCAGGAACTCATCCAGCGATCCCAATACTTTGGTTCTTGGTGGCACGATGATACAGACATGGGTCAGGCGGGATGCAAGCAAGCAGTCTATTTATTATGCATTTGCTGTATTCTTTTATACCCTTACGACAAAGAAATATAACAGTAAAGATAACACAGGCCCTCATTCCCTTAGCCTCAGTGGTTCCCCTGATTAGCTTGGAAAAACGTATTTTTTAACTTGTTAGCATATCTTGCACCTGCAGTAAGTTCATGGGTTCATGGAGAAGCCTTGCACCAGCCTTTCTCTAAGCATAACCGAGTACACAGCCTGGACTGGCAGTTATACTTGGCCTACCTTCTCAACAAAGAAGTTACATTTTAATAATGTGGAAGTTTAATCAATATAAATTGATTGCCATGAAAGGAATTAAAGATCACTTTTTTGATCTGTAGAGAGGAAGATGGCTGCTGTGGCAGCACTTTTAGAATATCAACTAACAAAATCACATGGAGAAAGGTGATAGGAGGTTTCATAGTATGTTATAAAACAGTAAGAAGTAGTGAAGGAAAAGTAGGTATTTTTTAAGTTTAATTTTATTATTTTTCAAACTTTGAAAAATAATCTTTCCCTAATAACCTTCATTTCTCCCTAATACCCCACTTCCTTATATTGAGAAATCAAGAAAAACAGAACCCCTATTATAAAAATGCATAATCAAGGAAAACAAATGCCCACATTGGCCATGTCTCCCCTGAAATGCTTAAATTTACCCTCTGAATCCATCACCTTTCTATCAGAAGATGAGTAGCCTGATTATCACAAATCCTCTGGAATTTTGGTTGGTCATTGTGTTGACCAGGGTTGCTACAGTGCTTGTCTTTTACAGTATTGTTATCATATAAATTGTTCTTACGGTTCTGCTCACTTCTCTCTACATCACTTCATCCGAGTGCTTGCTAGGTTTCCCCATGGCTGTCCCTTTATTTGTTTCAGCACAGTGGTATTCCAGCACATAGTATACCATAACTTTTTAGCCATTCCACATCTGATGAGCACTTCCTCAGTTCCAAATGCGTTGCCACCAGAAAATGAACTGTCATGAGTATTTTAATTTTGAGTATAGCACTAGTGATAGTATTGCTGGGTCAGAGGGTATTATAGTTTAATAATTCAGAGAATGTTTTTTGATTTTCATTTGCTTTTTACTAATGACTAGTGATAGTGCTTTTTTCATATGCCTGAGAGCTTTGATTTCTTCCTCCAAAAACTGCCTTTTCACCTCCTTTGACAATTTATCAATTAGGGGAATGGTTCCTAATATTGAATTACTAAGTTTGAATCTATTTCCTATAGATCATAGAAATGAGACCTTTATTAGAGAAAATCATAAATTAAAAATCCCATCAAAATAGAAGACACTGAAATTCTGAAAATCAAAGAAGCAATTCAAAACAAAAACATTAAATTGATAAAGAGAGGAGTTGGATTTTTAAAAATAATAAAAGATAAAATATTAGCTGATCTGATGGTTTTTATTCATTCATTCATTTATTTATTTTTGCTTTTTGGAGGGCAATTAGGGTTAAGTGACTTGCCCAAGGTCACACGGCTAGTTTTTTGTGTTAAGTGTCTGAGGCCAGATTTGAACTCGGGTCCTCCTGACTCCAGGGCTGGTGCTGTATTCACTGTGCCACCTAGCTGCCCTCTGATTTTTAAAAATGAGGAAAACCAGATTATTAAAAAGGAGAAAGGAAAATTGACAACAAATGAAGAGCAAATAAAGGAAATTATTATTTCCCATCTCTAGAATTAGAGATTTGATCCTAACATAACCAAGATAAAATGGAGACATATATGCATTTATCATAAAATTGTCATTATTAAAATTGTACTGAGAATAATTTACACATGTATTGAGGGAATTCTTTATGAAAGTATGAAAAGAGGGCAGCCAGATTTTGCAAAATTATGTTCTGTAGCATATTATAGCTTTATAGCACAAAATTGGCAAAAAGGTGTAGAAAACAAAAGATGTCACAGCTTATTGTTGACTAAAAAGCATTTGACTGGGTAGCATGACTTCAAAGGCTCTTGGTGGCTACTATATGTTAAAATCCTACTGAAATGAGAGCTAGAACATTTTTTAAATTTTCTAATTATTGATATCAAATGAGATCGGGAGATGTATTTGTTGTTTTGGGTTTTTTTGCATTGTATCATATTGAGGGGGAGAGAGGAAATAAGGGTGTGTGTGTGTGTACACACACATACACATATACACACATATTTATGTATATATCTACTGTGTGTCAGGCACTGTGTTGAGAACTTTTTACAAATATTATCTCATTTGATTTTACAACACCCCTGCAAAGTATGAGTGCTAACCACATTTTACAATTGAGGAAACTTGGGCAAATGGAGGTTAAATGATTTGCTTAGCTAATAAGTCTCTGAGGCCAGATTTGAACTTTCATCTTCTGAATTCTAGATTTAGTACTCTATCCATTGTGCCTCCAGCTGTGCTTTGTTGAGCACAGAAAGGAAAGAGGGATTCCATAGAGATAATAGAATGATCTTGTAAGTCTGCATTTTATAATATTATTTTGACAATTGTGCTAAGTGGTAGATTATTTTGCAGCCTTCTAAATAAGATCTGTATGGGAAAGCTATATGGTGGCATAGCATACTGGTCTTAGAGTCAGGGAGACTTGTCTCCTAGAGTTCAAATCCAGCCTTACTAGCTGTGTGACCCTCAGCAAGTCACTTCACCCTATTTGCCTCAGTTTCCTCCTCTGTAAAATGAGCCAGAGAAAGAAATGGAAAACCACTCCAGTATCTTTGCCAAGAATACCCCAAGATGGGGGTTATGAAGAGTCAGACTGAAAATGACAACAGCGGCAAAGACAAATGGGATCTGTAATCATCAAAAGTTTAGACTCTCTTTCTAGAAGTCAGCGGAACCCTGTCCTCAGCCCTTTTCTGTAATCACACTGTCTTGATCTTATCCCCATTTCCCATCAGTTCAAAATATCTTTATGCCAATGACTGCTGTAGAGTAGCCATAAGTCTCAACTAAGCTCCAGTCCCATGTAACCAATTGCTTATTGGACGTTTCCACCTGGATGTTTCATAAACATTCCACATGCAGTATATGCAAAATAGAACTCATCTTCACCCCTGAACCCACTACCTGTTCTTAATTTTTCTGATCTCCCAAGTTTGAAAACTGAGTTGTTCTGACTTTTCAGTCTCTTGTATTACCCACTTAGCCAACAAGCATTTAAGTGGCTCTTTTGTGATAGGCTTCATGCTAAGTTCTGGGGAGAAAAAAGTAGGAAAATAGTTCTTGCCCTTGAGGAGTTTACAATCTAATAAGAAAACAATATCTATTAGATACAATGTAACCTTAGAAAGGAGGTGAGCGCCTAGTTGAATTTAGATCAAATAAATTTCTAGTCAGGACAAAGGCAATGTGATTTTATTATTTCCAGCTTCATTCAGCAGCAAGCTAATCGGGTCAACGAAGGTACATCATGTGAACAATTGAGAGTTTGGATTTAGCACCATGTAATTTGTGATAGAACAAGGAGATTCAAAAGTAGAGGAGAACATGTGGTTAAACTAATTCTTTAAGAGATCTAGAATGTAAGTGTGGAAAGCAGAGTCAGAGAGCAGATGAGGAACTGGAACATAGTAAGGATTTGATGGATTAGAGGTGACAGTGGAGACAAGTTTATGACTAGTAAGGAAGAGAAAGGAAACATAGAATGATGGAAGATAATGTTTAGATAAAGAAATTTTGGAGTGCTTGAATATGAAAATTAGAACACTTGTGGATGAAGGCAAGATCATGGCTATGACCACACCTTGTTTAGCTAAAGTAGAGAAATCAGAGGTTTTGAGCAGTTGAGGAACTGGGATTTAGGATGGATATTTGAGGAAACATTGCATGTTGAAATCCATAAATGTGAAGGTAGGAATTTGGTGAGGGAGACAAACCAGACACTGAACTATTGAGAAATGAGGAATATCCTGTGACTCAGTAGGTAACAACTTCCAACCTTATTTTGCCTGCTGACTTCCTGTTTGTTCCTTAAAACCTAATTCTAGTGCCACCGTCGTCAAACTTTTCCTAAAATCTCTGTTTAGTGACATCTTTTTCTTCCTTGGACCTTACACAACACTTAAGTGATCATTTCTCTAATATGTTTGTCATTTAATGTATATAGATTATAATTATTGTTGTTTGTGTCTTATCCTGTTACTAATCTAAGTTCCATACATGTAATGTGCTATTAGCTAAACTTTATATTTTGCCCTGTTTGTGTCAGTGATTTTTCAAGGATAGGGATTGTTTGTTTTGTTCTCAGTGCCCAGCATCTTGCCTGGCATTTAGAGGATGCTTAATCGATGCTTGTTGATTGTTTCTGTAAAAGGAAGTAATGTGTACTAGCCTAGAATGGTAGTCTGGACACAAATTGTGAAAGGCTTTAAATGTTAGAAAGGAGTAATAAGCAAGAACCATTGGCAAACCTGTGCTTTTGGAAAATTAATTTAGTTGACGTGCGAAGGACGTGTAGGAGAGGGGAGAAATTTGAGGAAGGAAGACCATTTAGGGCACTGTAATAGTGCAAGCAAGACTATTATACTCACTTTCTCAGTTTACTGATTAAAAGTGTTTGGAATAGAAATATCACTTGATTTTTAAAGTATTATTGCCAATTTGTGATACCTCATTTGGGAACAGGACAATATCTGTTTGCTTCTAGATTGGCATGCAGTGAGAGTTTTGAAATTAGCTCTGAAAATAGTTTTCTTTTGGATCTGGGAAATTATCTTACTTCAGATGTACTCTATACATTTGAGACTTTTATTACATGGCTTGTCCTCAGTATATAGAAATGGTAGTAAACTGTAGTTATAGTTCTTTGCTTTGTAAACTCCCTATTGCATAGTTTCAATGAATCATTGCAGAATATAAGAAATATTTTGCACATTTTAGTTAGGATTATAAAATTCATAATGTACTATTTTACATTTTATAAATTTTTTTGAAAGCCTCAAAGAGCTCTGAAAGATCCCTTTCTTGTTCTTATCTCCATTTTCTCAAGGTTTTTTTCCTCCATCATAAGATCTCTAGTGTATATAATAAAAGTTGAGAACATCAGTGTGGGCCATTAGTGATCAGGGAATTTATTCTAGATGAGGATGAGACTCTATATACTGAGTTTGAAACATCAATTGATAATTGGAGTAGGGAGTAAAGATGATAATGTGTGTTTAGTATGGAAATTTTCTTGACTGGAGCATCTACTTTGTATGGGAAACTAGTGGGAGAATTATGTTGGGACAGATTATGAGGTTCCTTGAATTTGTTCAGTCCTTCCGTCCATCTGTTCAGCAAACATTTATTAAGTATCTATTTGTGTATGGAGAACAGAGGAGTTACAAAGCCTAGTTAACATAGTGTCCATGTGGAGTTTACAGACTAGTAATGGGATAGGACAACAAATATCATTAGCTATAATGTATAACATTTCATGATGAGTATATTAGGGAGTTGGAAAATAAAGTGCTATGTAAGATCTAGGCTAGAAAAGGTTGTTACCAACTAGGGATCTCAGGAGAGGCTCCATGAAGAAGGTAGCTTTTGGAGTTGAGTTTTAAGAAGTGAGTGATGTTAGAAAAGGGTAGAGTTTCTTGAATGTCAAGTAGTTGGAGGTAAATTTTATTTGATTGACATTAGGGAACTGCTGGAGCTTTTGTTTTGTTTTGTTTTCTTTTTAAGCTCTAGAGCAAAATGATCAGATTTGAAATGATTTTAACTTCAGAATGAAGAAGATACTGACTGGGAGGAAGCAGAAATGGGAAGACTTAAAAGGATGCTATTGTACAGGTGGCTATGGTAAAGTAGTATTAATATTCATAAAGAGAAGACAGATTATGAGAAGTACAGAGGTATAATTAATTGTAATTGCACAATTAATTAATAGACTTTGAAATTGTATGTGAGACATGAGAGTGAAGCCAGATTTTAAACGTGGGAGAGTGTATGAACAGTAGTAATACTGATAGAAAAAAAATGAAACAGATTGGTGTTTAAAGATAATTTGCTAGTTTTTGGTTGTGTTGGGAGATCAGATAAAAGTGTGCTAGAGAAGATGCAGATCTGGAACTGTGAAAAGATGTCAAGACTCAAGAAAGAGTTTCACAAATTACCTTGATAGTTGAAGCTGTGAAGGTAGGTGAAATTAAACAAAAGATAGCTCAAGAAATATTTATAAAGTGTGTGCTAGGTGCAGTATGATGTACTAGACACTGAGAATATGTTGACAGAAATGAACAGTCCTTGTTATCAAGGTGCTTGTGTTGTTATTTTAATGGAGGGTATTTCATGACTGCCTATTAAAGGATCTAGAGAGGATAAAAGGAGAACCAGAGAAAAATAGTTTGTTTGGAAAGGTAAAGACACTGTGTCCCCAAAGTGATGCCCAGTGTGCTGTAGGAAGAATTGTGTCAAAAACTAGAGAGGAGGAGGAGGAGGATTGAAAAGCTGTTACATTTGGCAGTCAGGAGGAAAGGAACATTTGAAAACCTTTTCAGTCTAAAAGTAATGTAGGAAGCATTGTATGTAGAGGATCTCATCAAGAAACTAAAGGAAGAAGAGTAAATGGAATAAAAGGAGGAAGGGATGTTTTATTTGCTTTTTAAGAGAATTTGGGGACTTGAATAAGCTTGTATGTAAATCATCATCATCATCATCATCATCATTATTAAGCCAAAATAGAAGGATAGTTTGAAGATGAATGAATTGAGAGGTAATGACTGCTGGAGTTAATGTCTTGGAAGCTGGAGGAGGTAGTAGGTATAAGGGCTTATCTGTATAGTCTTAATGAAAAGTGTTGCTTTTTCAATAACCCGAAGGAAAGAAAGAAGAATGGATTATGTTGCTCACAAATTTTGAGAAATTGTATAGAAAAGTTTTGAAGGAATTCATGGGAATGACCTTGGTCTTTTTAATGTGAAATTGGAGGGGAGATCATCTGCTTATGAGTGGAAGTAGGGAGTTGGTACGAGGTTGAGTTGAAAACAGAGATTTGGAATAGATATTGTGCACATGAAATAGTGAATCATTATTATTATGGTATTGTCAAGTAGGAGTCAGGCTCAGCCAATGTGCTATGTAATGTGGGTGATGAAGTGAGATGGTACAGGTAACCCAGCAATAAAAATTCACAGTTTAGGAATGGCAGGAGGTCAGGGGACAAGGAATTCCAGGGTGGCATTTTGAATGAAGATTTGAAAAAGTTTGGCTGAAAGAGTAGAGGAAGAGATTATTGTAGTGGCAGACCAAGTGGTCATTTGAGTATGAGGCTGAGGATGCAGAGGAGAAGGGGTCACAAAACTGATCAAAGGTTATGCTCAGTCCAAAAAGTAGGTTTTATTATATAATTTTATTGGAATTAGACTTGGAAGGTTTCTTAAAAAGCATCTATACCAACCTCCTTCCTCCCCCTTCCCATTTTACACATGGAAAACAGAAGGACTAGAAGGGATAAAACGATCTATCCAAAATTGCGCAGCTAATAATAAGTAACTTACCTAGGATTCAAATTCTGAACCTCTAACACAATATCTAGTGTTCCCTTCCATACAAACCAACAAGAGAGATGATAGAATGACTTAGAAATATCAGTGGGAACAAGGAATTTGCCTATTATTCCTTTTGGCTCTATGAGTCAGTGTTGTCATCAAATGTACTCACAAAGGGAGGGTTACAGGGGGACGAGGTATATTCATTGGAGAGAAGGCTTCAATTAAAGTAGTAAAGTGGAAGGGAAGGGATGTTGAAAAGTTTGGGCATGTCTAGAAAATTTGAAATGTCAGGTTAAGAAGTTTGTAATTTTTTCTTCATTCTTTTGGAAAACTAGATTTTGAACAATTGGATAGAAAGTTGGTTTTAGGAAGATTAATGCAGAGACTGTAGGAGGAGGATTAGAATAGGGAGAAATTGGAGTAGAAGGACAATCATTAAAAGGCTCTCAGTAAATCCATGAACTAAGGGCTTTTAACTCATTTGAGACTACAGGAAAAAAATTAATAAATCTAGCAGGCATTTGGAATGAAGAGTTGAAAGAATTTGACAGAAAAGGTTGAGTAAGAGGAGCTGCTGTTGCAGTTAGGAGCCTATATGAAAGGGTAAGTGGTGAAACTATTATTTGAATGGAAGAAATTAGAAGAGAAAAACTGCTTTTGAAAAGAAGACATTTCAACTTAGGGGAAGGTTGACTTCTATGCTATACACACACACACACACACACACACACATACATTCATTTTCCCACAAAACTTAGTATTGTCATAATACATAACATAAAGGTCATAAAGAATTCCATTTTAAATTTAGTGTATGTAGAAATCACATTTTAAAATGTGTGGTTCCATTCTGAACTACTATAAATTTGAAGTTTTAGGCTGCTATAGAGAAGTAATTTCAGCATTAAATAAAAACAAATGATATCCAAATATAACCACATCCCCAAAATAAAATTTTTAAAATGATTTCATTTGTACATTTGTTATTTGACATATTAGTTAAAGTTTACTGTGGGTAGAAACTCAGAAAAATCCTTTTGATCTAAGAGAACTGTGGAAAAATAATTGTTTCTGCTGCTGTTCCAACCATGATTATGATGATGAAATAGTTGTGTAGTTTTTATTATAATAGGAAAGAGAGGAAAACGGCAAAATCGAATATTTATAATGAAAAGTCATAGGATTAATATTCATGCTTTTGCAAGGTCTTCTTTAATTTTAATTTAGAGTCCATGTAACTGTACAGTGAGCACTAGTAAAAACAACATAACTGTTTGACATACTTAAAAGAAAGTTTTTAATAGATCCTTGAATTTCAGATGCATGGTTTTGCTACCTACAGTTATGAGTACTCAATACGACTAATGTATGATAATGAGAGCATGAATTAAGAATATTTTTTTAAAATCTTATATCTTTTAGCTAATGGGAATGACAGCAAGAAATTTAAAGGAGATCGATCTCCCTGCTCTCCTTCTCGTGTTCTCCATCTTCGTAAAATTCCAAATGATGTCACTGAAACAGAGGTCATATCATTAGGTTTACCATTTGGCAAAGTAACGAATCTCTTGATGTTGAAAGGAAAAAGCCAGGTATGTAATAATTTAATGCTGAAAAATTTTCTCTGTGTTGACATTTTTATAGGAAAGGAAATTCTTATTCTGGTGCTTCTTGACATTACTGTTTTTAAAACATTCATGTGTGCTTTCCTGTGTAAGATAGTACCTGAAAAGCATGTTATAAATATCCAGTATTAACTCCAAAAGATTCACAGTGGAAAATGATACCCATACCCAGAGAAAGAACTTTGGAGACTGAATGCAGGTGGAAGCACACTATTTGCTTTCCTTTTTTTTTCTTGCTTTGTTTTTTCTAACTCTTCTTTACGTCATAACTAATGTGAAAATGTGTCTAATATGGATGTGTAAGTAGAACCTATATCGGATTGCATGCTGTGTTGGGGAAGAGAGAGGAGAAGGAAGGGGAGAAAATTGAAAACTCATTCTTATGGAAGTGAATGTTGAGAACTAAAAATAAGTAAATTATTTAAAAAATAAATATAGAGTATTTCTTTAAATTCCCTGATAGAGAAATGAAGCGAAGTAATTGATATCTGATTTGGTAAATGAAGGAACTGATGTGACAATACAAACAAATAATTTGTATTAATGGTACTTGGTGCAGCTAGCCATTAAACAGGAAGGATTTTCAGGGAGGAAGTGGAGAGAAGGAGAAATCCCTACGGCACTTTACGTGCTCTTTCCAGAGTTGTACTGAGATGGATGAGAGGTTAAACAGCCTCCACAGCGGTCGTCCTTTCTCTGGGCACCTGATGCATTATTCATTTACTGCGTGACGTTAGCGTTTATTCACTAAAAAGATGAAGAATTTTAACTTGACTGACGTGGCTCCATACAGGAGCTTTATTATTATATTTATTTATATATTTATTGTGTGCTATGCTTTATTATTGTCATTTGCGTAGCTAATTATTTCAGGGATTTCCAACTGTTATTTGGGAGAGGAGGGAAAGTATGGGATTGAAAGGTGCCAGATAGTGAGGGAGTGCTGACAGGGAAATTTAGCTGGCGTAGAGTACAGGGAACAGGTGATGAATATTCAGGGTATGCCAGTTCCCACCAGCATTTCTATCTCCATTACTTCTGGTCGTTACCCTCCTTCCTGGCAAGAATTCCAGGACACAAGGAGGAGAATGCCAGCAGCCCTCTCCACCTTGGAACACAGGTTTGCTAGGCTTCCAAAGGCCTTTAAGTAAATGAAAGATCAGTAATTTATATATTTAAATCACTATTTTTGCAAGAATCTTACAGTGAAAGTATTAACTTCTCCGATGCACTAAAATCAAATAAATAGTAGAACTAGGAAATAATGTTGCTCTTATCAACTGGACAGCGAGCAGATTACAGTCAGGTGCAGTTCCATTCACTGGTTCCTCAAATATATGATGTGAAAGATATCTTAAATATTGGTTTCTAGTTAGTAAACTGCTAGGCAATACAACTTGTACTATATATTTAAATAATGAATTCTGAAAAAGTTTGGAAAATGAGGTTTTTTTAAATCAAATTATTGTTAACGTTAGGTTTTAAAGAATAGTTCCCAAACCATAAACCCAGTTTGTTTAAGATCTCCTGTGTCCGGATAACCTTAATAAGGGGAATGAAGTAACAATAATTTTATAATGTATTGCAAATTTTAAAATATGTGTTGATTGCAGGCATTCTTAGAAATGGCTTCAGAGGAAGCTGCTGTTACTATGGTGAACTACTACACTCCAGTTACTCCTCACCTCCGAAGTCAGCCTGTTTATATTCAGTATTCTAATCACAGAGAACTTAAGACTGACAATCTACCTAATCAAGCTGTGAGTATTAAACACTTTCACTTTAAAAATGTTCATTAGGCCATATGGCATTAATCTAATTTTAAAATATATTTGCATATTAATTGACTTTGAAAAGAAGGAAACTTGAATGTGACTTTTTGCTAAATCCAGTGTTTGGATATAAGGAAATATGAGGGAAAAATGGTTTTTTTAGAAACATAGTTGAATGATTGTATATCACATAATACTATAGAATTTTAGAACTGGAAGGAAGCTAAGTCATTTTGTCTTCCCTTTTTACTCTTTACTTCATATTCCCCTGCCTTTTTTTCCTTCAAATAAGGAACTCAGATTGAGATTGGCTTTTGCTACTTATTAATTGAACTTAAAACCATCTTAGATCTTGTAGAATTTGTTATTAAATTATTCAACTCTTAAAATGTACATGTAGGCTAGAGGTCACAAAACACTCTCACATCCTTTTTATATTTTTGTTTTGTTGTTGTAAATTATATTTGATACAATGTCTTAAAATAATGTTGCAATTAGTTGTACCTATCTTAGACTATGTGAGTTAAGTTCATAGAAGTAAAGTGGAATATGCAGTCTTCCTAGTCACTGACACCTCCATCTGAAGAGAGAAAAAGGCTTTTTAGTTAGCTCTTCTGCCAGCTGCTCTAAGGTAATTGATTTTCATATCATATATGGCTTAGGGAAAAGAGCTTTGAACTTGGTATCCAAAAAAGCTGAGTCCTAATACTGACTCAGACACTTATTAAGTATATCACCACAGACAGATCGTTTTGCCTTTGGACCTCTCCAAGGTCCTTTTCAGCTCTAAATCTATGATCCTGTGATGGAAGTTTCTGGATATATTCTAACTATCTTCTAACCTGTGTATACCCCTACCAGGTGAGCTTTCTCTTGTAACAACCAAAGAAGTTAAACCAAACGGAGGCTATAGTGACTACATTTGACAACATATAGAGCATAGAATATCTATAGCCCCATTCACCTCTTTATTCAAATAAGAAGCACGTTATTTGATCTGTTCTCAGGGCCGAGATCAGTCGTCACACTTACACACCATTTGTCTTCATTTTGGCATTGTTATTGGAGTCATTTTTTGTCATTTTGTTAGTTTCTCATTTTGTGTAAATTCATTTCTTGAATTTCACATTTTTATAGTATACTACGTCATAATTTTTGTTCAGAGATGACAATTTATTCAACTCATTCCCAAGTGATGTATGTCCACATTATTTCTAGTTCTTTGATACTGCACATAAGAACTGTTGATAATAGTTGATATATATGGGATTATTCATTTTGTCTTTGATGTTCATGAGGTATATGTCCAGCTCTCGTAAATACTTAATGACTTTTCTTTCCATAATTGCAAATTGTTATCTGGTTTAACTGGATAGATTCATTGCTCTATCAGCAGTGTGTTAGTGTTCCTGACTTTCTATATAGCCAGTCCAGTATTGACATAATTCAATATTTTGTCATTGTTGTTGATCTTTTTTGGTATGTAGGCTGTTAAGTTTATGTAGTAATCTGAAACTATCTTTCATACAGTTAGTGATAGTTTTTAATTCTTTTTTTTGTTTAAACTCTTTAAAAATTTCAGTGTGCCTGGACCTGGAGTTAGGAAAATCTCATTGTAAATCTTGCCTCATGTAACAATGGACAGCTTTCTCATCTTGGAAGCAAAAGTGATAGATAACTTTACCTGCTTCTCAGGCTTGTTGTGAAGATGGAATGAAACATCTCTAATATAAATATTAGCTATTCTCCCTGAGATAAGAATAACTGTCATTTATTCTTTTAAGAAGGCTACACAATTCTAGGTATGCTGTAAGGCTAAAGATAGCTGTAACTTCAAAGCATGACAAATACGTTGTCATAATATAAACATAAGACATTTGGAGACTCTCGGTTCTGTGGTATATATTTTACATGATTCAACTCTGTGTCATTGGAAAACTGTTTTTTAGATTAGCAACTAAGTTTTTGTAATTACAGGCTGTTTTCTTTGGCTTTCTCAGTAGCTTATCAGCCTGTCAGGAGAAATCCTTAAATGAAGTGATGAGGATTCTTCAAGATGTTCAGGAAGAGTCTTTGCCCAATTCATTTTTACATCCATAGAAAAATTTAGTCCCTTTTGTATTTCTGATGTAATACAGAATTATACATATATAATTATACTTTAAAAATATAATAAAATTATACCAGTGAAGCCAGAATTGAATCTCCTATATGATAAACTAGAAGCTCTATCAACAGTAAATTTTAATTGACATTATCTAATTTTTTCTCAAATGATTAATTGGTTATCTACGTTTTTAGAAAAAATTTTCTCTGAATTTTTGGATTGATGGAAATTTCCTTATAGTACCACAACAGTTTGTCATAAGGGAAGGAATGTTATTTGCCACAAGGAAACTTGAAAGAATATGACTACAAAAGTTTGAGGAAAACAGGGGTGCTTCATGTAATGTGGTAGTTTGTGGTTTTTTTTGATATGACAAGGTCTTTTGGATTATTTTAAACATCTTATGTTTGTGATTTGATTTATTCACTAAACATTTACTAAGCACAAGTCCCAGTAATTTTTTAACCTGTTTTTGAGAGGCATTGTGATATAATGATGAAAATGCTGAACTTAAAATTGGAGAGATAAGGATTTGATTTCTACCTCAGCATTGTGACTTGACCTCTATTTCCTCATATGTGAAATAGGGGTAATAATACTCTCTTATTTCATAAATTGGTAATGAGGAATGCATTTTGAAAACCTTAAAATGCCACAGAAAGGTGAATTGCTGTTGTCACAGTGCCACCTCTCATCTTTCCATTCTGAAGTGACCATTTTTGTCTTCGAGGTCTTGAAAGAGCATTGAGTGCCTAAAAAATTGTGTAGATTTCTTCTATATATAGTTGCTCAAGTCCAGCTATTTGTTTAATTGATTCCTGACTGCAATTTCTTGAGTGCCTTTTCTACTTTTTTGTCTTTTACGTGGAATGCTGAGTGGAATTGAAGCTGAATAGATTATTAGATTTTGAGTTACTCAAGGGCAAGGACTATCTGTTGCCTGCCATATAGTTAGTGCTTAATAAATGCTTATTGATTGACTGAATTTTTTTTTTCTAAGTTTGTGTTTCTAACTAATAGCTATTTGTTGTCCTCTCAAGAATAATCTGTCAGGGCAGGTAGGTGGCACAGTGAATAGACCACCGGCCCTGGAGTCAAGGAGGACCTGAGTTCAAATCCCGCTGCAGACACTTAACACTTACCGGCCGTGTGACCTTGGGCAAGTCACTTAACCCCAATTGCCCTGTCTTCCTCCCTCCAGAAAGCCAAAAAAAAAAATCATATCTTGGCTTGGTTAGGCCTCATGCTAACTTTTCTGCAGCCTCAATACCTTTTTTTTTTTTTAATTGGGGAGGGGGTGGCTAGGTGGCACAGTGAATAGAGCACCAGCCCTGGAGTCAGGAGGACCTGAGTTCAAATTAGGCCTCAGACACTTGACACACTTACTAGCCTTATGACTTTGGGCAAGTCACTTAACCCCAATTGCCCTCAAATTTTTTTTTTTTTTT
>CM053583.1:259249330-259273543 GCA_028627135.1 Pseudochirops cupreus | reverse complement strand
GGTGTTGATTTCTTCAGTCAGATTGCTGACCCTCTTTTTATGATTTTCTTGCAACATTCTTATTTCTCTTCCCAATTTTTCTTCCACTTCCCTTATTTGGTTTTCAAAATCCTTCTACAGCTCATCTCTAGCTTTAAGGCAATCTTCATGTTTATTGGAAGCCCCTGGTGGGGGAGCTCTGGCTGCACTCTCCTCCTCCCTCTCTCTCCCATGATCTTTCTTTTCCCCAAAGAAGGAGTCTAGGGTTTGGGAGCTGTTCTTACTTTGCTTCTTATGCTTATTCTTACTCATGGTTGGTCAGTCCGTGATTTTTTTTTTGAATCTCTGTGGGGCTCTGCTTCCAGAAGGGAAATCTCTCTCCCAAATTGCTGGGGTCCTCCTGGCTGCCGTAGCTCTCAGGAAGGTGCTGCGTCCCTTCCCCACTTCTGGCTCACTGGATAAAGAAGACCCACAAGACCAAAGCCCAAGACCGCAATCTGGATCCAGGCTGCTCAACGCGAGAGCACTTGGCCTCTGAACGATCTTTTGGTCCCCCTGCTGTCTGCAGGCCGAGGGTGTGGAAGCTGCAATGCAGAGGCGGGTGCAAAACCTCTGCCTTTTTGCTTCCCAGCCCTGGAGGCGTTTCGGCTGGACCGCTTTTCTCCCACGACCTCGCAAGCCCCACTGACCTAGTTCTGAACACTGCCCCAGCTGCCGCCAACCCGCTCCCCCGAGGCTCCGAGGCTCCTCTTGTCCAGCCGCCCCCAGAGCTCAGCCAGGGCTTCAGGCCAGGCTGGTTTCTGTTGGGATATGGTTCCTCAGCCAAGCTGACTTTAGTGGAAAGTATATTTGTGTGCGTTTTGGAGTTCTAGGATTAGTTTAGAGTCATATTTTATGGGTATTTTAGGGTGGCTACGTGAGAGCTGCGATATGTTGCTGCTCCTACACCGCCATCTTGGCTCCGCCTCAGAATGATTCTTTTACTTTAAAGAAATCAGTAGATAGGTAAAGTGTCTAGCAGTTTTGATCCCTGAAGGGAAAAACAGTCAGGGAAATCAAAAGAAAATCAAGGGATAAAAGCCATCAACCAGTTTATTTTATTTGTTCACTAATATGCTGGGAAATGTAGCAGGTATTTTTTAAGCTTGAAAAGTTTGTGACTGCTTCATTAGTTTTGTTTTTATTTGAAAATATTGTGTTTATTTATTTATTTGTTTCATCTATATTCTGATAGACATTCTGTTTAAAGAAATCCTACAGAGGCGGCTAGGTGGCACAGTAAATAGAGCACCGACCCTGGAGTGAGGAGGACCTGAGTTTAAATGCAGCCTCAGACACTTGACACACTTACTAGCTGTGTGATCTTGGGCTAGTCACCTAATCTGAATTGCCTTGCCTTCTCCCTTCCAAAAAAACCCAACAACAGAAAATAAAGAAAGAAATTTTATATTCTAAAAAAAAGATGAGATAATTGCCAATTGTCTTAATTTGGGATTCTCATTGTTTTAGTTTAAATAATAATAACAATAATCGCTAATATATCTTGCTTTAAGAATATCATCTCATTTGATGGTCACAACATCCCTGTGAAGTAGGTGTTAAATATTATTATTACCCCTTACCTAAAGATGAGAAAACTGATTGCAGGAGAAGTTAAATGATTTCCCCAGGGTCACACAGCTGCTTTCGTGTCCAAGAGGATTCAGACTAAGGTCTTGCTGATGCCAGTTCCAGCATTCTCTTCACTGTGCCACTTATCAGCCTGTCCTACAGACAGGTAGCTGTAACATACCCAAATCTTTGGCATCTGTATCTTTGCTTTTTTCTATTTAAAAGAGAGAGTATTCTTCAGTTTGATATTTTTACATATCTTTACATAAACATGAAAATTTGGGGTGAAATTATTTTTTATCTTTGTTGACAAAGGCAATTCTTGTGAAATACTATCCAGCTGATAAGAACTTTTCTTTTAAATAATTGTATCATTCACAGGAATAAAATTGCCAGTGACAACTTTTTCTTTATCTGTAACCTTATGTCTTTATTTATGAAGTTTCCCCTTTCCGCCATCCTTCTCTTTACGTCTGTTATTAAGCCTTCCCTAGCCATCAGTAGTCCTTCTCTTTTAACCCTTGTTAACATCTGGACTACACCTCTGCTTTGGTTCTATTTATCTGTCTGTCTGTCTATTGCCTTGTGTTATGTTTCTTCTTATATACCTAGTCTGTCTTTCCAAATAAATTATAAGCTTTTTAGGCTTCAGTCTCTCTCTAGCCATTTAATGCTTTCTATTACCATACATGGAATGTTCAATAAATGATAACAAATTTCTGGCCTAGCTCATCAGTGCTTTTTCAACACAAAATTTATCTGAATTAAAATAGTAGCAACGATTGCCTGCCATGAATCACATAGCCACTGTGTGGGATCTGAGGTCGATTACCTCCAGCAGAGGCTTTAGCCTTTAGCAATAGTGCCTTTAGCAATAGTCAGTTATTTGAGCAGGTTCTTCATAAATTGTGTTTATAAGTTGGAGAGCTAGATATCTAACAAAAATGACAGTTAGTAGGTTGTCACTGCTTTATATTATTTCTGCTAGCAGTCTCATTTGTTGAAAGTATTAGATTTGCTTTTGTGTTTTCTTCTATTAGGTGCACCTGGTATAATTTCTTCACCATATGCAGGGGCTGCTGGATTTGCTCCTGCCATTGGATTTCCTCAAGCTACAGGTAAGTTTATTCTTGAATTCATATCAAGATAAAGAGAGATGTACAAATTAAATTATAGGAGTTATACTGTAGTTAATCATTGTCTTTAACTTGTGACTGTCTACACATAGCTTACCCTTGAGCTTCATTGATTGGTCAATAATAGGTCCCTAGTTAATCCTATTTGGTCATTGTTTTTGCCCTGTTTGGCTCAATAATTGATGAATGTAAATATCAGCTGTTTCAGTTTTGACCAGAAATCCTGAGGGTCTTCCCCTCCCAGATGGAGTTTTAAAATTTTTTGAATTTATTTTTGACTAGATAAAGAGGCTATTTTCCGCCTTAATTCTTATTAAACCATAATCACTAACTAGATGTTGACTCAGTCAAACTGAGACCTGTTAAAGATAGGTTGAAAAGGCCAAGATCCCCATTTTAGACCATCTTCAGTTGTCCTGGACCAATGGACCTAAATAACTCCAGAGGAAAAAGTGAGGCTGGTAACTTTGCACATCCTTCCTTTATCTAAGTCCAATTTGCTTACATGTCATGGCATCACCTCCCTGATGTCATGGTCCTCTTGGAGAATGAAGATCAAAAAACAACCCTTGGGACTAGAGTTCTTGTTGCATTGTTGTCTTCCATCAGCTTCCATGGTCTTTCGTTCAGATTCTGTGTGGTAGGAGCTGATAACTCAGCTTTAGGAAAAGATGAGATTAACACAGGTAATTAGGGATTGATTACAATAGGTAATCTTAAAAGTTATTATCTCCATTAAATGTTAATGTAATAGTTCTCAAAGCACCAGAAAACCTTTTCTGTCAGTGGATTTGGAAAGAAATGTACAAATGCTTGTTATGTTTCTGAGGGAATATTTTGTCCATGTAGTCTTGGGCCTTAGAGAGATCCTTGTTTATCTTTCCAAAATATTATATATTAAAATTCCCAATTTTAATTTTGGAGAAATGAAATTAATCTATTTTTCCCCTGTGTACTTAAAAGTGACACTAATAGTAGTAGTTGCCTGCCTGAAAGTTGGAAAATCATGGGTGTTTGTACGGCTGGGATTGAGGTTCTCTAATCTTAATTTAGATAAAGTGTATGATGCTTAACACTTTTTTTACATTGCGGCAATTCTCAACTGATCATGATGTTTGCTCTTTCTTTATATAGCTAAATAGATCATTCCATAGTATGGCCAAGGCCAGTTATTCCTGTCATGGGCTTCTTGGAGCCATTGAAAAGTACAGTCTTTAAAGTCATTTCAAACAGGAATTACTGAAATCCTCCACTAACTTCCTCCAGCCCTTCATTTCCTATCCAGTATTAAAGTTGCTTAGTATAGTCCTCTTTCATGCCTTTTCCTTTCATTTATGAGAGGGTCTGGTCATTGGAATTCAGACCTTTTCTAGCAGAAAGGCAGAGTGAATTTTGTGTTTTTGATTGTATTTTTAAGCATACATATCCTAGAAAAGTAAGGTGTTGTGTTGCTTCTTTTTAAGTCATTTAGTAGTTACATTTGGTTAGTTTGATTTAAGGAAGATTATACTTGAGAACCTGGAATTGATGAATTGGGGAAATAGCTTAATAAATGAAGTTTTTGAGGTGCATTTTGAGTTTAGCATTGTCTTTTTACATTGTGAATCCAAGGCAAAAAAAAAGAAAAAAAAAGAAAAGGAACAAAATTCCAGTGTTGACATTTATAGTATTGGAAAAATTAAAACTTATTATTAGGGGTAAGCAATTCTTTTTTTACCAATTTTTTTTAAGAGACTGGATAATTTTTGTCCTGAGAAAAAGTTGATGGAAATTAATAATAGGATGAAAATAACTTAACAGATTTGGGAGAAATTTGCTAAAGTAATTATTTCAGAAAGTGCTGGGAATAATGGTATTTCATATCTTCCTCCTGGATAGTACAATGATTTTGCTCTGTGGCAGTTGTGTCTTTCATTTGGAAGAGAATAGACCTAATAAGAGGCTTCTTTTTGAACTTGTACTTCTGATATCTCCTATCTTTTTTCTTGGAAGAGCCAGTTTAGGTGTCATCACCCTCTGGGAAAATTCTCTGGTTTACAAACCCATCTGTATACCTACAGACTCACCTTGGGCAAGATTTGAAAGTGATCTCTTTCCCCTTTGAATTTCTTAGAGTACTTTTAAGGATCTCTTCTGCTATTGCTTCTGTCATATTCTACCTTGTATTATACTTTTTCTTATACATGTCTGTCCCCCTGAGGAAATTGTTAGCTCCTTCAGGTTAGAAACCTGTATAGTGACATGTAGAAATGTTTGCTCGGTGAGGTAACCCTATAAGGCTTGGCCCTCAGGTAGATCTATTGAGAAAAAAGTTGCCGCATGATGGCATTGTTAAGACTTTGTGTTTACTTCCTTATTTTATTTGGGGTGTGTGTGTGTGTGTGTGTGTGTGTGTGTGTGTGTGTGTGTGTGTGTTTCTCTCTCTAAAACTGAATTAATGTTCCTGATAACTAGAAAAATAAAATATCTGATATTTTTGTAAAGGTCTTTCAGTTCCAGCTGTTCCTGGAGCTCTCGGTCCTTTAACCATCACAACCTCTGCTGTCACTGGAAGGATGGCAATTCCTGGGGTTCCTGGCGTACCCGGAAATTCTGTTTTGCTTGTCAGCAACCTCAATTCTGATGTGAGTTAAAAAGCAATATATGTAAGAAATTCAAGAAGTTTGATAACTGGTATATATAAATATGTTATTCAAGAATTTTTTTTTTAATTTTTAAAAGTAGCCACCATTAATGCAGTCTACTTGGTTATAAGGGTCATTTGTGTTTTTGTTATTTTTTTTTTAAACAAAAACTTTTTAAAAAACAAAAGCTTAGCTAATTTGGTTTTTGGCTTTGAGTCAAAGCCTGTTCCATGTTAAAACCTTTTTAGTTTAATAGAACCTGTTGGCATTCATGTTCTAATAATCTAATGACCACCTCTAGGGTCTGATAAATCAGGGTAGGATTTCATTTGGGTGTGTAGGTCATAGCTGATGAAGCTATGTTTTGACTTCTTAGGAGTCGGCTCCAGAATTATTCTTCATGTTTGAAAATAAATTCACATAAAATATATCCGCTTATCAAATGCTGTTAAGAGATATCTAAACAGTTCCTATCAAAGAGATCTGAAAGGGCCTTGTTTCTGTTAAAGCTCATTTTCTTTTTGCAAGTAGTTTACAGTTAGACTCAAAATTTGCATCAAGTTGAGGTTTTGTAAAATAATTTTATTATGCAGTACATAAGGCCATATTGCATTGATTCAAAATTGGAAGCATGTTTCAAGAAAAAAAATTTATTGGTGTAATAATGAGCTTTTTGAAAGTTTGTTACTATAACAGTAGTAGCTTAGGTAAGGACAAAGAATTTTGGAGAAGAATATTTCAGTGATTTGCTGTTTTCATTTTAATTGAACACATTCACATTTATATCCTCTAAGCATTTACATTTGAGGGGAAAGTAAAGCTTATGCTTTTTGTTTGTTTAAATAGGCTATCACACCACATGGACTCTTTATCCTGTTTGGTAAGTTCATTTTTATTACTTTTAATAATAAAGCTTAAAATACAGAAACTTTTGGACTAACATTATTACTCATTTGTTTGAAAAACTGGATTTGTCTTTATGTAATTGCACTGTTATTTTAGCCTCCAACCTTAAAAGAAGATAAGCATGTCATTTGTTTTAATTCCAGTGGCATATCACAGGATTATTAAGAGAATCTACTTGACATAGAGGGGACATCTTAGAGTAGAAGTAGTAGGATGACTATTGCTAGTTGAAGGATACTTCACACTAGCTTATAAAGCAATATTATTAATAGTTTTGGTTTTATTTAGCCATTGTATAGAATCTACTATATTATAACTTTATATTTATTTTTGTTGTTTAGGATATAGTAGTATTTCATTGTATTTAAAAGTTTTGAGTTTCTTGGAAATAGAATTGAGGTCGATGACATTTTAAAATTCTGTTGTAGATGACCAATTAGATAAATTTAGATTACTTAAATAAGTTTATCAAAAGAAAGTTTATGTCAGTACGTACTGAAAGATATTTTTTAAATTTCCACAGGGGTGTATGGTGATGTACAGCGTGTGAAGATTATGTTTAATAAGAAAGAAAATGCTTTGGTTCAGATGGCAGATGCAAATCAAGCTCAACTAGGTATTAAAAATGGATTATGTTTATTTATTAGTGTTCATTATGAAATTGGTTTCAAATACAATAGCATTAATGATATTCTACAAAATAATAGGATCCGAGTTTTGCTTTTTGGTTTTGTCTTACATAAATCTCAGTTAGTGTCATGGCCCATGTACAGGGCCTTTAAAAGGAGCCATCTCGTATAATCCCTACTCTCCAGGAATGGCCTCCTTCCACGGCACTGAGAAAAGTGGTAATCAGTCTCTGTTTAAATTTAAGAAAGCTAGTGAAGTCAAGCTGCCCATCTCACTTTGGGGTTTTAGAATTGTTAGGTTTTCTCTTGCATCCAGCCCAAGGCCATTGTCTCTGTAGCTTCTACCTTTTTATTTTAACTCTGACCTCTGGAACCAGTTATGAAAAATGTTAAACACTATTCTGCCTGCCAGGCCATCAGATACTTGAAGATAGCTATCAAGACCCTGTTAAGTCTTTTTTTCTGCAAACTAAACATCCCCATTTCCTTTAGCTGATCTTCATAGTCTGTATGACCACTGGGGTCAGAATCGAGGAGAAATAGATGCAGACTGCATATTGATTTATTTTGTTGAACATTTTCCAATTACATTTTTTTTCAGCCAAAGTAAAACAAAGCTTATTAAAAATTCGCCATAATGGTAGACTCTTAAGGAGCCTAAGTATGTGTGGTGATTGTATTGGACAAGTGGGCCAGAATAATCTGACACAGAGTGAGTCTATGCTGGATTGAATCTCAGCACCTTCAGGGAGGCAAGGTGGATCTTATACACAGAAAGACTATGGGGGGAATATAGGGGTGGTGTAGAAGAGGGGTCTGGGGAGGGTCTTGAGGAACTGAGGTCAAACTCCAGGAATGGGATTAAGGGTGGGAAATAGCTGAAGGCTACCTAAAGATGACAGACAGTGAAGAGCTAGGCTAGTTTAAGGGTAACAGATTTGAGTATAGATATTTTGATAGGATCAAGGGTGGGAAATACCTGGACAATGGAGGGCTAGGCTAGGTTAAGAGTAACAGTGATTTGGGCCTAGGATAAGGCATAAGGATGAAGTGGGAAGATTCATGAGGGTTCCCAGAGCCTAAACCGCATCAATCCCCTCTCAAATAAATGGGACCCAAATTCCTTTGGGGTAAAGGGTGAAGATCTCTGAAAGTGCTTGCCTGCTGGTGAGGGTTCCAGCATCACTCAGAAGTTTTGCAGGCAGTTTGATGCTTCTGGTTGCTCTTTAGCTTCTCAATGCCCTTTCTAAAATGTTACAACCAGAACGATGCAGAGTATTATAGATGTGGTAGAGTACCTGAGCTATCTCTCCCATGTTCTGGATACTGTTCTTCCATTCAGCACTGTTGTACTTACTGAGATCTGAATTAATTTATCTCTGTCAATTGTCTTTGCTAATATTTAAGGTTTTGGTGGAGGGTGATGATTTTTAAAGCAAGTTAAGATCAATAAAAGTTATTTCCCTTTTTAAATATTTAAAAAGTATTTTATTGACTCCAGTAGAATTTAATTAGTATAATTTAATTTATAATACTTCTCCTTTTTGGTAATAACACAAAGTGGTAGGATATAGATCAGTCTTCTAATCTACTGGTTTCCTTTTATGGAAAAATTTTCTTCCATTTTAACATTCAGATAGAGATTTGTTCACCGAAATTATTTATATATTTTTGTTTATGAAAGCATGGTTTTTGAGAGCAAAAAGACTACTACTTGTTATTGATAAAAATATTGCTTTTAAAAACCCTTTCACGTGCCTAATAAGAAAAACAAACTGCAGAGCTCTTCATCTGAATTTTAACATAGAAGAAATTTCATTCACAAAAGGGACACGCTATTTTTTTTTCACTTTTTACCTTATGATTAAAAGGTGGGATTATTATTAATAACAAAAAATTATTAAAGTAGCTGCCTTTGTTACCCTTGTTAAGTTCTGTTCAATCTGTGCAATGAAATACTTATATAAGTTTAAAGTAAACGTAACCTCAACTTTAAAAATCGTCCTTCCTCAGTCAAAGCCCTAAACATAAATAGATGTGAGACAGATTAATTCAGTTTGTAAACAAGTACACAGATGTTAGAGTTACAGAGTATGAGGCCATGTCTGTAACTGTCTTACTAAGCAATTTGTGAATGACAAAATTAGTAATCAAAAATATCGTAGTTTTAATATCGGTGTTGTTTTGAGTAACATTTAAGTTGACAGGATAGAATTGTAAATAGAGAAGTTAACTCCACTGTATTTATTTTGATCAGACTACATCTGGAGCTGGCATGGAATTGTGAATGAAAAAGCATCGTGTACTTAGTATGTGCCAGGTGGGGAGTGGGGGTGGGGGGCAAATAGGAAAGGCACGGCAGTCTTTGCTTTCAGGAAGCTCACAGTCTAATTAGGGAGTCAACACATGAGAGAAAATTTAGCTCTGGAGTCAGATAACAAGGCTGCAGATCATAAATTCTCTTCAGTGGAAGGAATCATTGGTGACTCCTTTCTCTTGGAAGGGAGTGGGAGCCATATGATGAGTCAAGTAGATTGAATAGATTCTGATGGAGCTGGAGAGATTCAACCTCTAGTAGAGAAGACAGCTCAGAGCAGGGAGTTTGATAGGGTAGTCGTCTTGAAATGGTTCTTTGATTGTTATATGGAAGAACGATTAAATTTTTTCTGTGTGATCCTAGGACCCATATAAGTAGAAGTTAAAAGGATCAGTCTTTCAGTTCAACAAAGGGAAGAAAATTAGGTCATAGTTTCAGAGCTTGAAAGAGCCATGGAGGTCACCTAATCCAATCCCTTTCTTTTACCAGTAAGGAAATGGAACCCACAGATGAAGGCAGGATCAAATCCTATGTTCTCTGACTCCATATCTTACATTGTTTTTTACTGTAACACTGTGTGCCTCTCTCCTAATAATTATTAGTGAGCTGCCTTAAAATATAATGAATTTTGTTGAAAAACAATTCCTCATTGTGGAGGTTTTTCAAAGAGTGTGAGTGGGATAATTTTTAGGAGGGGATTTCATGCATTCGTCAAGAAATTGAATTAGATGACCGTCAGTGAGTCATCAAACTGAGATTCTTTGAGTATATGCTTCATTTTGAAGTAGTTGTGGGGTTTTTTTGTTTGTTTGGTTTTTTTGGTGCTTTCAAGATCAATGTATACATTTTGCCACATCTTTATTCTGCCATACATGCCCTTGTCCCTCATTGGGCAAATTTGGAGGATTAAGCTAGAGCATAAAGTAAACTGTTGATACTAATTTTAACAGAATATAGTGTCAACCTGTTCTCATAGCTGAACTTGATTTTCTCCTCCCCCAATACTAGCCATGAACCACCTGAGTGGACAGAGACTTTATGGAAAGGTGCTTCGTGCTACTCTGTCAAAACATCAATCAGTCCAGCTTCCTCGTGAGGGCCAAGAAGACCAAGGTTTGACTAAGGATTTTAGCAATAGTCCTTTACATCGTTTTAAGAAGCCTGGGTCTAAGAACTTCCAGAATATCTATCCACCATCTGCCACCCTGCATCTTTCAAACATCCCGTACGTAGCTAATTGCCTGTTTACTCAGTTTATTTGTGAAATATTTACTTTAAATGTAGTTGAACAGTTGGTAAACCCTGAAATTCCTTCTAGGAGATCACTTATCTCAGTGTTTTATTTCTTATAGCATGTTAAATGATATCTTGAAAATATTATTTAATAATAAACACAATAGGTTGAGAAGTTTGATTTTTTTTTAAGTGTTTAAATCCTTTTGTTTAATTTATTTGCTAAATGATTGGGTAATTGTAGGATCCTGAGATAGCTAAATTAATCTGACTGTAAAAAAAAAACAAAAACCAAAAACCTTTTTTTTAGTCATATTATTTGAGTGGTCCATTATCTATTACTAAGAAAATAAGCATCTCTTCCCCTCCCCCACCTATAATACATTATCAAAATTTAGTTAACAGTTTGCCATCAGCTAGTTTGATTGGCATAGAAACTGTTTGATGCGCCACCACTCTGTAGGTAAGGTAGACCAGTGTTTGCTTTCGTTTGTCCTTTTCTTACATTATAACTTGATACCCGAATACCTTAAAACCCAAAACACATTCCAAAATCCTTCTCCTTCAGTCTTTTCCAACTGTATTTGGTTTTGAAGTAATATAATGTGCCCTTTCAACTGAAAAGTTTAGTGGATTTGGGAAATTTTAAATATTCAGGTGTAAACCAAATTGACCTTGAAATTTCTCTTACCCTCCACTTGAAAAGTCAGTCATTTAACTGAAATTTTTTCTGTCTCCTAGCACTGAACTGCACTATACATAGTAGGTCCTTAATAAAATTTTGATGAATTATTGAACAAAATATTCCATTTCTTTATAACTTGTTAATTTGTTTTTTCCTCACAAAAGAAGATAGTTATATTTATCTTTTTGAAAAATTTAAGTATGCTTGACTTTTAATAAATTTGCATCTTATTTTAGTGATTTCTGAAGTGTTGTGACCCTGGGCAAGTCACATCACCCTATTTCTTCATCTGTAAAATGAGAACAGTAATAATATTTGTTTTATCAGTTGTCATAAAGATCAAATAAGACACCATGTAAAGCATTTTGACCAACTTAAATTAATTAAAGCTATGATTCAGGGACTCTTAAGCATCCACCAAGTGCCTTGTCTTGTGGCAGTAGTCAAAGTAAGCATTTGACTCAGTTGCTACTTTAAGAAAAATTGATTAGGAAAACAATTAATACACATAAAATGTAGCATGGTTTTGGGTTAAAAAAATTTTGAAGGAAGACTAGAACTTTGCTGGATTTTGAAGGATGGATAGGATTTTGACAAGATGTGGAATCCAAGTTGAACAAATGTATAAGGGTATGCATGAATGTCATCTTTTAAGGGGACAGTCAAGAGACTGTCTTGATTAGTGTGGTTCATATTTATGTTCACTGGTTACTACTGGGAGATACAGTTGGACAAGTAGGAAGAGGTCATGTGGAAAGGCCTGAACATCAAGATGAGTCTGCATTTGATATAATAGGCAGTTAGGAGCCATTCTATGTTAATGATCAGGAGAGTGATGGCATGAAAATGTCAGTAAAAGATATGTTGTTTTTATAACTTTGATTAGCAAAATTGCTCAGGCACTGCATGCAAGAAGAATTAGAGTAACCGGGGCGGCTAGGTGGCACAGGGAATAGAGCACCAGCCCTGGAGTCAGGAGGACCTGAGTTCAAATCTGGCCTCAGACACTTAACACAAAAGACTAGTCGTGTGACCTTGGGCAAGTCACTTAACCCCAATTGCCCTGCCTTCCCCCCTCCAAAAAAAAAAAGGGCAAAAAAGAAGAATTAAAGTAGAAGAGTAGAAAGAGATAGGAAGGCCATTGTCCTCAGGAAAGCTACTTCATTCATGTCCAGGATGCCGTCATTTGCCAGTAGGGCATTGGAAAATGGGAATGAAGAGAAAAGATCCATAAGATATGTTGAAGACAAGATCTTTATATCTTATTTTTATTTTTACAGAATGAAGTAGGGAGAAAAGTCACGGGTAATCTGTATAGTGTTGATAGTTAAAACTCAGTACAAGTAGATGTGGTCCCTATAGCTGAATTTTAGGAAAAGAAGCATAGAGGGAGAAAAATTAAATTTCGAGGTACTTGCATATTTAAGAGGTGGGAAGAAGACAGAAAAAGAACAATCAGTAAAATTCAAGAGAAGAGAGAATTTCAGGAAGGAAGAGGAGTGGAGTGGGTTTGTCAGGAGGAAGGAAACTGAAAGTCAAGCTGAATGATCAATGAAGAAGCCAGAGACTAAAGACAGAGCAGAAGCCTGAGGTCAGGATGCAGTTAACCATGTTTAGTAGTGAGATCAGCAGAAGCAAGTAAACACCACCAGTTGGAAAGAAGACCCTGAACCTAAATTATCTGTAAAATCGGAGGCAGTAATTCCTATAACATCAAACAACCTTTGATTATTGTTGTGATGAAATAAGATTACCTGTGGAAAATACTTGGTAAGGTTATTTTGTATGTTTTGGAGTTCTTTGATTTGATTTTAATCTTAGCTTTCATGACATTTACATATGTATTAATTATTTTGTTTAAACTACAAGTTAATATAATTTAATTTATGGTAGTCATGAATGAAGCAATTAGGGTTTTTTCTGTTTTCTTAGACCTTCAGTTATGGTTGATGACCTGAAGAATCTATTTACAGATGCTGGATGTACAGTTAAAGCCTTCAAATTCTTCCAGTAAGTTCTTTCCTATTTAGGAACTTATTAGCAATAAATTTCGGTTCTTTCAGATTGTGAAAGTGTGTGTGTGTGTGTGTGTGTGTGTGTGTGTGTTTTATAATTTGAATAGAAAACTAAAATTATATTTATAGTAGATGAGATTTACAGTTACTTAAAATGTGTTCTCTTTCCTAGGAAAGATCGCAAAATGGCACTCATCCAGTTGGGATCTGTGGAGGAAGCAATTCAGGCACTTATTGAGCTGCATAATCATGATCTTGGAGAAAACCACCACCTCAGAGTCTCCTTCTCAAAATCAACAATTTGACTTTTCTGTGAACTTTCCTTTTAAGAATGGACCACAATTTCAGTAAAACCTTCAGACAGAGACTGAAGCAGCTTAAGACGAATTCTGCCTCTTTTACAAAATATTGAATTAAACTCTTGCTGAGTTTGATGTTTGAGTGTATTCATACACAGTAAAGAATCAAGGGATTACCTTTTTTTCCATTATTTTCTGTCAGTATGTGGTAAAGGGTTTATTATTATTTCTCCACACCAGAGTTTCTGTGGAAATATCCTGTTGAAAAAGAAAAGAAATTATTTTTTCAATTAGATGTTCTGTGTTAGAGGAGATAGCCTTTTAGTTTTGGTCCAAATCAAGCTTACACAACATTTCCAAATTCCTTCATAGTTTGAATTATTTAAACATCAGTACTTTAAAATCACTTTGTGTAAGCAAAACTATTTGACTAAAAAGTGTGACTCCTGTGCAGAGAGATTTTACGTAAGAATTATAGCAATTCTTGGTCACTACTTTGTGACACAGGATAATGAATTCAAAGGCAAATTGAAGGACTATGATGTCTCATACGTAAATTTATATGTATAAATTCCTAATGAAAAACAATTAATCTTTTCCCTCATTCATTGGACTCTTCTGAATCATTCTTATGTTCTTAATTTTATTATGAAAGTAAGATTTTTGGAGAAAGGCCATGCCAGACTCTCTCCCCAAATCAAGTTGGATTGAGATAGAATCAAGACCTGTTTATCAGATTAATTAGTGCTTTTATTGAGTAAAAATCATGTTTTGTCTGAATTCACAATGGCATTTTTCCCATGAAATGATGTGTAGTATGATTCTGGAAAAATTAAAAGGAAAAATAGTCCTGATTAAAAACTACTTTTTTACATTTGTTTTCAGATAATAAAAAGTTTACAGTCTTAAGGAAAATATTCAGGTCTATCATATGGTTTGACAGATTTTTTAAAAGTTATTTTTGGTAAGGTCTTCTTTAAAAAAAAAATTTTAAACCTCAAGGGTTTTTTGTACCACTATAATCTAATACTTAAATCAGAATTACTGTGTATTTACTTAATTTCTTATTACGTGCCTTATTATGTGCTTATAATGATACAATAGCTTAGAGTTTTATCTAAAGTATCTTGAAAATGGTATTGTGGGCTTGGTAAGAGAGATTTTTTTTTCTTTTTGATCTTTAGGATTTAAAATGTTTTCATTGTGATTTTAAACTGGTTTTCAATAAGTAGTAGTCTGAATTCAAATTTTTGGTGCTTTGGTGCAGAAATGGGGTGGGAGGGTGGGGGGATTACGGGATTGGTAATAACTCAGTGCATACCCTGTAGGCCTCTTCAAATTTTATCTGTTAGCAATTAGTGCCCCTTACCTGATAATTTTTTACTGTAATGCATGGTTCCAATGTTTTGATCCTTGTGTATACTCATCAGAATTTGTCTCAGGATTCCTTGTTTATTTTTTTTCCTCAGTACTAAAAGAGAGAATTTGCTTTTCTTTGCTAATATAGCTTCATTATTAAATGCCCACATATTTGAAAAGTAAGGGAAGATTGGATTGGGAATGGGGGGAGTGTCTTTTTATTTTGTGGAATGTAAGACTGTATTTTAATGTTGCTTCAGTAATTGTGTAATGTGATGTTTGTTTTTTTTTTTATTAAGCAGCTTTTGTTAACTATTACTTTGATGCTTAATCAGATTTTTTAAACCATTTTTCACTTTTAAGGAGTCATTTTTGTCAACCCTTTTTACTTATTTCAGGTTTTAATAGATAGATTAAGTCTCAGTACTTGTGATTCATCTCAGTTACTCAATTCAGCATGTTTCCTTGCCATAACACCAGCCATTAATTTTAATACAGTGATGATCTTGTGAGAAAAACTAGATCAAATTTCTTGTAGTAATCTTTCTAATAAAATTCAGAGATTGAAAGAATTATAATAGTCAAGCAGAAACATTTTACTGAGTCATTGAGGATAAGCTGTTGGAACAGGAAGGAACACAAAGTTATCATCAAGTGGACCGTTTTGGCATTGGTTGAATAGGCAGTTATGGATTTTGTGTGTTTATGTGTCACCTATTAAATGGCAGAAAAGACAAATTAATTTTTTAGATAATAAATTAGAAATTTTGTTGTTGTTGTTCACACAGTACTTGGGATACTAAAAGAGCTACATTATTCCATGGCATATATTAATCGGAATATTTTGTATTCCTCTTTTGGTTAGAAAATATATGACTTATGAAACTTATTCTCATAAGGTAGTCAAACTAAGTGCAGCAAAGGAATACTGATAGAAAAAGGCAGATCATAATGGAGTTGAATGTAATTATGAAGCAGGTCTTTAAATCTGAGAGAACATTTGAATCCTTATCAGGGACTTTGTGTATATATGTGTATGTATGTATATACGTATATATTCATACATACACTATTCTGATATTGTATATACATATGCACATAACATTTTAATTTATTGACAAAATCTAAATTAAGATTTGGAAAAGACATATTCTTGTATAAAAATAGGGTGTTTGGAAAATTTCAATTTTTGTCTAAAATTAGCCCAAGTTATGTGGATGTTATCCATTTTGGGCTTGTTTGAATTATAGAGGTCTACAGTCTATGTGTTGGCACAGGTTTTGTAAAAGAAAAAAAAACTGGGTGGTGGGAAATCAAGATCTGTGTGCTTTTTAAATTTTGGCATGCATTTATTCTCTATCTTCTAAGCTTTTTTATTTTTGCTGTTGATCTGTAGTGTTAATTTTTGAAGTTTATGTACTTTATTTTAAAAGAATACTATATCACTTTTGGAGGTCTCTTGGCTTTTAGATAAAGTGCAGATGCAGATTTCAAAAATAGCAGTACATTTTAAATGCAACTGTGTGACTATTATAGGTTAGGCTGAAGTACAAGTTCTCGTTTTCTTAGGTGATTAAAATAATTCGCTAGTCAGATTTTTTAAAAACAACAACAGAAGAACAAAATACAAATCAAAAAGTCCCTCTGGTTATTTTTCCCCACTAACAGCTTGTTGGAGAAGAGTAGAATTGACCTCATAGCTCCATTGTGAAAGTCAACAAATAAAATTTTGGGTATTGATACCTTTTTCCAATTTATAGATGACTAAGAGACTAAAATTACGTTTTTTAAAGAAATTGGGCCTTTTCTCTCAGTGCAGCTTTCTAAGACTAAATTGTAGAGGTATTCCCAGTCTTACTTGTTGAGAGGGAATTTACTCACATGGAGTCTCCTATAGCAATGAAATCATGTCAGATCCAAAAAAGCATGTCAGTGACTCAAAAAATTATTGCCTTTTTTTGTAAAGAACTTGACTCCATTTAGCATAAGTGTCTTTTAAATGCATGACTCTTAACAAATTCAGGTGGAAAAATTAAATAGGCTCAAATAATGTTCTTATTTGATATAAATCTAGCATTACCTTAAATTTAAGTAAGAATGGAAATAGTCTTACACATCTTTACTTTTCTTAGAAGTGGTACTTGGAGAACACTTATGAAGTATTTAAAAAGATCCATGATTTCATAAGTGTAGGTATTCCCTCCCCCACCCCACCAAAAAAGAAACCTTCTTGGTGGCCAACCTTCTAGTGATAGGACCAATCTGACTGGATTTCAAGTGGTAGCTATACTACATGACCATAAGTGTTTCTTTAAAGCCTTTTCAGCTTGGTGTTTAGATCCAGATTTTGTGTTTGCTTCATATATAACCTTCAAGAATTCCTAGGTCTTGATGAGTCAGTGGAGTAGGATTTCAGTAGAGACTTGAAAAATAAAAATGGAATTTAGCTTGGTATTACAATTCCATTTTACTTCAACATTTTAGATGTTTTTTGCATATAAGTGAAATAAGAGAAAATTATGTAAACCATCTAAAAGACCTATCATGATCGAAATGATTATTTTAGTCTGGGTGTTTCTGCATTGACTTACTGTTTTTATTGTTTTAAAAGTTGAAATTAGAAGTTGAATGTCAAAGAAAGCTTTTGCAATTTCAGTATAATTTTTCCGGACTTGGTTCACTCATGAGTGTCTTTGCATTAGCCCCATTTTGTGTGCAATAATTTAAGTGATTGGAGTCTTTGAGCCTCTGTATTTTAAAGACAAAAGGGAGCTGTCACTGTTATGCACTGTATTTTACATATAATTTTGCAAACAAATTCAAAATACCTATGTCTTTTAGGAAGACAGCAGTTTTGCTTTTTATGCATGTTATATTTGTCATCTCATCCATCCTTCCTCTAAATTTGACCAAAAGATAACAGGGCTGAAATTATGGACTACTTACTCCCTGTGAGTCGCATTTTAAAAGTCTGACAGTTTCTCAGTCCAGCTCTTGGATTCCCTTCTGTGTACTGCTATTTTCAAAACCAAGGTATGAGAGTATACTACCTGTGTTTAAAGCCATTTTTGTTTGCCTTTTCCTTTGTCTTGATCTGTTGTTACCTAGAACAAAACTGCCAGACTTTAAAGTTTTACTGTTGTGCTGGAAAAAAATATAATTCAGATTGCACAGGGGGTTTTCCTTTAAGCAAAATTTAACTCTGCTGTCTTTTAGAATATGTTTGTAATATACAAGACTATTTGTAATTTTTTTTTTGGAGCAGAAATTCCTAGCATACTACAAGTTAAGAATTGCTAGAAGAAAAAAATTTTAAATATACTATTTGACTTGGGGGTTTTTGTAGAGGGGAAAACAAAACAAAACCAGGACCAAAGTTTATGTGCCTTCAGTAGTCTTAATTGTCCTTCTCTCTCCCACCCCAATTTCGCACTTAAGTAGAGTTAGTTTCCATAAACTGTGTCCTATATAGTTTGGTTGTTTGTTTTTTTAATGTTGGCCCACTGACTATCCATACATGCAAAAAAATTGTGACTGTCTAAATGAGGTCTCAGTTACTCCTTTGCCTTTTACCATATGATATTCATTGGATAGCATTGTGCAGGAATCCAGGATAGAGCTGCTTCAGATATTCATAGTGGTCATGGTATCTTTTCTAGCTTTGGGGCATATGGCCTAGTGGGATAGTGACCTGGTCCAGTGCCCTTAGGAGATACTAGTTACGATCAGAAGCTTCTTTTTGACAAGCTTAGATCAGCACTGTAAACTTTTTTTTTTAAGTTCTTGGATTTCTGCATTGTTTGTGATATTAGTGAATATTTAAATAGCTACTTTCATACTGTCATTTTAATCACATTCCAGTCTTCTGTTATTTTTTTTTTAACATTGTTATCCAAATCCTTCAAAGGTTCATCCCAGATCCATAGCAGCACAAATCATAAAAGATTGCTGACCAAGCAAGTTCTTGCTTTGGAATGTCACCTCATTGCTCTGACCAAAGACTGACTGTTCTGGTTTTACTGAGATATTCTGTTAAACTTTCCCCACTCTCCTCCAAGCTCCTTTCTGAAAGAAGACCCAATGCAAAGTGGCCTTTTCATTTTATTTTCTATTTGGTGAATGGACCACTTAGTGAAAAATGGGAGTTTAAATGTGAACAGAATGATTTGGGTTAAAGGCAAGGGATAATGGATTATTTTCAGTACTGTATACAAGAAAAAAAAAATAGCACAGCTAGGAGCCTCTGACATTCTATCGTGTTTTACATGGTCTGTTCATAAAATTCCCTTTTTCAGTTTGTAAGAATGTTCATCTAACACAAGAAAATGCTGTAAATATTTGTAACAACATTTTTTTACCTGGCAAAAAAAAGGTTTTTGGGAACAAGTTAAAGTATAAAGTGGTTTTATATAAAAACATCAATTGTCTTGTATATTTTGATAAGCAACAGTACCAGCTTTCATTTGTAAAGCAGTTTGTGGCATTGGAGGAAAAAAGGATTCCATATGTGTTGAAATGACTTATGTTATAAATGCAAAGAGAAGATAAAATATTAAAGAAACATATTTTCTAACTGCGTAGTGCATGGTTAATTCAAGCTTCTGTATACTACAGTATATTCCATTTCTCCTGAGTTTGTGTATTTGCTGATTATTATTACTTGATTATCTATACTTAACTCTTTTCCTAACAACTCTAGTGTTATAGCATGCCTTTTAATAAATGTCATGACATCTGTACTCTCTTAAAATTTCCTGTGTTCTTGTCTGTTGCTTTGGGTTTCCCCCTTGTCTGATTGTAACTCTAATGGTGTCTTACTTTCATTTTTTCCTATAGCCATCTAAACTGAAGCCTTTTTTACACTCTTTAGAGAGTAGAGAGCACATGAGTGAAATGTTTGAAATATAACAATCATACAAATCAACTATTGTTTTAATTCCACAACTGTTTATGGAACAGTTGTCTTTATTGGGGGTGTCAGAAATTTACCAATCTTGTTTTGCCATTACCTATATTGTTTCCACCTTCATATTTATCCTCTATTGTAGTGAACACAGGACTACCACATCCCACATAATATTAAATTCCCCAACATTTGTTTCATATCATTAATATTTTAGAGCAAATCTTCACCATATTATGAAACTCCAGTGTAAAGATTAATTACCAATATATAATGTTCCTATAGAATTAACTGGCCCTTGTAATACTGTTTTTTTAAACATCTTTTTTCTAAAACCATTTAAGAGTGTTAGGAGGGTGCGCCTATGTATCATTTCAGAGATGCAGTAAAAGAAAAGTTTGGCTTCATGTGAACATTTTGGAATGGATGCTCACTTTCAGATAGGACTACTTGATCACAATTTGACCCAAGATATTAGAACTACCATTTTTGCCTTTGGATACTAATCCAAAATGGAAGAAATAGCTATTAGGATTAAAGAATAGGTCAAATCCCCATAAATATCCCTGAATTTTAATCTTGTCTCAGGAGTGGAAATTTATTGCAAGTATCTCTCAGTAGAAAATTGTCGTTAATCATTTTTTCCTGACCAACACCATCAAACTGAATATAAGTTTTTTAAGTGCTCAATGTCATCTATTCCATAAATGTTACCAGCACTGGCTGCTTATAAGAATGCTGAACTTCTTAATATGTGTTTCTTAGTCCTATGGATTAAAAATAATTGGTTAATAAAAGGACATTTGGTTGAAAAGTATGTGTGTATGTATATATGTCTTCAACCAGATGCACCTTTTTTGTCTAAAAAAAACTTGGAATTTTACCATATGACACACCCTTTGATTTCCTGTGACCAAGATCAAAAGAGGTGTTTATTCTTTTGTATGACATAACATACCTGTGATATCCCTAGGGTAGGAGTTGTGTGATGTTAAATTTTTGAGGGAAAAGATCTTCTGAATACTGCTAACCAGATAATTTAGGAAAACCACGTGTTCCTTTATGAAAGACATCCTCCTTAATTTCTCTAAGAGATTTTAACAAGCCATTATAATTCAGAATTGTATTAGTAATTCTATAAAGCTTTTTTTTTAAGGTAGAGCTTGTTTCATGTTATTAATGAAACAAATTGCCATACTTAGTTTAGACCCAAAGGAAGGATATTTTTGCCAGATGAATTATAAGCAAATGACATGGAAGAAAGTTTGAGCCAGAATAGGACCATAGCACCAAAATCTTGAAATAAGCAACATGTCCTGTTACTTGTTTAGACAAATACCATATCTGACTTCCTCATTTTAAGGTATAGTATTTATAGCAATAATTGAAGAATTAAGAAATAGCAGTGTGCTAGAGGGTACAAATAGAAGTTATTTACCCACAGTTACAATCTTGAATTTCTTCTTGCATGCTTGTTTTTACATGTCTTTCCAGCCTGTCTTTTCTGCTGTTCTAATTCAACTTCTCATAGAGATCACTATCCTCTTAAGTTTATATTCTGGGATCATTCCTTTTATGAACTGCAGGATTGGGTTACTAAATTATAGGATTTATTTCCCCCCCCCCCAACTTCCTTCTAATATAAAAATAAAATTATTTTGAACTATAGCCTATCTCAACAGCAAATATTTCAGAGTACATAGTGTGCAGAACACAGGAGGTATGCTTGGGTCACATTTTAGTGGGGAGGGGAAAAATAGCTTTTATTAAGTCACTACTTTGTCAGACACTTTAAAAGTGCTTTATAAATGTCTTCAGAGCCTCACAACAGCACTTGGTGCTATTATTCCCATTGTACAGTTGACAAAACTGAGGCAAATGAGTCCCGCTAGCAAGCCTTTGAGGCTGGATTTGAATTTGGTTCTTCCCGATTCCAACACCCAAGCTCCATCTACTGTGCCACCTAGCTGTGCTATTTTAGGAAGGACTTTGAATTACTGAGCGGTCAGAAAAATGCAAGCAGGACAGTGAGTGGGCTAGAAATCACTCCAAAGGATAATCAATTGAAGAACTTTGGGATGTGGAAATCTAGAAAAAAGATTGAGACAGGAGGGGAGAGTTGCATTGCATACACCATTCTTCAGCTATTTTAAGGGTTGTCCTGTGGAAAAAGGATTAGGTTTGGACTCCTCGTTGGCCCCAGAAGGAAGAAATGTGAGCAATGGTTTAGAGATGCAGAGAGGCAGGGGGAAGGCTGCATTACCTTTTGTTGGAGATGTAGGATTCCTGTTCAGATGCCATTTGAACTACTAGCCCCCAAAGTCTCAGAATTCTTAGATCCTTTAGTATTACTGACACATCTGGCACAAAAATTGTTCTTAGCCCTACTTTCCCACATGTGTTAGTTAAAGCTGAGGGACTTATAAAAAACACTTAAATTTATTAAGCTTATAGACCAGACACTGGGTTAAGCACTGAGAATACAATGAAAGGAGAAAACAGTCCTTGCCTCAAGGAGCTTATAATCTGTTGGAGAAAGACTAAGAACAACTGTACACAAACATCATCTATACAGGTAAATTGGAGATACTTCGAAGGACAACGTTAAGAAGGAAGGCTTGCGGGAGGGATTTTAGCTAAGACTTGAAGGAAACCAGGAGACAGAAGAGAAAGAGAAGAGACATGGGAGACGTTCAGTGAAGATACATGGAGTTGGGGAGATGGAATGCCTTGTTCCACGCAGAGCAAAGAGGCCAGTGTCATTGGATCAGAGAGTATATGGATCGGAATAATAGGCGAGAGGATAGAAAGAAAAAGGTTACCATTTGTTTAATATTGACTAGACCTTTGGTTTTGCAAGCTGCCAAGTTCAAACCAGTTAGGTGGCACAGTTGATAGATTGCCAGACCTGGAGTCAAGAAGACTTATCTTCTGAGTTCAAATTTAACCTCAGACATTCACTAGCTGTGTGACCCTGGGCAAGTCATTTAACCCTGTTTGCCTCAGTTTCCTCGTCTGTAAAATGAGCTGGAGAAAGAAATGACAAACCAGTATCTTTGCCAAAAGAAGAAGAATCAGATTTTGACTGAAAAACAACTGAAAAGAAGTTTTAACATTCTCCATTCCTTTATTCCATTGATAAAATTTCACTCAGATGCTCTCCCTCATTCCCAAAATGAGAGAACTTCTTAAAAAGATGACATAAAGTTACTTGCAAATAATTTTTCCACTACCTGGCTGCCATAAGTACCTAATGATTCCAAATTCATTTGTTTATTCGTAGAAAATACATATGACCAAGGGCTACTATGAATTTGTTACATCTTTTGAATGAATTTGTATTTGAATAATTACAACAGCTTCTACATTTATTTGAAAAAGTGATACCTTTGTGTGTGAAGCATTCATGCTACTGAGTAATAATCAAAATAACAGCAAATTTGTGAACGGAATCCTGAATTTACAATTTAGAACACACAAAGAGGGGGCGGAGCCAAGATGGCAGCATAGGAGCAGCAACATATTGCAGCTCTCACATAGCCACCCCAAAATACACATAAAATATGACTCTAAACTAATCCTAGCACTCCAAAACGCACACAAATAATACTTTCCACTTAAGTCAGCTCGGCTACAAGGAACCACATCAGCACTGCGAACCGAAACCAGCCTGGCCTGAAGCCGGGGCTGTGTCCTGGGGGCGGCTGAACGAGAGGAGCCGAGCCCTGGCTGGAGCTTCGGGTGAGCAGATTAGCGACAGCTGCGGCAGTGTCAAGAACTAGGTCAGTGGGACTTGGAAGGTCGTGGGAGAAAAGCAGGTCCCGCTGAAACGCCTCCAGGGCTGAGAAACGAAAGGCAGAGGTTCTGCACCCGCCTCCTCATTGGGGCTTCAGAGCTCTCGGCCTGCAGACTGCAGGGGGACCAAGCGATCGTTCAGAGGCCAAGTGCTCTCACGTTGAGCGGCCTGGATCCGGATCGCGGTCTTGGGCTTTGTTCCTGTGGTCCTTTTTCCTTCAGTGAGCCGGAAGTGGGGGAGGGACCCAGCAACTCCCTGAGAGCTCCAGCAGCTGGGAGGACCCCAGTGATTTGGGACAGGGCTTTCCCCTGTAGAAGCAGAGCTCCACAGAGATTTTAAAAAAAAATCACAGACTGACCAACCATGAATAAGAATAAGCATAAGGAGGACAGTGCAGCCAGAGCTCCCCCACCAGGGGCTTCCCATAAACATGAAGATTGCCTTAAAGCTAGAGATGAACTGAAGAAGGATTTTGAAAACCAATTGAGAGAAGTGGAAGGAAATTGGGAAGAGAAATAAGAATGTTGCAAGAAAATCATGAAAAGAGAGTCAGCAATCTGACTGAAGAAATCAACACCCTAAAAAATAGATTAACTCAAATGACAAAAGAGGCCCAAAAAGCCAATGAGGAGAAGAATGCCTTAAAAAGTCGACTTCACCAGATGGAGAAAGAATCTCAAAAGCACTCTGAAGAGAATAATTCCGTCAAAATTAGAGTGGA
>CM053583.1:259233429-259248830 GCA_028627135.1 Pseudochirops cupreus | reverse complement strand
ACAATTTAAATATTGTGGAAACACAATCAGGATAACACAGGATCTAGCAGCTTCTCCATTAAGGGATCGAAGGGCTGGGAATATGATATTCCCGAGGTCAAAAGAGCCAGGATTAAAACCAAGAATCACCTACCCAGCAAAACTGAGTATAATGTTTCAGGTGAAAATATGGTCATTCAATGAAATAAAGAACTTTCAAGCATTCTTGATGAAAAAAACAGTTGAATAGAAAATGTGACACTCAAATATGAGAAGCATGAGAAGGTAAACAGGGAAAAGAAATCATAAGGAACTTATCAAAGTTGAACTATTTACATGACTACATGGAAAAATGATAATTGTAACTTATGAAACTTTTCTCAGTATGAGGATAGTTGAAGGGAATACAAGTGTGTGTATATATGTGTACAGGTATGCATAGACAGAGGGCACAGGATCAATTGAATAGGAAGGGATGATATTTAAAAGGTGAAATTGAGTGGTGGGAGAGGAATATAATGAGAGGAGATGGGGAGAGACAGAATGGGGTAAAAATTATCTCATATAGAAGAGGCAAGGGAAAACTGTTACAATGGAGGAAAAGAACAGGAAGGCAAAAATGGGCCAACCTTACTTCCGCTGAATTTGGCTTAGGGAGGGAATGACATACACACTAAATTGGGTATCTTGCCCTACAAGACAGTTGGGTGGAAGGGGATGAGAGCGAAGATGATGGAGGGGAGGGCAGGTTGGGGGGAAGAGTAGTTAGAAGTACACACTTTTGTAAAAGGACAGAAACAAAGTAGAAAACAGAACAAGTGGGGGGGAGGGGATAGGATGGAAGGAAATATAGTCAGTCTTTCACAATACATCCACTATGGAAATGTTTTGCATAACACATGTACAACCTATATTGAATTGCTTATCTTCCCAGTAAAGGTGGGTGACGAGGGAGGAAGGGAAAGAATCTGGAATTCAAAGTTGTAAAATCAAATGTTTAAAAAATAATTATTATTATTATTAATTTTTACATGCAATTGGGAAATAAGACATACAAGCACTGGGGTATGGAGATCCATCTTGCCCAGTGGAGAGTAGGAGAAGGGATGGGGAAGGATATAGGAGAGAACAGATCTGGGGAAGAGTTGTATCAGCAAGCACCCTAGCGTACCCAGAGTGGTTGCTAGCACAAGCTCTTAAATCTGCCTTTCTAAAGGAAAGCAACTCAAAATGGGTTAATAATCTACTTTAATCAGTCAAACATACATCATTTACCTAGTTCAGGGGAAAAAGTCTGCACCCTGAACTTCAGAGGATACAAACAGAAGTTACAAGCACACAAAGAAACACATCAGCAGATGGGTCAGCCTTCTGACCATTACATCCTTACCTAGTAATTTACCAGAAAGAGAAGCACCAACATCTGGGCTTTCAAAGCTGGAGGGCTCAACAGCTGCCCAGAGTCTCATCTGGCCAAATTACACAACTCTTTCCAAAGTGAGCCCCAAAGTAAAAACTCACATCAGGGTATATATATAGCCTTCTCCTGGATCGGAGAATGTCACAGCCCTCTTGACCCACTGCCCAATCACAAAGTAATAAGGTATGGGCATTCTGAAGAACAAGCTTCCCATCATAGTCTCCATGTGATCACATTCAGCTTATTAGGGGGCAGAGTATATATATTTTCAAATCAGGGAAGGTTCCACTTAATCCTATCAAAGAGCCTAGGGGCAGGGAAGATCTTCAGAATCCCAGAACATGGGTACAGAGTGGGATCCTTGTTTTGGGGTGGTGGGTAGGGGAAAGACGGGGAGAAAATTTGTAACTCAAAATCTTGTGGAAATAAATGATGTAAACTAAAAATAAACATAAAATTTAATTAAAAAAAAAAAACCCAAAATATTCTATGCCAGGCACTGTGGTGAGTGCTGGGAATACAAAGACAAAAATCTCAAACAGTTCCAGCTACTCAAGGACCTCACATTCTATGGGGAAAGACAAGTACACATGTTAGTATACATAAAATAAATACAAGGTAAATGGAGAAAGAGAGTAAGGAATTAGAATTTGGGTGGAAAGGAGGTGAGAAAAGTTCTTGAGAAAAAAATGGGCACTTGATCTGAAGGGATTTGGGTAGTCGAGATGCGGTAGGAGTGCATTCCAACTATGGAGAAAGTCTGTGCAGAGGCAGTAGAGAATGCAGATGAAGTTATTTGGAGAGGCTGAGTATCCTGTGTGTGGAATAGCAAGAAGGCCAGGAGAGGTAATCCAGTGGTAGGTAAAGTACAAAAGGTACAATGAATTTGGAAAGGTAAGATTCCTACTGTATTTGATCCTAAAGAACAGTTCTTACCATTTCACTTTTCTGCCACAAGCTCTAGATTTGATACTTAATGACCTTCATGATCTTGCTCCAACCTACCTTTCTAGCCACACTATATTACCCCTAGCACACTATATTACATTTCACCCAACGGGCCTGCTTGATGTTCTTCCTTGATATTCTTCCTCTCTCTGTACTTTTGCACAAGCTGCCCCATTTCTGAAATTCACTCTTTTCCTTATCTCCACCTCTTAAAATTACTAGCTCACTCAAACGACTCCTCCAGAAAGTCTCTCCTTATTGCTTCAGCTACTAAGATCTCCTGTTCAAAACAATTTTGTATTTATTTTGTATATACTTGTTGCTCACGCTCACACACACACACACACACACACACACACACACACACACACACACGTAACCCCCCCCACACACACAATAAAAGGCACACTCAACAACAGGTGATTTCATTTTCTTCCTATCTTTTGCAATTCAGCAGAGTGACAATTGTATATACTATACAACAGGTGCTTAAAATGACAAAGAAGTGACTCTCTTTCTTGCCAAAGACAACCCTACAAGTACCCACTCTCTAATCTTCAATTTCTCCCAAATGACAGGTTCCTCCTTGGTTATCACACACATTCATATGTTGCTCATCCTTTAAAAAACCCTCAGATAGACCTACTATCTCTTTTATCATCCTTTTCTTTCCTCCCCTCCTCAGCTAAATGTTTAGGGGAGAAAAAAAAGCCATCTAGGTACGCTTGCTGTCTCCACTTCCTCATTCAACTGACTTTTTAACGGTCACATCAAATGGCCTTTACTTAAATCCTCATCCTTCATGCAGCATTTCATACTACTGACCACCTCGTCCTCCATCCTCTTGGTTTCTGTGACTGCTCTTATCTTGGTTCTTCTACCTGTCAGACCTTACCTTAGTATCCACTGCTTAATTCGAGTAACATTCACTAATTATGCTTATCACCAAGACTGTTTTGGGTCCTTATCTTCTCTAATTTCTCACCTGATGGTCTCATCAGCTCCCATGGGTTCAATGATCTATGCAGATTACTCCCAGATTTACATATCTAGGCCCATCAGGCAACCCCCACCCCCAGCTCACATCTCACATCACTAAATGCCTACTGGACAATCAAACTGGATACTCTAAGAGCACCTTAAACTTAACATGTCTAAAACAAAACAGCATTACCTCCCCAAACTTACCCCTCTTCCAAACCTCCCTATTATTTCAAAGGCATCATCACCTCCATTTTACCCTTAACTTGTCACTCTCACCCCACATATCCAATCAGTTGCCAAACCTGGTCATTGTTATTTCCACAGCCTCTGTAATACACAACCCTTACCTCTTACACAAAGAACTTATCTCTTGCCAGAACTACTATAACAACCTTATAATTGGTCTCCCTGTCTCAAGTTTCTTATTCCAAACTTCTATACAAGCTAAAGTGCTGGTGTTAAAGTGTGAGTGTAATCACACCAACTCCACACTTCTTCTTCCTGTGTTTGGTATTCAAAACTCTTCATCATCTAGTCCTTCCAACCTTTCCAGTGTTTTTACACACTATGCCTCCTGCCTCCCTTCACGAATTCTACGGTTGAGACATCCCAGTCTTGCTTCTGTTCCTTTCCAGGACACACTGTCTCCCTTCTCTAGGCCTCTACACTCCTCACTCCCACCTCTTGAAATCCCTGACATCTTTCAAGTGTCAACTCACTTTGTGTAGGTGTCCTTTCCTTGTCCTTGTTTCTTTGGCTCATCTCCTCCCCTCTGCCCTTAAGTGAGAAGGTCCTCCCCTCTACAGTTACCTTCCTTTAACTCTCCAAGTATCTTTCAAGTCCTTATTTATGTACACACCTTATTTGCATATTGTCTTCCCCCATCAGATTGTGAGCTCCTTCTTTTGCCTTTCTTTGTATCCTTAATGCTTAGCATCCTGTCTGGCACAATATCCAAATAAGCTATACACAAGCAAGCTATGCAAAGGATAAATGGGAAATAATCAACGGAAGAAATGCACCAGAATTAAGAGGATTAGGAGAGGCTTCCTGTAAGTGGAATTTTACCTGGGACTTGAAAGAAAATAAGAGGCAGAGATAAGGAGGGAGAACATTCCAGGCATGAGGGACAGTCAGAAAAAATGTCCAGACCCAAGAAATGGAATATCTTATTTGAGGAAAGAGGCCAGTGCCTCTGGATCAAAGAGTAAGGGGGTAATCGTAAGATGTAGAAAGGCTTAATGTAAGGAACTTCTTCCATCCCCGTTGGAAACCCCTAGGGAATACAAAGGGAGGTGCCATCAAAGCCAATAATGCTACTGCAGGTAATAACGCGTAAGTGTAGGCTCCCAGAAACAGGATATACGTAGCCTGTAAGATTCAAGTGTCCAGATGTAGCAAAAACAAAGGGTTCCCTTGAGACAGTCCCAGAGAAGGAACAATGCAAGTCTAAGGACACAGAAATCAGAAAACAATCTTGAGGAAAGCAACAGACAAACTGGGACACTTCAGATCAGGGTCACTGAAGAGAACACTGAAGATACAGCACTCATGAACTTCAAAATTCAGGGGAATCCAGATAAAAAGCTATGGAGTCTGAATGTAGATTGAAGCATACTATCTTCTCTTTTTGTTTTTTTCTTTCTTGTGGTTTTTCTCTTTTATTCTGATTCCTTTTTCACAATATGACTGATGAGGAAATATGTTTAATAAAACTATATACTTATAGCCTATGTGAGATTGCTTGGGAAGGGAGGGGGAAAAAAATGGAACCCAAATTCTTATAAAAGTGAATGTTGAAATCTTTACATGTAAGTGGAAAAAAATAAAATACTATTAAACAGAGAAAAAAAGAAAGAAACAGAGAATGCCACTGGGGATATGTGAGTGCTACAACCCAGTGACGGATACCTCTGAGATTCCTAATAAATGGAAACTATTGTCCAGTCATTGTCATCACTTCCCTTGATATGTTTAAAAAATAAATTTCAGGGGGACTAACCCTAGGAAGTGGAAGTCAATGTAAGAACCTAAGAGACCCAGGGTGAGGTCATGCAGAGCCAACCCTTCCACCCCCTCAAAATCAAAGCAAGGTAGGGAGCCTGGCCCTTTCATAAAGCCCTAATTCAAAAATTAAACCCAAAGAGATGAACAAATCAAAGAAAATACTCAATAAAACAAAAAAAATTGCAAATTTTAAAAGTGAGTATCTCTTAACAACTACAAGTAGAAATTTGAGGGAAAAGCGATTTTCCACAAGGACTATATGAATACATAAAAGAGAAAAAAACCAAAGTTCTGGAGGAAAGAATTGGAAGAACAAGTAGCCTAAAGAAACTAGTAAACTTTTCCCAAGACATAAGACCCCTGAAAACTAGAATAGACTAAAAGGAAATTAACAACTCCATGAGACAGCAAGAAATAATAGAACAAAACCAAATACTGAAAAAAGGGAAGAAAACATAAGATATTTGAAATCCAAAACTGAGCTAGAAAACAGATCAAGGAGAGATTAATTCAATAATGACTTGACTCCCTAAAAAACCATGCTTTAAAGAAAAAAAAAACACCTGAATATTTGTTTCCAAGAAATCACAAATGGAAACTGCCTGAACCTAGATAACAAAGTAAAATGAAAAGAATCTACTGATCACCTCGTGTAAAAAATTCCAAATGGAAAAACTGAAGGAATGTCACAGCCAAAATCCAGAGTTCTCACACAAAAAGAAAATATACTACAAGTATTCTGAAAGCAATTTAAGTACCAAAGAACTATAGTCAGGATCAGATAACACCTGGCAACTTCTATTAAAAACCAAAAGAGATCAATATATTGAAAGCCAAAAGACATAGGTTTGTAACCAAGAATAGCTTACCCTGCAAAGGTGAGTATAATGGGGGTGGGGTGAGAGGGAGGAGGAGATGGACTGACACCTTGACATTTTTAATAGAATAGAACTTTCTACCACGTCTGATGAAAATACCAGAGATGAGTAGAAATTTTGAAACACAAGAGCCTAGAAAAGTCTTGTGGACAGTTAAATGGCTCATTAGAGTACTGGGCCTGGTGTCCGGAAGACCTGAGTTCAAATTTGACCAAATATACTAGCTGTGTGAGCAAGTCACTCAACCTCTGTTTGCCTTAATCCACTGGAGAAGGAAATGGCAAAGCACTTCACTACCTTTGCCAAGGAAACCCTACAGATAGTATGATCCAGGGGGTCACAAAGAGTATATGACTTAACAACGGAACAAGAGAGAAACCTAGAAAAGGTAATTTAATCTGAGCAACTGAAAACTGCTCAATGATGATGTGCTAGCATTCTAAGGAAGATAGAAGAAGTATGGGTCCCTTCAGAACCTTAATGTCTTCAAAGATTACTAAGGGTCAAAAAAAAAATCCTTGGGATAGACTGCAACTGTTCGGAGTTCTTGAAGAGGGAAAGAGAAGGAAGAGTAAAAATAACAGGAGGAATATACCAGTCTAAAAAGGGGTAAGTGGGAGAAGAGACTTAGTTGTCCTAATTGACATGGCTGAGAAGAAACGCACACAAAAACATGGAGGAAAGAATGAGGGTAATGGGCATCGGATAAACCTCATTCTTATCTCAAGTGTACAAAAAAGGATGGAACACACATATGCATACACAGTTTGGTGTAGAAATATATCAAACTTAACAGGGAAACGAAGGGACGGTGGTAAGGAAGGCTGATTGGTCGATTGTTGTCCTGAGTTCTCAAGGACCAAAATGATATCACTATGCTGGAGTCAAGTCTCAATGTGTCTGACTGTGGCTGATCAGACCAATACAAACTCCAAATGCTCTACTACAGGTTGGGCACAAATAGTCCATGTGAACATTTGGGGTGGATACTCCAAATTTTCGTGTCCTGTGTTTCCTTTGAGCTCTTTCAATTATGCTTTGTTCACAGAGCACAGCACCTTCTCTGATGAGGGCACGTGCCAGTTAGTGTCTCCCATTTCACACAATCAGTTACAGAGTTCTTAAAAGAGACCTTGAGAGTGTCCTTGTATCTCTCTCTTCTCCTGACAACCATGTGAACCATGAGCCCTGTGTGAGTTTTCCATGAAATTGTCTTTTTGGCAAGTATGCATTTTGCATTCAAACAACATGGCCAGCCCACTGGAGTTGCGCTCTCTGAAACAGAGTTTGAATGCGTGGCAGTTTAGTTCAAGTAAGGACCTCAATGTCTGGTACAAGTGATCTTCAGAATCTTACTAAGACAATTCAAATGGAAGCAATTCACTTTTCTGGCATGGCACTGGTAGACTGTTCAGGTTTAATAAGCATACAAGAATGAGGTCAGCACAACAGCTTTGTAGACCTTCAGCAGTTTGGTAAACAGTGTAATACCTCTTCTCTCACATACTTTCCTTTGGAACTTCCCAAACACTGAGCTACCTCTGGCAATGCATGTGTCAACCTCATTATCAATGTGTACATCCCTGGAAAGTACACTACCAAGGGAAATGAACACAGTATTCAAAACTTCATTTGCTGAAACTGATGGTTCCACATATGGATGGTATGGTGGTAGGCTGATATTTTTCCTAATTATGGTGAGAGGAAGTTATCCCCCAGGAGTTCAAAGATGCCCCCATTGTCCATCTCTGTAAAGGTAAAGGAAATAAGACTGTCCTGTGACAATCACAGGGGGGTCTCTCTCTTAGTCATTGCCAGAAAGATTATTGCTAGAATCCTCCTTAATAGGCTGCTCTTTCACCTGGAAGATGGTCATCTACCAGAGAGCCACTGTAGCTTCAGAAAGGGCCAAGGAATAGTTCATATGGTGTTTGCTGTCCAACAACTCCAGGAGAAACACCAGGAGCAGAAAAGAGGTCTGTACACGTTTCTAGATCTGACCAACGCTTCTGATACTGTTAGTCGTGAGAGTTTATGGAAAATTATGCCAAAATTTGGTGGCCTGTAGAAGTTCATCAGCATTGGACATCAATTTCATGACAGCATGCTTGCCTGGGTTCTGGATAATGGACGAAGCACTCGTGCCTTCCCAGTGACCAAGGGAGTAAAACAAGGCTTTGTGTTTGCTCCCATGCTTTTTAGCAGGATGCTTTCAGTCATGTTGTCAAATGCTTTGAATGAGGATGAACCCAGACTCAAGGTCAGCTACTGTACTGATGGTAAATTCTTCAACTTGAAAAGGCTACAAGCCAAGACCAAAGTGGAGAAAGTGTTGGTGCATGATTTTCTGTTTGTAGATGATAGCGCACTCAATGCACCCTCTGAAGTTGAGATGCAACAAAAGTATGGATCAATTCTCTGCTGCTTGTGCTAATTTTGGCCTAACAATTAACACGAAGAAAACATAGGTGCTCCATCAGTCATCACCACAGTATCTACACATAGTTAGGAAGGCAGATAATATGTGAAGGGAATTTAAGCAGGGATTAAAAGTGAAGGCCAATGGTGAAGTAAAAGAAAAGCAAATAACTAGAATATAAAGGTGCCTTAAACTGCCTCTAAGACAAGTGGGGCATGGTTCAACAAAATGTGCTATATGAATAATGAAATATAACATAAAACATATATAAATGAAATATAACATTAAAAATAACAAAAGACCAGAGAACCCTGAGTAGTATAAACTGACCAGACCCATACTGAAGTGAGTGGTCATTAAGAAAAATGTATACAAGGACAGCTACATTTTAAAACTTTAAAACTCTGATCAGTGTGATGACCAACTCTATCTCCAGAGGATCTAGTCTAATGAAGCATGTCACCTGCCTCTGAACAGAGATGCAATGGACACAAGGTTCATGGATACACATTTTTTGATATGGTTACTGTGCAAAACTCGCAGAAATCACAGGACTTATGTGGCAGGGTCAGGGAGTTAGCCCCGACAAGCTTCCATTATCCACTGCTTCCCTGGGGGCCCTTAGGAAGATTCACATCAGATGCCCCTTAAGAGGGCAAACCCCTTCTCACTGAAAGAACTAAGAAACAGAGTGGACGGAGGAAGGAAGGAAGTTTATTGCACTTTCCATGAGGAAGTTGGTATGGTGCTCACTAGGAACATCCACACAGATACAAAAGCAGGAGAATATACAGTTCTGTCCTTCCTATTAGAGCTACGGTTAACTGAAATTCCTCACTTTATTTCCCTACATTTTCTTTGTGTAGATTATGTAGATGTGGTAGCTAGGATACTTGTGACCAGGCATGACCTCTCAGCCATCTGACAGGCCCCCACCTTTTTAGTTCCCCTTGGGGCTAGGATGGCCATTGTCTTAGTAAAATAAGGTAAGTGAGCTTCCCCACAGAAATTGATTATCTCCTAATTAACTTCTGTGGGAGCAAAACAAAAATACCATAATATAAATTATATAATACTAAAATTTGGGAGGAGGGAGGTTGAGCAATAGAGACACAAAAGAAAAAAAAAGAGGGTCACCGTAACAAGCACAGAAGAGAACAGAAGGAAATTCAAAAGCAAGTACAGGCAAGCAGGATAGTTTCTAAAGCAAATATTATAAAATAGATTCATATGTAATTCTCTTTTTGGGTTATCCTGTATATGCTGAAATGCTCTTGGGGTGGCATTTTGAGTTTAGAATAATTTTTTTTCTAAAAATCAACAGCACAGGTTAGAATAAATACTTTTAATCATACCAGGCAGAAGAAAGATACACTTCTTGAGACCCAGACAATTCAGCAAAGAAAAAAATTCATCTACTTCAGGCAGCTCAGTTTTTGTAAGCTTGACCATTCTGTAATGGTTTTCAAAGTTAGGTATTGGCAGATGAAACTTATGGTATCCCAGAGCAAAGTATTTTTTTTTAATCACAGAAGCACAAGCTGAACCCTAGGAGATTAGTTCTCACCCCTCAAATTTCAGCTCTATCATTTATATTCCATGAGTCACTATCTTTCAGAACCTCAGCTTCCTTCTCAATAAAGAGAGGCCTAAAATAGACAAGGCTCCTTCTGGCTCTGAAAACCATGCCCTAAGATTGCTGTCTTTAACCAAGATGTGATGAAGACAAATTTTGTTCTCTGAACTCCATTTTCTTACATGGTATCTTCCTTTTGGTGCCCCTTCTACAAAAGTGGTCCTATTTCTTTCACCCATAGAGGTATATTCTTTAGGTCGGCCCTCCCCTATTATCTTATTAACATCTACATAGAGTTCCATTCCAATTCACTGGATAAAGTAATCCATGATCAAACAGTAATAGAAACTACTGGGTTAGCCCTTCCAAGTTACTTATTACCTTTTTTTTTAAACTGGAACCTTTAGGAAACAATGTTTTAACCCAATGAATAACAAGGTATAAATTAGAGCCACAACTCAAATTCAGGTTTTACGACACTAAAATCAACAGTTTTTACTAACTTTAAAATATTCTATTATAAATATTTTCTTTTTGTGGACCAACTCTGATAAAGAAAACCTCTTCCACTAACACATATGTAGATCATATCAGCAACTTCTTTTAGTCTTATTAAATTGGGTGAGGGACTGAAAGGTTAAAGGTCTAGTTCCCCCACCACATAAGACTTCCCAAGGCCAGTTACCTCTAAAAGGAAAGCAAAAATGGGTAAGAAACATCTATAAATACTTGCACATCCATGTAGATCCATGCCAATCAGCTCCCATTTACTGAAAATCTACTAAAGGCAACGTGCTAGGCACTGGGCATACCAAAAAACAAAAACCCAAACCACATTCCTTCTTATCTAAAGGAGCTTCCATATGAATTCTTAATGATGGGACTAAAAAACAACAAAAAAACCACTTTAACTTCTATAGCACAGATTTCACCCAGATGTGTTACAGTTTAGTTCTACATATCCTCATTTATACATGAAGCAGCACAACCAACATTAAACAATCAAGTCAAATGATTAAACCCAGTAAGTTTATATGAAGACATCTTTACTATAGAGGACACATTAAAAGGTTATTTTAAACTATTCGTGATACAGTAAACTCATGTCTTAGACAAGTGAAATAAATTTTTATTCTCCTGACTCTCCTTCCCACTCTTCTCAACCAAAATACTTCAGCAACTGCAGGAAATTCTAAAACATTAAAACGTCTTTAAATGTGTTACAGTCACAAAGAATGGGTAGGAATTAGATGGATCATGAGGGAACAGCAACCTGTGAGATCGCAAATCTGTTTGACTACTTTGAAGATGAAAAATATTAAGCTGAAAAGTTTTGTTTAAAATAAACAGTACAGTATGCAGAGTCAGAAGAGACTTGAATCCTATCCCTAGATGCATTATAAGGATAATTATCAACTCACAGGCTTATTGTGTAAAACAAAACAACTTTCATAAATTATAAATTGTTTATAATAGAAACATTCTCACCTACTCATAAACTCCTTTTAGAGCTCTCAGGTCAAAAGATTATTTCAAAGAGGTAGTTTAAGCTGGAAATATATTTACATATTCTGCTATAGCTATGAGCTGTAAAAGTTAAAGATAAATATTTTTTAAATTAGAAGAAAGCTTCATTTTCTGACACAGGAGAGAAGAATCATAATAATATAGTGAATACATAGAACCAAAGAATATTAGTATAAAAACGAATGATTCCTACACCCTCATCTTAGAGATAAGGAAAGGGCCAGGAGAAGTGAAACGTCTTGCCCAAACTCACACAGTCACTAAGTGGCAGAGCTAGGACTAGAATACTGATCTCCTGGACTCTTTCCAGTGCTCTTTATACTATACCATAATTTGAACTAGCCTTACATAACCAAATAAACCAAGTACACTGAAGGCAGACATCAAAGAAAACAGAATACTGATTCAACAAACTGATCAGAAATCTCCTAAGCAACCTGGTCCAAAGTTTACACAGCCAGCAGCTGTTCCATGGAACAGTTAACTTGGTGGCTAGCTGGTTGACAGCTTCATTGTTTGATGCATCAATTATTAAAGCTCTCTCCCAATCAGTAATGAAATACAGCAGGAAAAAACAGTATCGTAATTAAGGAGCCATTAAAAGAATTTCTGCTCTGACCAGCACTAAAAAACTATTATGACCAAGATAACATGAGCCTGAAAAAGTCTTAGTCATTTAAGAAACATGAGAAGAATTTTTGAAAAGCTTTTAATTCATGTTGCCATTAAAGATGTACTGTAGTTTTATTTAAAAATACCTACCACAAACACAAATAACATAATTTAGTATCTTTGGATACACTAAGAGCTCCTGATACATCTATGACACAACTGACATTTTTAGGTGATGATTACTGCAGCTAAAAACCACATTGTACATCTGACAAAATTACCGCTTCTTCAGAAGTACTTCTTCAAATAATCAACGTATTTATAAATCTAAGAAAAAATATGTACCATTTGGCTAAGGAGCTTAAGAAGTAATTTGAAAAAGGAATATTATTTCAGACATTACTACCTGATCTACATCAAAAGGAAAAGCATGCTTTTAAATAAGGAAAAAGAAACCCCACAGTATCATGTTAAAAGTATTATGTGCTCATACACTCGCACACACAGACACAGACACAACACCTCATACTTAGAGCTCTTCTCTCTGCTGAAACAAAAAACAATGCTCACAAAACTAGGATAATTTCATGCAAATGAACTATCAAAGTACATTATAAACACAATTTTAAAGAGTAATAACCCATCTTTCATTTCTAAACAAGCAACTGATTTATTTTTCTTTTCTGATAAGTTATTACATAAGCATATGAAGAGAATAACTTAAATAATATCTTGATATCAGCATAAGTTTTTAAATTTTTTCCAGGATATTCTTGTGGATAAGAGGAAAAATATGAAAATAATTATTGTTTGATTAAGTGGAAGCTGGCTGAAGACCCATACACCAGTATTAATTAATAGATTTGTGTTAAATGGACTACAATGGGCAGTTAGGTAGCACAATAATCACTAGATTTGGACTCAGGAAAACCTAAGTTCAAATCCAGCCTCAGTCACTGTGTGACCCTGGAATTTCTATCTGCCTCAGTTTCCTCAAATGTAAAATGAAGATAATAATAGCACCTACCTACCAGGTTTGTTGTGAGGATCAAAAGAGATAATAATTACTAGCCCTGTGCCTAGTACATAGCATGCATTTAATAAACACTTGTATATGTATACGACCTTATGATTGCTACAGGGTTCTATGTATAGGTTTTTCCTATTCAAAACATTTATCAATGACATGGATGAACACACGGAAAGTAAACTTATCAAACATGGAATGATACAGTTATGTGAAGTGTTGTGCCACTATTTCAGTGACCTATCACAAACAACGCACTTCAAACGTTTTGGATTGGTTTTTGTATGTTTTAGTATGTTTTGTATGTTTCCTCATTTCCTCATTTATAAACTACCTAATGATAATTATGTATACTGTGAAACTTGAAAAACTAACATTAAGAAAGAATGGGATTATAGAAATAATATTTGATCTTGAGTCAACAGGGAGCCATTCCTAGAGTTTATTGGGTAAACGAGAGATATGGGTCTGACCAGCACTTTAGGAAAATCACTTTGGCAGCTATGAAAGACAATGGACTGGAGAAGAGAAAAACATGAGGCATGTCGGCCAATAAGGAAGCTACTACAATAGTTGAGGTGAGAGATAAGGGCCTAAACCAGAGAAACTCATCTGGCCTACCACACCCTTAAAAAAAAATACTCAGGATTCCCCCACAAATCTGCTTTCTATTAACCCTTTAATGACTTTTGAAATTTTCATTTCAACAAAATATAAAATTTCTTTTAAATGACGCATCTTAAATTTAATAATTTATCATAAATATTTGAGTTTTTTCCTGCACCGAAATTTTGATGACACAATATTGTGTTATATAACCATCTAGTATCATAGTGTAAATAAGTCATTAAATACATATATTCCTGCTGACGCATGCTGGACTTCCTGACAAATGTGAGGCACACAAGCCTTTCGACACTTTCTTGTTAAGACCTATTCGGTGGACTTGACCACTGATCAGTTAAAACTTGCATTTTATCTGGAAAATAACGTAATCACTCTGACCTTAACTCTGTTATACAACAGACAAAACATGCACAAAAGTTTCTTCAAAATTTTCTTCTCCTCCTCTTCCTTCCTTATGCTTCTACCTCCCCCAGGGTTCAGGTCCTGCCCTCCGCACCCCAGACAGTATCACCTACTTTGCTAACCTCTAGATGGTAATAGCCATATAAATATAGAGAAGGGGACAAAAGCAAGAGATGTGGAGATTGAAAATACAAGATATGGCCAGTGACTGGATATCTATGAGGTAAGGAGGATATATCAGGTAAGGACGTGAAGCTGACACCAAGACAATAAACCTAGGTCACTTCTTATAGTGCAGTAGTATCACACTACCATTCATATGCCTGAATTTCTTCAGACACTCTCCAACTTCCAAATGACTGACAGAACTTAAAGAAAAACTGAAAAAAAATTAACTATATTCCCTGTACATAATTAAGCAAATATAGCAAAAATGTCAATCTATTTCTCCAATTAATTTACTCTTAAGATAATAACAAAATGCTAATATATATTAATTTAGATAAAACCATAACAAGAGATGAACAAGAACATGAAAAATAATGAAAAAAGGATTAAATAAGTACTGAAGTTGAGTTTTTGAAGGAAGATTTTCTAATAGATGTTAAAATGAATTATAAAGCGGCAATTGTTTAAAACTACCTGTCACTAGATTTTAGAAAGAGGAAAAGAAAATATTAATGATGCATATCAAAACTCATTCATGCTTTCCCAAACTATACAATGTTTATCTGTGTAAGAAATAGGTTTACCTAATGCAATGGAGATATTCTTCCCTTTTTCTTGACATCACATGGATGTCAGCAGAGCACTAATATTGTCTACCTATCTTCCCTTTTCCTTAAGCACATAACCAGTCCATCTTCTTTTCCTCTCATACATTTTCTTGATGACATCTTTCAATCTTGTTCTTCAAAGTTCTCCACTGGTTAAATACGCTCACACCTATTGTGTATCTCTTCATCATCCAGTGTGTGACATTTACTTACAATTCT
>CM053583.1:259216201-259232929 GCA_028627135.1 Pseudochirops cupreus | reverse complement strand
GGGGGAAAGACGGGGAGAAAAGATGTAACTCAAAAAAATTTAATAAAGAATCTCATATAAAAAAAAATGTATAAGAGACACTGAATGAAACAAATCTTCATTCTAATGATTAGCAATTCCAACAAAAGAATCCTCTGTGACACTGGCAAACCTTAGGTAAACAAACATATGTTTCTTTGTTTTATATCTCACTTGAGGTTGATACTCAACATATAATTGAACAAAATTTTATCCACATTATATATGTCACAAAATCTCCTGTGATTTTAACATCTCTCTCTGTGGGAGACTTTATTTGAGAACAGCCTCATAGTGATATAAGCCTCTTTTGTGGGGAAAATGGTTATACTCCCACTCTTTTCATAAAACAAACTACCCAAATATTTAGTTCGTATTTTATTCAAATAGAATTAAGAATTCATTGTGATCTTATAACAACACAAAAATATAAAATATAAAATAAAAATTATGGAATATACATACATATTTTATTGGCAAATTTGTTTATAACGTGCAAAATTCTCAAAACAAGTTTCCATTGATAATACTACTACTCATAATTCTTTTTCTACTGATAATTGAGATAGATTTTTTTCTTATTCAGTAGAAAAATTACATTTCACACAAATAAAAAATTATAAAAGGTTGTTAAATTTGTATCACTTTGATGAAACAGAATGTTTAATTTACCCACAGACAAAACATAATAAGATTTTCAGATTCAAATGTTTGTTTCAACAAATTTATTAACCATTCTTTGGATGGATTAGCACCAAACATATCATATTTATTTGTCCATGACAAATGGGTCCTTTATCCACTTTAAATTAGAAAACACACTATCCATTGAACTCTGTCAATGCAGAGTCCAATAAAATCATCCCATATTGAATCATTTTCATTTTTTAAATCAGTTTAATAAAAATTTCTCTTAATATGGCATTGCCAGTAACAAATTTTCCTTAACATTAATTTCAACAATATATACATATACACATATATCTACATATACCTATATTATATGTGTGATAGGACTAATATCTATCAACATTTCCCCACTATATGGGTGAGGCCCATACCTCCTCCTTCCCTCCTGCAATAGAGATTAATTTTACCTAAAAGGAGACTAAGCAATCCCAGGACTTGATTGATCCCTGTTTCCTTGATCCAGATTCCTGATCACTACAGGGCATAAAAGTCTACCCACAAGCAATCAGAGGCCCTTCAACTTAGTGAATCTCTGAAGACCATGTGAGTCATCATATCCTTTACCACATCCTACTCTGATGACTGATGACTAGAGAAGCTAAGTGTCACTATAACCTTATTGCATATCCTTGCAAAGTTAGAGCAAAGTACATTGTTCAATGACTTTGGAGTGCCTCATTTCATTTCAGTATTGAACCTAAACAAAGAGAATAACTGATGTTAGAGCTACTTCTAATTGTGTGTGTGTATATGCATTTATATATATATACATATATATACATATACATATACACATATACATGTATACATACAAACATACATAAATATATGTACAATACATATATATGTTATATTCTGGGCCTACTCTAATTTAGTCCAGTCCTATGATTCTGGCTCAGGGGCTAAAGAAAAATGAGGCATTCAGGGAGCATTCAAAAGTAACTTAAATCATGATGACAATGTATAAAAAGGATAGTTCCTATGGTTTAAAAAGATGGTAATCAGATAAAATAGCAACAATGCTCTGCCTCTACATTTACAATAGCAATTGACCCTGCTAGGCTAGAAAGGTATCCCCACAGAGCAAAGAGAATTCACTAAGACATCCAACATCAGCTTCTCAAAAACTGGTTCTTTTGAAGCTTCAGGCAGCAAAAAAAATTAAATGGCAACTACCCTGGAAGGACCAGCCCAGCCTACAAAACTGTCTTTTGTATGAAGAGTCTGTTATATTTCGTGATTGAGCACTATGCTAGCATATTTACAGTGGCCATTGGCACTATAAATATTGCATTGATGCTACAGGAGTGCACATGTGGATGAGTAATGTGTACTGGAGAGGTCGGAATGATGGTAACCCAGAAGAGCTGGCAGCAATCCCAATTATGAAGGGAGGGATCAGATAGGACTAGAAGCATAAAAAGACTCACATTTATCTAAATTTCTGTAGTCTTTTGAAAGAGGCTACCCATTTATTCAGAAAGAATAAATGTAAAATAAAGGTAACGAAAACCTTCCTGGTTTCCCAATGAGTAGTGTTTATTCTTAGACTAAGAACATTTTTCACAAGCATGTACAGTTTTAAGATTTCATTTTAATTTACCAGGTTTCAAGTTATCTGCAGTTAAAGCATCTGTACAAATACAGTGGTCATTCTTCTCTATCAGTGTTCTCCACTGATGTACTTGTGGGCAGAATGAAATAAAACTAGGAGAAAAATTTATATAGTGACTACAATATTGCAAAGACAAACAACTTTGAAAAATGATAGAATTTTAATCAATGCAATGACTAACTATAACTACAAACCTCCTAGTAGAGATAAAGAACAGGAGATAAAGAATGACTCATACTTGTTCATACATGTCTAGTGAAAAGATTTGTTTTATGTTATGGAGATTATTTGACACAAGACTTTTGTTTTAAATTCAGGGGAAGATTATGGGGAGACAGGATGGTGAGTGATATTAACGTAGCATTAAAAAATGAGAGAAAAGAAGAAAATTCAAAAGGCACACAAACAAAAGGACAACTTTGAAACTAACATGATGAATTTATTACACAGATTTTAAAAAGAGAGAAGCTGTTTATAGTAGAGTTTAGCTGTTTCATGTTCTTTATATGTGGAAATGTTTATAGTAATTGATGCATGTTAAGTATAAAATTAAAAATTATTTTTAATAAATAACAGTACTTACATAGTACATACTTTGAGGCAACTATCCCAATACCCACTTATCTTGATGAGTCAGATCCTCAGTATCCCTGAGAGTTTGGGAAGTGTTTTTAATGTGCAGTTTTCATGAGCCCCCACCAGTGTGTTTCCTGCTATGATTATCAGCTGAGAATCACTTAATCACCAGAGAAGTAGAAAAGGCCCAAGAGTCTATGATGTACTCTTGCATGCAAAGAGTCCAGAGGAAAGTAGGCTCAATCTTAAAGAGCACATGTGACAGAGGGGTAACTCATAGTTATTTGTTGCTGGAAAGTTCATTTCTCCCCTTCATGGAGTGGTCAAAAAGTTCCCTTTACACATGATTTCAGAAAGTCAATTAACAAGCATTTATTAAGTGCCGAGGTTATGAAGAAAGGTACAAATAATACCTGTTCTCTATTCATTGTTGTTCAGTCATTTCCAGTTGTGTCCAAGTCTTCATGACCCCATTTGGGGTTTTCTTGGTAAAGATACTGGAGTGGTGTGACATTTCCTTCTCCAGCTCATTTTATAGATAAGAAACTGAGGCAGGTGAGAATTCTATCACTTAAACCACCCAGGCAAGACATTCTGTCCTTCATATAACTATGTATAAATGAGATATATATGGAATAAATTGGAGATGATCTCAAAGGGAAGGCACTAATATTAAGGAGGAATGGGAAAGACTTATTGGAGAAGATGGATTTGCTGAGACTTGAAAGAAGCCAGAGAAGCCAGGAAATGGTGATAAAAAAGAGAGAATTTTAAGCATGGGGAGGCAGACAGCAAAAATGCACAGAGCTGGGAAACAAAGGGCCTTGTAAAAGGAACAGGTCTTTGGATTGCTGGGTACAATGAAAAATGGAATGCAAAGGAATGAAGGGCAAGATTATGAAAGGATTTAAAAGCCTAACAGAGGATTTTATATTTGATCATGAAGGTTATAGGGAACTGCTGGAATTTGTTAAATGAGGAAATGACATAGTCAAATGTGAACCTTAGGAAAATCTCTTTGATAACTGATGGGAAGATGGACTGGAATGGGGAGAGATTTGAAGCAAAGGACCAACCAAAAGGCTATTGTAATAGTCCAGGCATGAACTGATAAGTGGTAGCAGCATCAGAAGAGAGAAGGGGCAGCATTTTAGAGACATTTCAAAGGTAGAATAGATTTAACAACTATTGGACATGGAGCACAGTGAGAGAATGAAGAGTCAAGGATGAAACAGAGGTTGTAAGCTTCAGTGGTTGTAACCTTCATAGTAACAGGAAAATTAGGAAGCAAGAAGCATTTTGGGGAATGGATAATGAGTTCAGTTTTTGACATGTTTGGTTTAAAATATATGTGGGACATCCAGTTTGAAATGTGGGGAACCCTACAGCACTCCAAAGTTTGTAAGGTCCTCCTCTGGCCAAGGTAAGAATGGGAGGAAACCAACAATATAGCCAAAGTGATCTCACCCCACCTCCAAGGGACTTCTTTTGGTGTGGAAGGTAGATAGAATGCTCTCTCTTCTAATCTCTATGAATAACTTCAGTTCTCAACTAGCTTAATATTTTATAGAAGTCTCCTACAGCTTGACCAAGTTCCCTCATGCTATCCCATACACTCTTTCTGTTCCCATCACTCCAGTTCATCCAAGGACACTTCACACTTAATATAAAGTGTTCTTAGAGAACTGTCTTCACTTCAAGGTATCAGGGCATCTTACCACTTAAAAGTAAGATGAGGTAACTTTAATGATTTAATTAATCAATATCTGATACATTTGTGAATCCCTATGACAAATAGAATGGATCATCTTATTTCCTGGATTTGGAAGTTGCTTTTTTAATTGTGTTTCTATATTTCTGCTACTTAAGCCGTCTCTGTTGTCTTTATCTGTAAATGATTCCCATGTCTCTTTATGTAGTCCTAGCTTCTCTCCTGAACCCCATTCCTGAATCAACAACTGCCTCCTAGACATTTTAAATGGATGGCGTATAGGCATATTAAACTCAATATATTAAAAAGAGAATTCATTAGCTTTCCTCCAAAAATTCTGCCCTCTTCAGAACTTCCTTCCATCTAGGCCACTCATATACTTCTAGTTACCCAGGTATACAACCATGGTGTCGTACTCAACTCCTTTCTTTCTCATCCTACATATCCAATCAGTTTTGAAATCCAATGAGTTTTGAAATTGTCATTTTTTTCTTTACCCCATATCTTGTATACATCCTTTATTTTTCCACTCACACAGACTCTGTTCTAGTTCAGGCCCTACATTTTTGCACTGGCCTTTGTTTTAAAAGATTTATCAGTGTCTGAGAGTTCTCTTGTAACAAAGTAAAACACATAGGTAAAAACAACAATACAGTGATATCCTTTGAAGGTGCTTGAAAAATTTCATGTGTGTAGCATCCCCTCCACTTCTCTATTTCTAAAAAATTAATAGTTTTATATTAGAAATATATTTTCAGGCCACATGAGCAACAAGTTAGAGGACTAGACATTTTCTCTGATCCCCATAAACTCTTGAAACTCTCCAAAACAGAAATTGTGCAACAAAAATAAAACAACTTCATCTTCATGGTCTAAGACACCCAAAATTCAAAAGACTGTTAAAAACCTGTACTAATACTTATTGACCCTGAACATTATCTCATAAATCAACAGGAAAACCAGTGACAACAGAAGGAAATATGACCTCCAGATCTAATAAATAAATTCAGACATCTATGAAAAAAATACCACAATCAAAGGAAAATGATACAACACTTAATGAGACAGATCACCATCTGGAACTTGAGAATGTGGAAATACAACATGTTGTTCCTGAATGGTTTAAGAGAATGAGAATTATGGGAGAGGAATTTATGGCCCACAAAGCAAAATAATAAACAGAATTTTAAAAACACTTGGAATCTGCAATAGCAAGCTTCACTAAAGAAACAAATGAGACAACACTAGATTGGTAATACGAATACACAGAAGCAAAAGACAATTTAGGAGAAGAGAAACAAAAAACCATATATGTATACATATATATACACACACATATAAAATAAATATATGTGTGCATATATATGCACACACAGATATAATCTATGTGGGGTGTGGGGGTGTATATATATATATATATACATATATATATGTTTGTATGTATGTATGTGTGTGTTACACACACACACTATGCAAGTAAAATACACTGATCTCAAAGATAGAATGTATAGAGACAGCCTAAGGATCATAGATCTCCCATAAGAACACTACCCTAATGGGAAAAAATTGCCAATAATTATATGAAAAAAGTATTCTTAAGAATTAGAAATCAGTCAAAATCACTTTAAGTTCCTACCTTTTAATGTCTAAATTGAGAAAAATACTCCCCAAATCACATTTCATTTGGCAAGGGTTTGGGGAAATAAGTGCTTTATACATCGTTGGTTGAATTTTACGTGGCAAAAAATTTTTGGAAAGCAGGATGGCAATATACAATAAGAATCACTGAACTAATTATAATCATTAATTCAGTGACTCCATTCCTAGGGCTTTATCAAGAAGATATCATTATCATTAAAAGAGGAAAAGGACCTATTTGTCCAAATATAAAAATAGCTGCTTTATCTGTAATAGCAAAAAATGGAAGCAGTCTATATGTCCAATGATTGGAGAATGAATTAATGAATGAATAAATCATTGTATATTACTATAATGGAATACAGAAAAATAATAAGATGATAGGAAAATAGTAAAGATGAAATGCACATGTAAATATGAAGAATATAAGGTAACATGAACATATGTGTTTGTGTGTATATATGTGTGTGTATGTGTGTGTGTTTTATGTGTGGAGGGGGTGTAACTAGGATAAACAAGGGAAGTAAGGGTAAGAGCTAGGTCCCATAATCAGATAGAATCTCAGAGCAACCAACTCAACCAACTAGTATTTTGCTTCACAGATATACCACTATTTCATCATGAATTCTTAACTAGGAGTCAGATTTATTCAGCCTCTGACTCAGCCCTTATTTACTTGATTATTCCTCTTTCTTTGCCTCCCCTCCATGTTGTTTTACTACTTATTCATATTCATTAACTACTATAATTTAATAATTTAATTAGATTAGACTAGTAAAAGCAGAAGCATTAATTGTATAAGATAAACTACACATTATTTTGACTTGTGCCAGGATTCATCCCTTCTTGAGGCAGAAACTTCTTTCAGCTAGAGTCTAGCTCCGCTTTCTTATAGTCATCCAGCCTCCACGTGGGAAAAGTTGAGAAACCCTAAGGTCTTTTTATAGACTTGCCATCTCCTCATGAAACAAATTGCACATAGGCAGTAAATTTCCAACTAGAATAAAGAGCATTGTAGAAACTTTGATGATTTTCTAGTCACAGATGCACAGGTCAATAGAAACAGAGGATCCCTTTCCCACAGTCTCAGTCAGAATCTTTGCTAAACCAATGGACCCCAAATTCTGAATCAGAGTCTGCTTTTATCTCTATCTGTCCCTATTACCCTACTTTGAACCTAAAAATGGCTAAAATACCTCAGAAACTAATTCCCATATAGTGCTACCTGATTATCACAATTCTAATATTGACATCAAGGGGCTAAGAGGAACAGGAAAGATGTGCCTGAATCACTATTGTATGTTTCTCTTCGTCTCTGTCTTTTCACCTTCAAAATTCATGCACCCAGCAATATCCATACCTTTTAAATCTGCCCATATGGGATAGTCTAAGATGCAAAAAGTTCTGATTAAGCCATGTTAGATCAACATAATATTGGGAAAGGAGTTAGAATTCACTCATTAAATCAAAATGAGAACAGAAAAGTCAGAAAAGGATATAAAGTGACCACAACTATATAAAGAAAATAAAAACCAAAAGCAATTGAACCTCAGTGCTAGAAGGGATCACAAAGAAAACATTTTCTATTGTTAATTTGTTCCTAGATGGTAACAATATATAACATGTTTAGGGTTTTATGTATCATTTTAGTTCTTCAGTCTGAACATTTGTTTATCTGATTTTGTTCATGTTATCAGCATTAATAATATTAATATTCATTATAACACTTATAATAATATTTTTAAAAGAAAAATAAAATCAGGGGTTTCTAACCCAAGCTATGATGCTTTACTTCTTTCACTAACATTTTACATGATTTTGAACAAGTCACTTAACCTTTCTGTTCAAAACTTTTTTATCTAGAAAATGCTGAAATAATAGTAACCTATCTCATGTTCACACTGCTATATGAAATAACTAATATAATTGCTCATGCTCACATTGTATGAAATAACTAAAATAATTGGTTAGATGTACACTGATAAAAATGTTTGACTAATGATTCCATTGGCATAGAGAATCTTAGGGGGAAAATCCCCCCTATTAAGGGAGGTCAGCAACTATTTTTTAATTTATAATCTTAGAGAATCGCCTTGGAAGGGCATGGAAAGATTGAGCAGTGTATTGGGCCACGTAATCCAGTCCAGTCAACAACCATTTGCTGAGCACCCATTCTGTGCCAGGTACTGCACTTTCCTGATACAAGGAAAGAGAAAAAAAGGCAAAAGGTAAAAAAACAGTCCTGGCTGTCAATTAGCTCTAATGCGGAAGACAACATGCCTCAACTATGTACAAACAAGACAAAATGAAGATAATCTTAGAGAGAAGGCATTACATTGGGGCAGTTAGGTGGCACAGTGAATAGAGCACCAGCCCTGGAGTCAGGAGGACCTGAGTTCAAATCTGGCCTCAGACACTTAATACTTGTTAGCCCTGTGACCTTCGGCAAGTCACTTAAACACAATTGTCCTGCCCTCTCCCCTTCAAAAAAGCAAAAAAAAGAGAGAGAGAGAGAGAGAGAGAGAGAGAGAGAGAGAGAGAGAGAGAGAGAGAGAGAGAAAGCATTGGCATTAAGGACAATCAGGAAGAGCTCTTGCAGGAGTGTGATTTTAGCTGAGACTTGACAACTGAAGCTAGGGAAGCCAGGAAACAGAGAGGAAGAAAGAAAGCATTCTAGGCATTGTGGTACATACAGCAAACAGGTGTGGGATTAGGAGTGATAATCATTTAATATCAATTTAAAAACCTCAGTAAGGGCCAGGGCCTGAACTAATCAACTAGAAGAAGAGCCTGGACCCAACTTCTTTGCTCTCTGAGAAAATTCAGAGAATACCTCTTCCTATGTCCACAAGACCAGATGGGGCTGACTTTATGACCATTAAGGATGAGACCCTTAACACCAGACACTACCTTGAGTAATGGGACTTTTTCTTACCTTAATATTTTTGGATATATACTATGTTATGACATGTTAATGGTAAAGAAAACACAGATATCTTGGGTCATAATTTCAATTGAGACTTTGTCAACTCTCTTATCTTATTGTATTTCCTACTTATTCAATTAAGAAAATTCCTTGATTATACACACACACACACACACACACATATATGTATATATTTCTATTTTCAGAACTGGGGACTATATTACTTCTTGCTGACATTTTGAAACTGGCATATCAAAATGAGGCAACAGTCATAGTTTAAAATTGTTACAGTGAATCCAGCTTCAGGCACTTAGTAGCCGTGTGAACTTGGCAAGTCCCTTAACCGTTTGCCTCAGTTTCAACAAAATAAGGTTAATAATAGCACCTGAGTCCCAGGGTGGTTGTGAGGATCAAATGAAACGATAATTGTAAAGCGCTTGGCACAAAGTAATCGCTATGTTAATGCCAGCTGTTAGTATTATTATCAATGTTTTGTCCAAGTTGTGCTGCTAACTTACTACGTTAATGTTAGTTATTATTATTATTATTTTTCTACTTCATTTCTCTGGGCTTCATTTTCTTCATCTGTAAATTTAAAGGACTGAAGACAGATTTCTAGGGGCCTTTTGGGCTTAAGAGTCTATAACTTTTAGCAAAGAATCTGCTCCATTTTAGGAAAACCTAATAAAAAGCAAATAAACATGTTTATCGAGCACTTGGTACAGGCTAGACATTGTAAGGGGAGGAGACAGAAAGATGTATTATAATATATGCTCCCTGCCCCGCCCAAGAGAAATAAAACATTTAAGCAAACAACAACAATGAGAAGTACACAAGTGCCCTGTGAAGACTGGAAATAAGAGGCTAGGAGTTCAGCATCATTAGAGATCACTTTAGGCTAAAGTAAGATGTCACGGGTAGAACGGTGTATGATCTTTGCTTAATAGATAACAAGGACTTTTTAAAAGTTGAGATAGGAGTTAAGGCATTCAAGGTGTGGGGAAAAAAGAAACAAAGCTGTGGTTTGGGGTGCTGGAAACCCCGAAATGCAAGGCTACCGGGTGGTCTGCCTCAAAAGAATTCAACCACTCAAGCCTTCTTTTGGTTAGAGTTGTTAGGTTTTATTATAACATTGTTAGGCAAGCAAAATTTCTAGCAAATCTGCAATATTGTGATGCCAATAGAAGCAGGCAAGATTCTAAAAATCTGTGCAATTTCATGGGGGTAAGGTTGGTACTTTTATGCAGAAAAAGACTGTGAAAAGATTTGGAAAGCATTAAAGAGTGGCAAGTAGTCTGGGGTGGGCCAGGTACAGACAATGAAAGGAGTTACGTGGTAAGGTCACAATGAAAAGACAGTTAAAAGGATTACTGAGTATCTGGGTAGACTGGGATGGGCAGGATGCCTTAGATGAACTCCGGGGACTGGGTTACTGAAATGTGTGACGAAGTTCAGAGATTGAATGTCTTTTCCTTTCAGAGGTTCAGGTTCCATAACCCCATCAATAAAGCATTAGAAAAATGCAAAAAAATGTTTACAGTATAGTAAGTAAACAAGGTTGACCGGAGTTCAGGAAATAAATGGGAAACAAGGCTAGAAAAAAAAGGTAAAGGATAGATTGTAGGATTGTAAGAGATTATAAACCTAAACTATTTGTAATTTCTTAGATAGGAAAGTGGGAACCATTGAATGCTTCTGAGTAGTGGAATAATACGATAAAAGAAATGTTTCAGGAAAACCAACATGGGTGATTTTTGCGGGATGAATCAGAAGAATGGAGACTCTAAGTAGACAAACAACTTATGAGGCTACTGTAATTGTACAGGCATGAGGAAATGAGAGTTAGAAGTAGGGTGGTGGCCGTGAGAGTGGGAGACAAAGGAAAACAGAAATAAAAATAAGATGGTAGTACTTGATTGAACACAGCAGATAAGGAAAAAAGAGGACTCAAAAATAGGAGCTTGGTATAGTGGATAGAATGCTGGAGTTGGGAACACCTTGGTTTGAATTCCACACTTGACTGGTTCTGTGACCCTTGGCAAGTCATTTAACTTCTCTAGGCTTTACTTACCTAAATCTAAAGATTCTGCTTCTAAATCTATGATTCTATATTTTCTTCTTGTAGATTTCCATTTCTATTCTATACTCTATATTGCTAGAAATTGATATTTCTAATATTAATATTTCTCTATTAAGAGAGTAAGCATTAAAAGGTGGATAAAGCCATGGGCATGGAGCCAAGAAGTCCTGGTTTAAACCCTGCCTCAAACATCTATTAGCAGCGTGACCTTAGGCAAGTAACTTTTGACCTGTGGGCTTATTTATAAAATGAAGGGGTTAGACTTGATCACCTCCAAGATCTTGTTTAACCCTAAATCTAGCATCTTATGGCTTTTGGGCTTGAACATTTTTAGCTAGGAAAATGATACTGCCATTAAGAAAAATGGAGGAAATAGGAAGGACAACGGGTTTTGGAGAAAAGACACCAAATTAAATTTTAATTTTGGACACATTAAGTATGGGGTAATGACAGGATATTCAAATAGAAATATGAGTCAGGAATAAAAGAATGATGCTATGTGATGCAGAAAATTAGGTAAGTGTCCTGATTCCCATTTTAAAAATACCACAGCTTTCTCCCAAGCTCAGTGCCAGGTTCTGCTACTTCAGTCACATCCCTGAAACAAGATGGTGAAGGTTGGAGTCAATGGATTTGGCCGTATTGGGCGCCTGGTGACTAGGGCTGCATTCACCTCAGGTGGAGTAGACATTGTGGCCATCAATGACGACTTCATTGACCTCAACTACATGGTTTATATGTTTCAATATGATTCTATCCATTGCAAGTTCAAGGGCACTGTCAAGGCTGAGAATGGGAAGGTGGTGATCAATGGAAAAGCCATTATCATCTTCCAGGAATGGGATCCCACCAATATTAAATGGGGAGATGCTGGAGCTGAGGACGTTGTAAAATCCACTGGAGTCTTTACCACCGTGGAAAAGACTGGGGCTCACTTGAAGGGTAGAGTCAAGCAGGTCATCATCTCTGCCCCTTCTGCTGATGCTCCAATGTTCATGATGGGAGTGAAATATGATGAGAATATGATAATTCCCTTAAAAATTGTCAGTAATGCTTCCTGCACTACCAACTGCTTGTCCCCCTCAGCCAAGGTCATTCATGACAACTTTGGCATTGTGGCTATTATTGCTACCCAGAAGACAGTAGATGGCCCCTCTGGTAAACTGTGGCGTGATGGGTGTGGAGCTGCCCAAAACATCATCCCTGCTTCCACTGGTGCTGCTAAGGCTGTAGGCAAGGTTGTACCTGAGCTGAATGGGAAGCTCACAGGAATGGCCTTCCATGTTCCTATTTCCAATGTATCTGTTGTGTATCTGACCTGGCACCTGGAGAAACCTGCAAATATGATGATATCAAGAAAGTGATGAAGCAAGCATCAGAGGGACCCTTGAAGGGTATCTTGCCACACAAGGTTGTATCCTGTGACTTCAACAGCAACATCCACTCTTCTTCCTTTGCTGCTGACACTGGTATTGCCCTCAATGACCATTTTGTCAAGCTCCTTTCCTGGTATGACAATGAGTAAGGTTATAGCAACTGTATAGTAGACCTCAAGGTCTACATGGCCTCCAAGGAGTAAAGTGGAAAGCCATGGACCTTCATCCCTAGCCAAAAAGAGAAGATCCACAACTGGGAAGCCTATATTCCTAACCTACATTCCTATACTAGGGATCCCATGTCCCATTCACATCCTTGTTTCAAAGCACCCCTGTATATGTGGGAGAAGCCTAGAGTCCTGTATTGTGTACCATCAATAAACTTACCATATTGACTGCAAACAAACAAATAAATAAATAAACCAAAATTCTAATACGTTTAAAAAGCAACTCAGAACAAATTCTAGAGCAGCAGAACCTACAAAGAGACAGAGTGAGGCAGATTTCCAGCCTAAGACAACCTAGAAAGTCAACCAGAAAGGTCTGTTGCTCCAGGTTGATAGAGGAGCACAGTCCAGTGCAGGCTATGCCAGTACAACCCTGGTCCCAGCAAACCAGAAGTAGGCCTTGGGAGTGACTAAAGCAGCAGCTGCAGCGGCTGCTTATGGAGCTTTCAGTCAACAGACAGAATGTTTAAAGTCACCTATTTCAACTTCCAGGAGCCAAGATGGTAGAGTAAGCAGTAAGGTGCTCTCACTCTCCCTTATTGACCTTGAAAAATGCAGAAAATATTACCCCAGGAAAAATCCTGGAACAGCGATGCCAGCAGGAAGACAAGCTGCAGCAATCTTTTAGCTTGGGAGCATAGGGAGATTAACGTGAAAGGTTCTTTTTGCTGTGGCTGAATGGGACCAATACATGATGGGAGGAGTCCCAGCAAGTCAGCAACAAGTCCCACCTCAGCCAACCAGCAGGGCATCCTGAGCCCCAGGTGGGTGGTAGAGCAGGTAAGTGGCAACATCAGGACCCCTGTGGATCTTGACACAACCAGGGGAATCACAGACACCAGCTTGGAGAACTACCACATGTGCCGGCAGACAGGTGTCCACCAGCAGCTGAACTGACCCATGCTTTAGCACAGCCCCTGATGAGGAAGTGACTTCCAGTGGCCAGAACACCCCCACCCCCCAACCCTCTAGCTTCAGTGTAATCCCAGGGAAATGCAGAAAAACCTCACCTGACCTCAGCACATACCAGCCACTACGAGCTCCAGCTCAGCACCAGGTAAGCTATCAGACCCCTACAGCCTCGAGGCCAGCACTTGAGGCCCCAGCACACAAAGCTAGTAACCAGGCCCCTAGCCCCCTGCACAAGAAGGGTGGGACAGTGCCCCCTGTGTCCCAGAAGCAGAGATCAACTTTAAAATCCAGAAAAAGACAAAAACCATGAGCAAAAAGCAACAAAGAGAAAAAATGACCATAGAGAATTATTATGGTGACAGAAAAGATCAAAACACAAATTCAGGAGAGGACAACACTGTCAATATATCTACATCTGAAACCTCAAAGGGTAATTTGAACTGACCTCATGCCCAAAAAGACTTCTTGGAAGAACTCCAGAAGGATTTTAAAAGTCAAATAAGAGAGGTAGAAGAAAAATTGAACAATTCCTTTAAAAATGCAATTGACAAAATGGAAAAAAGTATACCCAAGAAAACAACTCCTTAAAAAAAATAGAATTGGTAAATGGAAAAGGAGGTACAAAAGTTAACTGAAAAAAAATTGTTAAAAATTAGAATTGGCAAATAGAAGCTAATCACTCTATGAGACATCAAGAATTAGTCCAAAAAAAAATCAAAAGAATAAAAAAATAGAAGAAAATGTAAAATACCTCATTAGTAAAACGACTGACCTGGAAAATGGATCCAAGAGAGATAATTTAAGAATTATTGGGTTATCTGAAAGCTGTGATTAAAAAAAAGCCTGAAAAGCATCTTTTAAGAAATCATCAAGGAAAACTGCTCTGAAGTCCTGGAACCAGAGGGTAAAATTAGTGGGGGACCTCAACCTACCTCTCTCTGAACTAAATAAATATATCCACAAAATAGACAAGAAAGAAGTTAAGGAGGTGAATAGAATTTTAGAAAAGTTAGATATGGTAGACCTTTGGAAAAAAATTAAATGGGGATAGAAAAGAATATACCTTTTTCTCAGTAGCACATGGTACCTACACAAAAATTGGCCATATACTAGGGCATAAAAACCTCATAATCCAATGCAGAAAAGCAGAAATATTAAATACATCCTTTTTCAGATCATGATGCAATAAAAATTACACGTAATAAAGGGTCATGGAAAGATAGACTTAAACACTAACTAGAAACTAAATAATCTAATCCTAAAGAATGAGTGGATCAAACTACAAATCATAGAAACGATCATTAACTTCATCCAAAAGAATGACAATAATGAGACAACATATGAAAACTTTTGGGATACAGTGAAAGTGGTTCTTAAAGGAAATTCTATATCTCTAAATGCTTACATGAATAAAATAGAGAAAGAAGAGATCAATGAATTGGGCATGCAACTAAAAAAAACCAGAAAAAGAACAAATTTTAAATCTCCATTTAAATATCAAATTAGAAATTCTGAAAACCAAATGAGAGATTAATAAAATTGAAATTAAGAAAACTATTGAAAGAATAACTAAAACTAAGAGCTGTTTTTATAAAAAAAAAAACTAATAAGATAGATAAACCTTTGGTTAGTTTGATTTAAAAAAAAAGAAAGAAGAAAGCCAAATTACCAGTATCAAAAATGAAAAGAAAACCAAATAACCAGAATAAAAAAAGGTGGTGAATTCACCACCAATGAAGAGGAAATCAAAACAATAATTAGGAACTATTTTGCCCCCCTGTATGCCAATAAATTTGATAATCTTAGTCAAATGAATGAATATTTACAAAAACATAAGTTGCCCAGGTTAATGAAAGAGGAAATAAAATACTTCAATAACCCCATTTCAGAAAAAGAAATTGAAGAACTCATCAATGAACTCCCTAGGAAAAAAATCTACAGGGCCAGATGGATTTACAAGTGAATTCCATCAAACATTTAAAGAATAATCAATTCCAATACTATATAGACTATTTGGGAAAATAGGTGAAGGAGTCTTATCAAATTCTTTTTATGATACAAATATGGTACTGATACCTAAACTGGGAAGAGCCAAAACCGAGAGAGGAAATTTTTTTAATGAATATAGAAGCAAAAATTTTAAATAAAATATTAGCAAAGAGATTACAGCAACTTATCATGAGGATACCACACTCTGACCAGGTAGGATTTATACCAGGAATGCAGGTTCAATATTAGGAAAACTATCAGCATAATTGACTATATCAACAACAAAACTAACAGAAATCATATGATTATCTCAATAGTTGTGGAAAAAGCTTTGGACAAAATACAACACCCATTCCTATTAAAAACACCAGAGAGCATAGGAATGGATGGAGTCTGCCTTAAAATGATAAGTAGCATCTGCTTAAAACCATCAATAAGCATTATATGTAATATAAGATCGGGGGTGAAACAAGGATGCCTGCTATCACCATTGTAATTCAATATGGTACTAGAAACATTAGCTTTAGTAATAAGAGAAGAAAAAGATATTGAAGGAATTAGAATAGGCAAAGAAAAACAAAGCTGTCACTCTTTGTAGACGACATGATGATATACTTAGAGAATCATAGAGAATCAAGTAAAAAAAACTACATGAAATAATAAACAACTTCAGCAAAGTTGCAGGATATAAAATAAACCCACATAAATCACTAGCATTTCTCTATATATTACTAACAACGCCCAGCAGTAAGAGATAGAAAGAGAAATTTCATTTAAAAGTACTGTAGGCATTATAAAATATCTGGGAGTCTCTCTGCCAAAAGAAACCCACAATTACACAATTATAAAATACTTTTCAGGGGGCGGAGCCAAGATGGCGGCGTAGCAGCAGCAACACATCGCAGCTCTCACATAGCCACCCCAAAATACCCATAAAATAGGACTCTAAACCAATCCTGGAACTCCAAAA